>OZ025260.1:1821961-2220961 GCA_964019135.1 Arenicola marina | reverse complement strand
GATATTCACTGTCTAATAATGACAACATTGCGTACAACATGACACTCACCGGCCATCCATCCATCCAGTGTGAACACCTTGCGCACAGCATGACACCGGCCATCCATCCATCCAGTGTGAACACCTTGCGTACAACATGACACTCACCGGCCTGCCATCCAGTGTGAACACCTTGCGTACAACATGCCACTCACTGGCCTGCCATCCAGTGTGAACACCATGCGTACATCATGACACTCACCGGCCTGCCATCCAGTGTGAACACATTGCCTACATCATGACACTCACCGGCCTGCCATCCAGTGTGAACACCTTGCGTACAACATGACACTCACCGGCCTGCCATCCAGTGTGAACACCTTGCGTACAACATGACACTCACTGGCCTGCCATCCAGTGTGAACACCTTGCGTACATCATGACACTCACTGGCCTGCCATCCAGTGTGAACACCTTGCGTACATCATGACACTCACCGGCCTGCCATCCAGTGTGAACACCTTGCGTACATCATGACACTCACCGGCCTGCCATCCAGTGTGAACACCTTGCGTACATCATGACACTCACCGGTCTGCCATCCAGTGTGAACACCTTGCGTACAACATGACACTCACCGGCCTGCCATCCAGTGTGAACACCTTGCGTACATCATGACACTCACCGGCCTGCCATCCAGTGTGAACACCTTGCGTACAGCATGACACTAGCCGGCCTGCCATCCAGTGTGAACACCTTGCGTACATCATGACACTCACCGGCCTGCCATCCAGTGTGAACACCTTGCGTACAACATGACACTCACCGGCCTGCCATCCAGTGTGAACACCTTGCGTACAACATGACACTCACCGGCCTGCCATCCATCCAGTGTGAACACCTTGCGTACAGCATGACACTAGCCGGCCTGCCATCCAGTGTGAACACCTTGCGTACAACATGACACTCACCGGCCTGCCATCCAGTGTGAACACCTTGCGTACAACATGACACTCACTGGCCTGCCATCCAGTGTGAACACCTTGCGTACATCATGACACTCACTGGCCTGCCATCCAGTGTGAACACCTTGCGTACATCATGACACTCACCGGCCTGCCATCCAGTGTGAACACCTTGCGTACATCATGACACTCACCGGCCTGCCATCCAGTGTGAACACCTTGCGTACATCATGACACTCACCGGCCTGCCATCCAGTGTGAACACCTTGCGTACAACATGACACTCACCGGCCTGCCATCCAGTGTGAACACCTTGCGTACATCATGACACTCACCGGCCTGCCATCCAGTGTGAACACCTTGCGTACAGCATGACACTAGCCGGCCTGCCATCCAGTGTGAACACCTTGCGTACATCATGACACTCACCGGCCTGCCATCCAGTGTGAACACCTTGCGTACAACATGACACTCACCGGCCTGCCATCCAGTGTGAACACCTTGCGTACAACATGACACTCACCGGCCTGCCATCCATCCAGTGTGAACACCTTGCGTACAGCATGACACTAGCCGGCCTGCCATCCAGTGTGAACACCTTGCGTACAACATGACACTCACCGGCCTGCCATCCAGTGTGAACACCTTGCGTACAACATGACACTCACCGGCCTGCCATCCAGTGTGAACACCTTGCGTACAGCATGACACTAGCCGGCCTGCCATCCAGTGTGAACACCTTGCGTACATCATGACACTCACCGGCCTGCCATCCAGTGTGAACACCTTGCGTACAACATGACACTCACCGGCCTACCATCCAGTGTGAACACCTTGCGTACAACATGACACTCACCGGCCTGCCATCCAGTGTGAACACCTTGCGTACATCATGGCACTCACCGGCCTGCCATCCAGTGTGAACACCTTGCGTACAGCATGACACTAGCCGGCCTGCCATCCAGTGTGAACACCTTGCGTACAACATGACACTCACCGGCCTGCCATCCAGTGTGAACACCTTGCGTACAACATGACACTCACCGGCCTGCCATCCAGTGTGAACACCTTGCGTACAGCATGACACTAGCCGGCCTGCCATCCAGTGTGAACACCTTGCGTACATCATGACACTCACTGGCCTGCCATCCAGTGTGAACACCTTGCCTACATCATGACACTCACTGGCCTGCCATCCAGTGTGAACACCTTGCGTACATCATGACACTCACTGGCCTGCCATCCAGTGTGAACACCTTGCGTACATCATGACACTCACCGGCCTGCCATCCAGTGTGAACACCTTGCGTACATCATGACACTCACCGGCCTGCCATCCAGTGTGAACACCTTGCGTACATCATGACACTCACCGGCCTGCCATCCAGTGTGAACACCTTGCGTACAACATAACACTCACCGGCCTGCCATCCAGTGTGAACACCTTGCGTACAGCATGACACTAGCTGGCCTGCCATCCAGTGTGAACACCTTGCGTACATCATGACACTCACCGGCCTGCCATCCAGTGTGAACACCTTGCGTACAACATGACACTCACCGGCCTGCCATCCAGTGTGAACACCTTGCGTATAACATGACACTCACTGGCCTGCCATCCAGTGTGAACACCTTGCGTACAACATGACACTCACTGGCCTGCCATCCAGTGTGAACACCTTGCGTACAACATGACACTCACCGGCCTGCCATCCATCCAGTGTGAACACCTTGCGTACAACATGACACTCACTGGCCTGCCATCCAGTGTGAACACCTTGCGTACAACATGACACTCACTGGCCTGCCATCCAGTGTGAACACCTTGCGTACAACATGACACTCACCGGCCATCCATCCATCCAGTGTGAACACCTTGCGTACAACATGACACTCACCGGCCTGCCATCCAGTGTGAACACCTTGCGTGCAACATGACACTCACCGGCCTACCATCCAGTGTGAACACCTTGCGTACAACATGACACTCACCGGCCTGCCATCCAGTGTGAACACCTTGCGTACAACATGACACTCACCGGCCTGCCATCCAGTGAGAAAACCTTGCGTACATCATGACACTCACCGGCCTGCCATCCAGTGTGAACACCTTGCGTACAACATGACACTCACCGGCCTGCCATCCAGTGTGAACACCTTGCGTACAACATGACACTTACTGGCCTGCCATCCAGTGTGAACACCTTGCGTACAACATGACACTCACCGGCCTGCCATCCATCCAGTGTGAACACCTTGCGCACAACATGACACTCACTGGCCTGCCATCCAGTGTGAACACCATGCGTACAGCATGACACTCACCGGCCATCCATCCATCCAGTGTGAACACCTTGCGTACAACATGACACTCACTGGCCTGTCATCCAGTGTGAACACCTTGCGTACATCATGACACTCACTGGCCTGCCATCCAGTGTGAAAACCTTGCGTACAACATGACACTCACCGGCCATCCATCCATCCAGTGTAAACACCTTGCGTACAACATGACACTCACCGGCCTGCCATCCAGTGTGAACACCATGCGTACAACATGACACTCACTGGCCTGCCATCCAGTGTGAACACCTTGCGTACAACATGACACTCACCGGCCTGCCATCCAGTGTGAACACCTTGCGTACATCATGACACTCACCGGCCTGCCATCCAGTGTGAACACCTTGCGTACAGCCCCACTATCCAGTTTGATTGCCTCCGTGATATCGGTCAGGACCTGGGCGAAGGAGTGAGCGGTCTTCTTGTTGAGGAGTATCCGGACGGCTTTACGCGGCTTGGTCCCGTTCCGGATCACAGTCACTAGCTTGGGCTTCACGAACTCCCTGTAGTCCTCGTCCCCGAGGGTGTCCGTGGAGGAGGCTCGGGAGTAGCTGGATCCGGACGAGCCATCCCGACTGTCGGTGGCGCCGCGCTTGTTGACGTTCCAGTTGGGGCTGGAGCTCTTGGGATAGTCCATCTTCTTGAAGGCCTGGGTGGAGCAACAGACGTAGCTCTCCTCCTCCTCCAGCTGATCCTGATGCGTGATCCGTCTGGATCCGTCCATCGTGAACACGTAGCGGACCCCGTTGGGCAGGACCTTGCGGTCGCCCAGCGGACTGTCGGTCAGCTCGGCCAGGAGCGACTCGAAGGTCCGGAAGCGCTCCTGGGACACGGCGTACACCAGACCCCGGTAGAAACGGTCGCCGTTGCGGTAGAAGCGGACTTTCTTGGCCTTCTTCTCCGTCGTGATCTGCATCAGGCTGGGGCGGAACAGGTTCCCGTGGGCGCTATGTGCCGGGGAGACCCGCCCGCTGCGAGTCACGTTCCTCGTGGAGGACCTGGCGCGATCATCCAGGGAAGGGAAATGCTCCAGGTCGTGTTGACTGGGGCTGAAGCGGCCGTCGTAGTTATTGTGGGTTGCCATGGCGATCCCTGGTGGTGGTGATGGTGGGAGTGACCTTGAACCGCCTCCTCTTGTGCCCACCTCTCCGCCTCTTCCTTCTCCCGCGGCGTCTACTTGTTGACCTTGGCTTGCGTCTTCCGCAAGGTCACCAGGGCTGCATCCCTCAGCGAGAGAACCTGTAACCATAGAAACCATGATGGGAAATGTTATGCGGCAAAATTGTTTGCCTGGGAGAAAATGTATATGACTTTGATTCTCTTGCCAGTTCTGTTTGTTTCAGCACAAATTCTCGGACAGGAGGTGGGAAACTTGTACTCAGATAAACCCATCTCGCACTCGAATTAATATAACACATGCATCTCCAGTGTCCAATGTCGGGCTGTAATCCAACTACAAAAATGTTCACTGACCCTAAAAGTCAACACAAGTCATTGTGCAATAATGTGCGCTTGTGTTTGCCGTAATGGTATAGACTACTAAATCACCCTGATCAACATGGCATGGGAATTACATAACTCAGCATACTTGTGGGATGGATATCCAGCAGACAAACGTAACTGAACAAATTCCCTCTGTATCCTGGTCCAGTTAGTCGTGTCCTATGACTGGGAACCAGATGTATCCGAGGATCATTGGAATCTGTTTTAGGAGTTCTTGCGGCAGATTATTTTCCTAGAAGTCGCTACGATACAGACCATTCGGCTGACAACGACAACGTCTTTCTGTTGCCGAACGGAAAGCGGGCGTCAGAGAAATAGGGCGACTACACCCACCACCGTACGCGTCACCCGGTCACGTGACTAACCCTCATCCGGGAAACAAGTCATGCCCATCGGCCCTCATTCTAGGTTGCCATGACTCCCGCACCCCTGAAGCGGGCTCACTTGAACTTGTCCCACGCTGCCTCCCCCCCCCCCCCCCACCCCCCACCCGAAGCCACTCCCGCTCCACCACCGACCCCTCACACACACTGCGCCATTCCCCCGCCCTCGCCTCCCACTCCGCGCATAACCGAATCCATCTCTTTTCATCCCTATTACTACCGCCCCCACCCCGCCGCCCCCACCCCTTTCTCCCGGGAAGCACCCCTTGGGAGGGTGCGAAAAGGACTGACCTTTAGACCGCCAGGCAGTCACCAGAGGGGTGACTGGACAGATGTTTACAGGGCGGTCGAATAGTCACCAGGGCGACCCAGCGGTGGAGGATAATACTTCGCGGGATGAGCGTATCTCATCCATCCATCCCAAACCTCATAACAACCCATCCCACCTCCTACCTCCTACCCCCGCCCCCACCCCCAGTCCTCCACGGCTACCCCTGGTCCATGGTTATCGACTATGCAGACCTGTTGACTGAGGGTGTGTGCTTTTACCCTCCAGTATATCCACCCGCGCTGGTCATTGTTATATACACAAAAGACAATTGCAAGGCCAAGATAAAAGGAGCGCGGCTGGAATCAACACATGGACCATTACAACCCATCATCAAGGAGGTAATTAATACACACACACAAAAAAACACAATATATCATATTATATTGTTTAATCCAAAATCTGGTATCCTCAAATTTCTCCACCATACGTCCTTACAACAAGTTGTACAAACTAGCCTTGGCATGGACTGGGCCATGAAGTAAACATATACCATGGCATCCGCTTTCATATTATCATATTTTGATTATGTCATATTCATAATTTAAGGCCAATGTTCACCCTGCTGCGATGGTTAAATTATATCACAATTCTCAGCTTCTCCAGGCTTAGTTGTCGATGACATATGTTGCAGAACAATCCATGGTCCTCTCTCTCTCAAGTTTGCCGTACGCATCTCATTATTATTAGTGACTTAAATGTCAGTAATCCGTGCGTCTGGCACCACACAGCAGATCCAGCGAGCTACGCGTCTCCGGGTTTCTTATTACTCGAACCCCGAACAATGGGAACGCCATGTAAGGATGGCTTGAACAAGAGGAGGACACCGTATGGCTTACCTTGTCTGCGGCTGAGCAATACTGACGCTAGTCATCACCCAGAGGCTCTACCGTCTAGTGCTCCGGACTCTGCCCGCTGCAACGGCAGGCAGCGGCTTACGGCGGTGACGTTGGGGTGCAGGGACGTACCGGGGGTGACCCAGACAGATCCACAGACGGATTGGCGTCCAGGCCGGCCGGCGGCGGACGGAAGGGGAAGGGGGTGTCCGTGGCAGCGGCAGGGGGGCAGGGATGTTGGGCTGTCCGTGGCAGAGGGACGAGGGGGGGAGAACAGGCAGAGAAGGCGACTATGGCATCTGTCGGGGAGAAGGGGACAGCATGGACCGTCTATCTGAGTCCCGTGCTTCGGTGTCCACGTGGTGCGTCCCACCCAGACGGACGTAATAATCCTATTATTTCCCGAGGACCGTCGTGTTGTGTGTGTGTGTGGTGTGTCCGCGCCTGTCCCTCCGTCTGTCTGTCTGTGTGTCGGTCCCTCTGTCTGTCTGCCGGCGACAGCCAGCCAGTGAGTCACCGAGTCACCACCACCGGTCGCCTCGCTCCCCCTTCCAGCCTCCAAGCTGCTTGTACCGGGCCCGGCCTTTCCCATCTTTCCTGTGCTGCCTGCCCGCCGCCCAGCGCCCGCCTCCCAGCTGTTGGCTGGCGGGCGAGCCCACGGGGCGGCGCGGGCCGGTCGGCTGCCGGTGCGGGGTCCCCGGGAAGGGCGGGGCGGGCAGGAATACTTTACTGGCGGCAGGGCCAGTTTTGGAAGGAAGGAGGAAGGATGGGGTTTTCTCGTTCGGCTTGACGTTGGCGCAGACGGGGCAAGCCGAGCTCTGGCCTGGGGCTGGAGCTAGCGGGGATGGAGGGGGTTGCTCTGGCTTGGGGCGGGGGTTAACTCGGGCTGGTCTGGCAGCCGGTGAGTTACGGCTCAGGTCCTATACGGCCAGACCTTACAGACAGCCGTTTTCGCCGCAGATGCTGCTGCTGCGGCGGCTGTGGCTGCGGCGGCTGCGGCAGCGGCTTGGAAAGGCAAGCGACATAAGACAACCACACAAGGTCAAAAGGGATGACGGCGATACAGGCGGGTGGGGGGGGGGGGGTGGCCACCAAAGGGTGAGGAGTCTGTACGGCGTCGTGTGATGGAGAGGCTGAAGAACGGTACAAGGGCTTTCATGCCTAATTGGCGAGGTGGGTGGATGGTGGGGTGGGCAAGATGAAGACGTGGTTGAGAGGCTGGGATGAGGTGGTGGGGGTAAGGGGAGGGGTGGGGGGGGGAGGGGGAGGTGCCGCCGGCTGATATTGACGCCGGGTGTGAACACAACCGAAGTAGGGGGGGGGGGGTGGACCCCGGAAAGCCGCCATATGGCTATTACACAACAGACAACGGCATTGTGTAAATATTACGGAGGACGTGATTTAAAGATGTCTAAAACTGTTGACGAACCACATTCATTATCCAAGACCAACTGCCGCCGCAATAGCGAAATAGCTGCCAGAGTTTAGATTCATGCAAATATATCTGCAGGAAACAGACCCTCTACCATTCAGCTCATGACGTCATGTATAGTTCGCTAGAGGATAGGACAGCTCTTCTTAATAGATTTAAAGTTTCGGTGGGAATTACAATCCATCGATGTCCGCTATCGATCGTGAAGGAACTGAGCCCCTTGTAGGCCCATTACAATATAATTTACTGCCTTATGTAATTTTCTCTGGATTATGTTGGTGATGGTTATGCGATCCAGGAATAAACACAGTTGTTACTGATGTATTGTCTTAAAAACCGATTCACGTACGTTAGTATCCGGACAACTAAAAACAAAAAATCGTTATTCTTATATTATTCAGTAATCTAGATCATTTATCTGCGTTGTAGACCATGTACTATAGAAGAGTCATGCATCTAACTTGAGATGCACATTGACAGCGTTCCCGCCTCACAACACAACGCGTGTCGTCTGCTTCACTTCGTGGGAAGCCAGCGCCAGCGAAGCGTGGTTATTGACAACGGCCAAGCGATGAGTCACGGCGCTGACTGGTCGCTGGCTCCGATTAAATCAATGTCGGCCCATTTATTCCCCGGTTTCCTCGTTAGGTCGGTCTAAAACCTAATCAGATGCCACTAGCCGGATGATGACGAACGAGAAGCGTTGGTTTGGCGCTCGTAGTCACGTCCCATGGTGACATGACGCGTTCCCGGTCATCTTTTTGCCGCTGAGCCGTCTGGTAATAGTGGCTGGCATATTCGCCCTCGAAGCTTGGCATTAGATTAGTTTGAATAGCATTACATGTAATTGTTTCAGAATAGGCAGGTTTTTTTTTACTTCGATAGTGGATTGTGAATGAAATGGGAGGGGGGGGGAGGGAAGGGGGAGGGGGAGGGGGCGCGGCACCGCAAAAGCGCCGGTTCACATTGTGCGGGATTCGAGTACGGGGGGGGTGGGGTGATGGGGATGGGGGTGGGGGGGGGGGGCTGGTTATACCGTGACCCCGCTGTCCTGAGCATTCCTCTTCACGCATTTGTGTGCAAATGGCTAGCCACATTTTGAGTTTCGCCCCCCACCCCACGTACACACACCTCCCAGTTCACTAACACATATATCTATCAATGTATCACCGCTTCTATCCTGCCTCGGTAACAAGGTGAAGGATCGTTTGGAAGGCCAAAGTTTTAGAACATAGGGGTGCAAGGAGTTATAAATATATATAGGTGACACCAAGATTGATATATATTATCATTGGTAACGCACCGTTGCTTGGCGATCGTCTTACGATCTCCCGGCAGAGGGCGTTCTGCTTATGCTGTAGTAAGCTGGTACCGCCGCTCATACTTATACACGATATCCCGGCAGAGGGCGTTACGCTTGCGCCATAGCAGAGTAACTCATACAAGTTAGGACCTACAAGTTAAGCGAGCGAAGTGTGGGCCTCGGAACCAAGCTAATGCTATGGTCCCTATTAGCCTATTCATTCAATGCATTTAACTCCCTTTTTTTATCCCCAAAATAAGTGACAATACGTTCCCGCAACGGGGTTCAGGTGGGACGGTTCAAGCTGACATAGCAAAAAAAAAATGACCTGAAAACCTATCAATATTATTGTATTATCCTTGTAAGCATATATAACAAAGTACTCCTTGCGCAAAAATCTGGATGTTTTAAGGTCTCGTTTATATAATCAAAATTAGGTGAACATACCCGAAAATCCAATTGGCCGCCATGTTAAAGTGTATGGAGGACTGGGGGCTTTCACCTCACTTTTTGGAAAAGCAGTCTGAAAACACATTTTTTTATTATTGCGTTGTAATAAGCCTATAACAAGATGTATCTGGTGCAAATTTCACCATTTTTTACCGTAAGTTTTAAAAACTACCTTAACCATCAGAATTATCCTTCATACGCGAAAATTTAAATGAATCTAATCAAAGATTTATTCGCAGTTTGGCATCAAATACAACACTGTTTATCATTTACTGTGATACTGGTAGCGTACCGGACGAAACCATTCGACTGGTTAATTGGAAGCCATGTTTCCTTCAAACTATGTCTTCCAGTTCGATCGAGGTCAATGGCGTGAAGCGCTTTGAACTTTGTACCGTGTTATTTTGAAACAATTTTTCACTTAACTCTTTCAATGTGATCGGTCGACAACGGAATGTATATATTTTTAAAATTCGGCATCGAAAATACAAAATTAAACCAAAACAACCCTCTATAACCATTCGTGACCGCAGCACCGTCAAGTTAAGGTCAAGCGTGAGGTGGGCGGTTACGGGCCAGGGCAGAGGTGATGTGAGGAACGAGCTCCCTCTGCTGAAAGAGCGCTGGTATACGTCACAATAACAGTAAAAGGCAACAATGGTTACTAAGACGACGCAAGTTGCTGAGTACTTTGCTGGAAACGTAAGTTACAAGACACAAACGCATGACTTCATAAGTTATGTTGGCGCTTGCCATAATTTCGCTTCGGCTTCAATCTTCCTAGCTAGCTTCCTGGTACTTGATATTTATCCTCTTTCTGTATATATATACTATTACCAAAGAGTTATGTTACACTCTTTGCTATTACTCCCAGGTACCGCGCCACCGGTAATCGTGAGTACCCCTTGCTTTTCAACCAATCTTATTATTATATCCATATATTATATGGCGTCAAAAATGCATAGTCAATGATGTTTCTGATACGACAATATATATATATACTTTACTGTAAATTAGAATTGTTCGTGGATCTGTTTGAAAAAGGGATTAAAACCCGTATGTCACAAAATCAAACAGGTTCTGACCATTTTCGTAAAATTACAGTTAACCTATAGGAAAATGTTTTAAAGCTCTTGCCATAAACGCTTATATGAAAACAAAAATCAAATTATAATTCAGGAGAAGGATGTGTTTTGATCATCTATTTCTATGACCGTCCAGTTCCGCATATAAACAAGTAAGTATACTTTTGTCAAATAAACTGTTCTTTAACTCTGCAAATAGACTATGGCGATAGTTATTTTGACATCATGCGAAGTGCCGACGGAATTTTTTACCACCTCAAAGTTGTCATCGTATGTGAAAAAGTCCTGGCGCCCGAAAGGTATCTTTCATTACAAGGGATTCGATTTTGTAAGTTCTGTATGCGTAAGTAAGTAGAATTTCATTTTGTTGTAGAATGTTATCTGAACGACCAACTAAGGATTCGGTGTCTTCCTCCTTTTACAAAAACCGAGGACGGGTTTATAAAAATTAAGTCTTCAAGAAATGATAAACACCTTGCCAACTTAGCGGCCTTTACGTACTGGGCCTTTAAGTGTCATACTTAGCACAGTGTAGCCTAAAACTACCGGATGGCATTGGTGGATGTGTGTATGGTACCCTGGGCCTCGGGCCTCCTAGCACAAATCAAGCATATATATATATATATAAAGAATCATCAGGTATATGTATATGTATCTGTGGACACCTTAGGGCATTCGGTGTCCTACCTTGATGGCCGTAGAGAAGGTACATTTCGAGGAGACTCAGGCGTCTATTCCGCTGTTTCTTCCCTCGGTACGAAGGCAAAGTCACGTGGTCTGGTAGGTCGCATCTTCGTGGGGCTGAAACCACAATTCATTGATTTTAATGCTTAAAGTTGCATGTCGAATTCTTTCCCGCCAAAACTAAGCCCAGGCGAAATTTATATCAAAATTTGTAGAAAACTCGATTGTTCCATTCCATAAATTCAGAAACCTGATAAACCTCGCCGTTTCGGCTGTAGTGTGGCAAACGTGTCTATCCGGCGACACCACAGCACTCTGTCGCGGCACTGCTACTTATAACAAAGCATCGCGAAGCACACAAACTGATGACGTTTACCACTGAAATGAAAATTTGTGGTAAATTGATATCACGGGCAAGGCTAAGAGACACTATTTGGCAGTCTGGCATGGGTGGAGAATAGACAAAACCAATCTTGAATGATTCAAGTACTGATTCTTATTTGTATTTTGACCTGTTTAGTTTTGGCGGGAAAGAGCTCCACATGCAACTTTAATGATGGGTCCGGTTTTGTGTTTTTTTTTCTTCTTAGCACATGATCTTGATCTTGGCGTAATAATAGAAATGAGAATCCAGGCTTTTAGTATTTTAACAGACAACTATAACGGTCCTATTCATAATTAAAAGCTGCGAAATCGGGAATCTACCGTTTACAGTGGATATTCGTAAATAGTGGCAGAGTAAAAGAAAGGTGAAGATGCCAACGACATCACCGCGCAGGTCGCAGGTCTAAAAGTCTCGGCCGTCGGCTGATAAGTTAATGAAATTTGTGAGTATACAAAGCAGACAATTTCACTGTTGGGTATCAAAGGTATGTGGTGCAAGTATACCTATCTAGTGGTAGCGCCGGTCCGGGGTTGGACCACTGTACATGCAGGGCGTACAGCCCCAAACCTACATCGCGGCGCCGGTAACTGCGAATAACTTTTTTCAGCATTTAATGTTACCTAGAGGTACTAGAGGTGTGTATCCTATAAGCTGGGCTAAGTTGCAAAATGTCCAGTGTCAAAATAACTAAAACGTTGGACGTTGGGGTGGGGAGAGAGAGCCTAAAGTTAACTTGTGTCTATGTGTGGGGTATCGCCATGTCCCCACTGACGTAAGGAACGCAGAAACATTACGTAGCTCACAGGGGTCGGAACTACAAAAAAACTCTTCTTGTGATCGTCGGCTAATACTGTCTTGGATATGCAAAGTTGGATGATGCACTGGTATTTAGTGGCTCCATTATTGGCGTCAGGTGCATGCCATATGTAGGTTTGCTGGGAATCAGCCTGTCAGTAATGCTCTAGGCCGGTTTCCAGCCTAATATTACTAATATTTAAGTTGACGGGCACATCGCCTGTAGGGCGACAACTTATCTTAACACGTTAACAATTAGGCTCTAATAATAAATAACACAAACCTGTCATAGCGTTTTATGTATCCCAGTGTCAAATGTGAAACAAATCCACTTAATAATTTGTTATTTGAAAGTCTGAAAGTCAACCATCTGTCCAGCTTGTTAACGTTACTTATTCGGACTACATACAACAGCACAACCCAGATGACGTTTCACTTGTAAACCGCGCCAGATAACCCCGAACAGAGCGCTAACCACAGCCCGTGGTGTCTGTGTACACTGGGCTTCACACCCAACAGATAAGAGGTACGGTTCGGGTACGAATGAGACACGTCCCCAGCACCCCAGGATTGCAGTCTGGACTGGAGCCAGGCCACGGATACCTGTTGTAAGTACGCACTATGTTCGTGTCTCTCCCTATAAGGTAGTCCTTTACATACGTATTTTGACTTTTTTGGTTCGCGCAAATCTCGATCCTCATAACTCACGTATTACGCACACATGGCACCAACAACAATAATCAGATTGACGGGGCCTAGTGTGGAATTAAGATGGATTCGTATTGCTATGGTGGGAACAGATACTTACTGAGCAACGAGCATACCTATTTTTGTATGCATTCATAATTGGGCATTTGCGCGAATGACTGAAGACATCTAGTAGCAGAGATTCCATTTCCTGTTACACATCACTTATACACTAGTTGATGGAGTCGACTTCCCTTCAATGAAGGTCACCTGATGCCAGCCTAGGATTCAGTAGGCTTCAATCGATTGAGGGCACCTGCTGATGCCAGCCTGGGACTGAGTCGGCTTCCATTCATTGGAGGTCACCTGATGCCAGCCTAGGATTGAGTCAGCGTCCCCTCATTGGAGGTCACCTGATGCCAGCCTAGGATTGAGTCGGCGTCCCTTCGTTAGAGGTCATCTGATACCAGCCTAGGATTGAGTAGGCTTCCCTTTATCAGAGGTCATCTGATACCAGCCTAGGATTGAGTCGGCGTCCCTTCATTAGAGGTCACCTAATACCAGCCTAGGATTGAGTCGGCGTCCCTTCATTAGAGGTCACCTAATACCAGCCTAGGATTGAGTCGGCGTCCCTTCATCAGAGGTCATCTGATACCAGCCTAGGATTGAGGTGGCTTCCCTTCATCAGAGGTCATCTGGCGCCAGCCTAGGATTGAGTCGGCGTCCCTTCGTTAGAGGTCATCTGATGCCAGCCTAGGATTGAGTCGGCGTCCCTTCGTTAGAAGTCATCTGATGCCAGCCTAGGATTGAGTCGGCTTCCCTTCATCAGAGGTCATCTGATGCCAACCTAGGATTGAGTCGGCGTCCCTTCGTTAGAGGTCATCTGATGCCAGCCTAAGATTGAGTCGGCGTCCCTTCGTTAGAAGTCATCTGATACCAGCCTAGGATTGAGTCGGCTTCCCTTCATCAGAGGTCATCTGATGCCAGCCTAGGATTGAGGTGGCTTCCCTTCATCAGAGGTCATCTGGCGCCAGCCTAGGATTGAGTCGGCGTCCCTTCGTTAGAAGTCATCTGATACAAGCCTAGAATTGAGGTGGCTTCCCTTCATCAGAGGTCACCTGATACCAGCCTAGGATTGAGTCGGCTTCCCTTCATCAGAGGTCATCTGGCGCCAGCCCAGGATTGAGTCGGCTTCCCTTTATCAGAGGTCATCTGATACTAGCCTAGGATTGAGTCGGCTTCCCTTCATCAGAGGTCATCTGATGCCAGCCTAGGATTGAGTCGGCGTCCCTTCGTTAGAGGTCATCTGATACCAGCCTAGGATTGAGTCGGCTTCCCTTCATCAGAGGTCATCTGATGCCAGCCTAGGCTTGAGTCGGCTTCCCTTCATCAGAGGTCATCTGGCGCCAGCCTAGGATTGAGTCGGCGTCCCTTCGTTAGAGGTCACTTGATGCCAGCCTAGGATTGAGGTGGCTTCCCTTCATCAGAGGTCATCTGGCGCCAGCCTAGGATTGAGTCGGCGTCCCTTCATTAGAGGTCACCTAATACCAGCCTAGGATTGAGTCGGCGTCCCTTCATTAGATGTCACCTAATACCAGCCTAGGATTGAGTCGGCGTCCCTTCATCAGAGGTCATCTGATACCAGCCTAGGATTGAGTCGGCGTCCCTTCGTTAGAGGTCATCTGATGCCAGCCTAGGATTGAGTCGGCGTCCCTTCGTTAGAAGTCATCTGATGCCAGCCTAGGATTGAGTCGGCTTCCCTTCATCAGAGGTCATCTGATGCCACCCTAGGATTGAGTCGGCGTCCCTTCGTTAGAGGTCATCTGATGCCAGCCTAGGATTGAGTCGGCTTCCCTTCATCAGAGGTCATCTGATGCCAGCCTAGGATTGAGTCGGCGTCCCTTCGTTAGAAGTCATCTGATACCAGCCTAGGATTCAGTCGGCTTCCCTTCATCAGAGGTCATCTGATGCCAGCCTAGGATTGAGTCGGCTTCCCTTCATCAGAGGTCATCTGGCGCCAGCCTAGGATTGAGTCGGCCTCCCTTCGTTAGAGGTCATCTGATGCCAGCCTAGGATTGAGTCGGCGTCCCTTCGTTAGAGGTCATCTGATGCCAGCCTAGGATTGAGGTGGCTTCCCTTCATCAGAGGTCATTTGACGCCAGCCTAGGATTGAGTCGGCGTCCCTTCGTTAGAAGTCATCTGATACCAGCCTAGAATTGAGGTGGCTTCCCTTCATCAGAGGTCATCTGATACCAGCCTAGGATTGAGTCGGCTTCCCTTCATCAGGAAGACAGGAGACAGGAGACCTGCGTATCGCATTGCCGACCGCGGAGAACGGGACCGTGACGGAGACGACTGGACCCAGGTTCAGCGACGGCACCGTGACGGAGGAGAGTGGACGCGGGGACAGCGACGGCACTGTGACGGAGGCGAGTGGACGCAGGTAGAGGGACGGCACCGTGACGGAGGCGAGTGGACACATGTAGAGCGACGGCACCGAGCCCGACGAGAGGCGACAGACAGATCCCGCGCGACAGAGAAGACGAACGACCAGCCTATAGGTGTTACTACTGCGCGGAGGAATGACGTGACTGACAACTGCCGACATGGACACTACGTCACTTGTTACACTTGTGGTCGCTCGGGCCACAAGGCCAAGTTTTGTAAATAGGTATTCGGCAATGGAAGAAGGGCCGATATGTTAAGTGATGGCTCCACTGACGATGTAATATTATGTAGCAAGTCTGATTTACATTTTATGAATGAGGGGAGCTGTCAATGTGAGTTTACTGGGCAACTGGGCAGTAAAGCCCATATTTTAAGGGGTCTAACCGACACAGATGTTGTACATTGTAATGATGAGCTTTGTTTTATGGCAGATGACATGTCACGTGATGTTTTAACGATACCATGCAAGGTAAAAGAGTCAAAAGATATTTTAAGCCGTGCTGCAGATAGTGTAAGATACCGGCCTGATCAGCCTTTTATGATAAATGAGGATCATACATGTGCCCCTACCGACACAATAGCTACACCCAGGTATAATGAGGTAAGGCACGACCCCACATCTGTCCAGGACTGCCACAATCATGAAAAGGTAAGCGAACGACAGGAGAATTTAGTGGCAGCGATCGAAGCCAACGAAGATGAAGAGTTATTTGGGCTCGCGCCATTTCATCAGAGAAATGTAAAAAATCTCAAGATAGCCCACATTAATATAAAGAGCGTTCGACATAAGTTTGGACCGCTTAGCCAAGCACTGGGCAAAGGCGCATTAGATGTCTTGTTCATTCAAGAGACTAAGTTAGACGATAGCTTTCCGGCAGGCCAATTTACTTTAAATGGGTACAAGGTCCACCGAAATGATAATACAGACAGCTCTGGAGGCATAATGGTGCAGGTAAGAGACGACATACCACACCGGCGGCGCAAGGATATAGAAATTAATGAAGACGAGAAGGGGCGTATCGAATCCCTGGCAATAGAAGTGACGCTGAATGCTGAAAAGTGGCTCTTTCTCAGTGTATACAAGCAGCCGAAGGTAAAACACGCATTACTTGTGACAAAGATCGATAGCCTTCTGAATGCAATCGCTGCTGAACAGGTTAACCTTGTTCTGTTGGGAGATTTAAATGTAAACATGTTAAACCATAAAAATTGTCTGAATGACGTATTAGAGGTCTATGGTACTAAAAATATCGTGAAGTCACCAACTTGTTTTAAAGGTAAAATACCGACCTTAATTGATGTTGTGATTACAAATGTGGAAGCGCTTACGAGATGTATCATATCAGCGATTTTCACCATATGGTTTGCGTAGCAACGAAATTAGAAGTTCCCATTCGGCAGCAGAAACGTGTCTATTATCGAAGCTTTAAACATTTGATGAGATTAAATACAAAGACGATCTAGCATCGGTACCTTTTCATGTAGGTGAAGTCTTTGAAGATGTTGATGATTCATATTGGTTTTGTAGCACATTGATCAAAGAGGTCGTTGATAGACATGCACCAACCAAGCAACGGGTAGTTAAGAATAACTGTGTGCCCTATATGAATAGCCATCTTCGCAAAGCCATAAATGTCAAAAATATGCTGAGACGGAAGTACGAGCAATTGAGTAGTCAAGAGAATTGGGAAAAATACAGAAAGCAAAGGAATCTCATTGGTTGTCTTCGGAAAGTAAGCATGCAAAAGTACATAAAGGGGAAATGTAGCGAAGCTACGACTAACGGGAAGGAATTCTGGAAAGTTGTAAAACCACTGATATTAAGAAAAAACGCAAGCAGCGGAAACGTGTTACTGAAAGAGCGAGACGAAATAATATCAGATCCATCAAAGGTAAGTGACATATTTAATCAATATTTCATAGACGTTGCCAAAGACATAGGCCAACAAGATGACATACCAGATGATCAACCAATAGACGAAACCCTTCTTTATCACAAAGACCATAAATCCGTTATGGCTATAAAGGAAGGTAACCAAGGTATAACGGAAACTTTCAACTTTCGGGCAGTAAGTAGCCACGAACTATACAATGCACTTAAAGGCATTGACGTGTCGAAGGCTAGTGGCTACGACAAGATACCTCCGAAGCTTATCAAGCTGGGAGCTGCCATCCTGTGTAAGCCATTAAGGTATGTGTTAAATATGACGATTAATTGTAATACGTTTCCAAAAGAACTAAAATACGCTGAAGTCACACCAATTTTCAAGAAGAAGGACAACTTAAATAAGGAAAACTACAGGCCAGTAAGTGTTCTCCCCTGTATCTCCAAGATATATGAAAAAATATTGTGTGACCAGCTTATGTCCTTTATGGAACCCAGGTTATCACCCAGACTATCTGGGTTTAGAAAGGGACACAGTTGTCAAAGCCTACTGATGCGCTTAGTTGAAGACTCCAAAAATGCATTAGATAATAATCAAGTTATGGGAGCTATACTAATGGATCTCTCAAAAGCATTCGATTGTCTTCCACACAGATTATTGATTACCAAGATGAACGCTTATGGCATAAGTAAACAATCATGTACGCTAGTTGCAAACTATCTTACGAACCGCGAACAGAGGGTAAAACTAGGACATAATCGGAGCGAGTGGCTTACCCTCAAGAAAGGAGCACCACAGGGATCTGTTTTTGGTCCACATCTGTATAATGTATTTACGAATGACCTGCTAGTATCCACCGCACGGGAAACCGATAAGTATAATTATGCTGATGATAATACTGTGGCGGCTCAAGGTAAGGAGTTTAACAAGGTTAAAGTAACTCTAGAGAAGGCGTTATCGGAGATAACAACGTGGTTCGTCGACAATTACATGAAAGCGAACCCAAGTAAGTACCAGGCAATCGTGTTTGAAAAGAGAAACGAATTAAGTCAGCACAGATCGTTTTTGATTTCTGGAACAGAACTGGCAGCACAACAGGAAGTAACATTACTAGGTATTCAACTGGACGCTAGGTTAACTTTCGGCAACCATATATCAAGTTTATGCAAGAAGGCTGGAAAAAGTCTGAATGTTTTAGCTAGAGTTTCTAAATCAATGGATGTTGATAGCAAACTTAGGTTATTTCATGCTTTTATTCTTTCACATTTTAATTATTGTCCCGTTGTATGGCATTTTTGTGATATGAAGAATATGCGTAAGATTGAAAAGATACAGGAGCGGGCATTGAGGTATGTGTTTAATGACTTTAGATCAGAATACGCAGAGTTGAGGAAGAGAGCGGGTAGACCATTGCTATATGTTGAACGATTGCGCTGCATATCATTAGAAGTTTACAAGAGTATCAACAAGATTGGGCCTAGTTATCTTCATGACATGTATAACGTGAAGGAAAACAATTACATTTTAAAAAATGGGCCAAATATATGTATGCCACGCGTTAAGACAACTGCTTATGGCCATAATTCACTGTATCAAGGTAGCAAGCTATGGAACATGCTCAACAAGGAAACGAAGTTAGCCAAATCTGCCAAGGAATTTAAAACAACGCTGTCAACCTCGGATGTGTTCTTGTGTCACTGTAATTCGTGCACATTATGTAACATAGTTAATGGGTAAGGTTTTATGATATGCAAAGGTTGTTATATTTTCATTTTCATATGTATATATATCTCATCCGCTCATGTCATTTTATCATTGTCGGTCAATAGCACGTGTGCTAATGATTATTGTTGACTTTTACATACCGACGTTAAATAAAACTGTATCTTATCTTATCTTATCTTATCAGAGGTCATCTGGCGCCAGCCTAGGATTGAGTCGGCTTCCCTTTATCAGAGGTCATCTGATACCAGCCTAGGATTGAGTCGGCTTCCCTTCATCAGAGGTCATCTGATGCCAGCCTAGGATTAAGCCGGCGTCCCTTCGTTAGAAGTCATCTGATACCAGCCTAGGATTGAGTCGGCTTCCCTTCATCAGAGGTCATCTGATGCCAGCCTAGGATTGAGGTGGCTTCCCTTCATCAGAGGTCATCTGGCGCCAGCCTAGGATTGAGTCGGCGTCCCTTCGTTAGAGGTCATCTGGCGCCAGCCTAGGATTGAGTCGGCTTCCCTTCGTTAGAAGTCATCTGATACCAGCCTAGGATTGAGATGGCTTCCCTTCATCAGAGGTCACCTGATACCAGCCTAGGATTGAGTCGGCTTCCCTTCATCAGAGGTCATCTGGCGCCAGCCTAGGATTGAGTCGGCTTCCCTTTATCAGAGGTCATCTGATACCAGCCTAGGATTGAGTCGGCTTCCCTTCATCAGAGGTCTTCTGGCGCCAGCCTAGGATTGAGTCGGCGTCCCTTCGTTAGAGGTCATCTGATACCAGCCTAGGATTGAGGTGGCTTCCCCTCATCAGAGGTCATCTGGCGCCAGCCTAGGATTGAGTAGGCTTCCCTTCGTTAGAGATCATCTGATACCAGTCTAGGATTGAGTCGGCGTCCCTTCGTTAGAGGTCATCTGATACCAGCCTAGGATTGAGTCGGCGTCCCTTCATCAGAGGTCATCTGGCGCCAGCCTAGGATTGAGTAGGCTTCCCATCGTTAGAGGTCATCTGATACCAGCATAGGATTAAGTCGGCTTTCATTCATTGGATGAAATGTAAGTGTAATATAGACGGATTGCGAGTAAAGGATTCCGGGTTAAAAATTTGACGTCACGCCTTTGTCAAGTCTTTATTATCTAGAAGAATGTACCTAGAAACAGACCCAGCAGTGTTTTATTAACGTAAGTGCGTATTCTCAAATAAAGAACGAGAAAACAGGCCATTATTTTAATAATGAACGGAAAAACTGCATTATCTTGATACTGAACAGTTCTTGTTAATATTGACTTCGCTAAGTGTCACGGTGGAATCAGCCGAGCAGAGCTGAGGCGAGCTGGTAGATGTTTTCAGAACTTGCCAATTTCAAGACAAACAAGGGAATGCATAAGTCAATCTTAAGCTCCAAGGGGGCGGGGGATTAGATCAGAAAGCTCAAAATATATGGAAATTCGACAGTTATCGATTGCATATATTTCTCATGCAGTCTATAAATGGGGGACCGTCTGACATTGTCAGGTCATATCATTGCTACAGCAGGTGTCACATGTGTTTAATGGCGCAGGATAAATATGCCAAAGGACACGACATATATGGATGATTTATTTTAAAGCAAAAGTGCCAGATCTCTTATATCGCTTTTCAGGGGGCGATGTCTTCCGGAAAGTTAGACGTAATGACTTGACCCTTGTGTGGTGATTTAGAAAACCAGATTTCCAAAATGTCTACTTCCTCCACGCCTTCCCACCCTATCGTCCCCCCTGGGGCTTCACAATGACGAACCGTTGTTTCCATAATGCTCGCTCACGTATAAGTCGGGCAGTGCAATTGATATAATAGTCCATTTCCTGTGTCAAAACATGGAAAATTAACCGCCCAAATCATGAATAAATTTAATGCCTTGTTATAACAATTTTATCAGTACGTTAAAGAACTCGCTGTCGTGCATTCCCCAAATAATCTTTACTAATAAAGCTTTATTTTGGCGAATGCACTCCAGCTCGTTCTTTAACTAGTACATACTAAACACGTGTCAGGACCAGGAGATGAAAGGACGAAACAACCCCGACACAGGTGTGGCTTCAAGCCGCAACCTGTTGGGCTGCAATGGTGTTCGCCACTTCGCGATGGCATGGTTTAAGCCCGCCGCTTGATCGTATGTTGTTATCTGATGGCGTCAATAAGGGTCAATGTAGCGAGGATCTCCTGGCATCTGCTCTCGACCACGGAGACTCCCTGCTAACACCACACAGATAGTCAAGGGCTCGATGAAGTAAGTAAAGTCTGGTAAGCTGGGGAAAGCGGCAGCCGCAAAGGAATTATAACACGGTCTTATTCAACGTCTTGACGTCGATTTTATTGTGTCGTATATTACAAGAAAACAAAGTATATATATATATGTATATATATATATATATATATATATATATATATATATATATGGTCCTATCAGAAACACCGTACAGTATTGTTCGGCGCATTGTGCATCCATTAAACATTAATGTCACCCTTATGTGCGCCCTGTACTTGTACCTGCTAACGCAACCATGTGACTGAAAAGGAAAACAAATTTATGTAAACCGAAACTAAAATGTTATGAGCCATACTGTTGGTAGAGTGAGGAGTAAATATGACGACGTATAGGTGGCATCCATATAGACTTTGGGTCCGGTGTACAGACAACAATAAAGTACCGGTCACATGTCTATTAAGGGCCGAGGCCACACGTTCACACACCTCAAGGCACTGGAAGGTCTTGCGTATGTAGCGGCCAACGGCACTGTATATGTGCATATAAGTTGCGGCGTTTATAATAACAATAAACATGAATCTAGCGTCTACATCAGTTAACAAGCGCCGCCATTTTGAAGGAATGCCGCAGATAAAAAGCGCCTGGCATAAAAATATGTGTATATTATTGGCGCTGTGCCTGTAGTTTACATATAATACATGCCTGAGTCTACAAATAACGGCGTCAGAATAGCACGTGGTCAGTCACGTGACCTTCTGTCTAACGCCCACGTGTCCGGTATTCATTAACATAATACATGTCCGCTTTTCAGGATCATCCGAGGTCAAAGCGTATCCGCTTCCGCGCCCTGTTTTCACCCTCTACGTCATTTCCCGTGCTCTGTCCGGCTGCTGGAGCCTTCGTGGTGACGTCATACGCGCTGGCGTTTCTTGCCGTTCGCTCCGTTGCTATGACGTCGAGGCTCGAGTCGCTGCCGCACGTGGGCAAAGGCGTGACGTCAGCGAAGTCCTCGTTGAGGGACACTTGCCACGTGTCACGTCCGGAAATGATGGGTGAGGAGTCTACGGCAGGTACATTGAGCATGCGGTCTGCTCCTGCCCCGGGCCCCGCCTTGGTCCCCGGCCCTCTGTGGGAGGCGGAGGTGTCAGTGGCGGGTGCTTTAGTGGCGGAATCCGGAGCCTCGGTCGAGTCATCGTCCTCCACGACAACCACGGCGTCCGGATTGATACTCATATAGCTCTCAATCCGGATTCCCAGTTCTCCCTCTGATTGCCAGGGCGCCTCCGACTCCCGGAGCGTGGCCATCGACCTAGACTCAAGGCGCCGACGTTTCGACGACTCATCCTCTCTTGACACCACATTTACCGGAACCTCCAGTCGTGACGGTTGCGCATGCGCAGCTCCGGACGTCGTTGCATGTTGCGCAGGCGCAGGCGCAGGCGCAGGCGCAGGCGTGGGTGCGTTGGACGTCAACACACGTTGCAACTTGCGCCGCGCTCTCAACTGCTGGAAGAGCAGGTCAGACGCGGTGGGGGCCGAGGCGGTGCTCAGCTTGGCGGGGTGGGTGGACGGCGGGGGGCCGGGCCGGGAGCCGCCCCCCGGGGGGACCCGGTGTCCGGTCAAGATGGGGCGGGGGCCGCCGCGGGGGCCGGCTGGGCTGGCGCCGGGCGGGGAGTACTTGCGGAGCATGGCTCCGGCGAGTATCGGGTCCTGCATGATCACCTTCTGTCCGGTCTCCTCATTCACCGTCACGGCCATAAAGGAGCCCTTCGTGTACCCTGCAACAACCACATCAACCACACGCTGTATGTAACTCCACGTGGTAGGCAACAACGGCGCCTCAACAAGGAAACAGTCAACGTAATACAACGTGAACGACAACAGTATGGTAAGACATTGCGGAAAGAAAGACGCCAATAACACGTTTATCAAAGAAACGAATGATTATCTCACCAGCAAAGATAACGAGAACAAGATGGAAAAACGTGATGAACACTTTAAATACTAGAACAATTCAAAACAGAAATCCTAATTAATATCAGATAAATCTGAGGGTCTGCTTTGTATGTTGCAATCGACTAAGGCAATGAATGACAACCTCGCCAGCAATAAGGTCTTCGATAAACACCGTGACTAACACAAGGGAGACCCACAGATTACATCCGAAATCTACTGACTTCTTACACGTCGGGCCTTTGGGTCGCCTGGAAGGAAAACCACAACACAAACTGTTCCTAAGCAACCATGTGGACAATGATCTGTATCTAGAGGTCAAACAGTTTTCATACATCCGTTAAAACGCCACATTACCCAAGGTCCGGTATAAGTCAAAGAAAGGAAAGTCGGCGGAATTAATAAAGAATCTTTGACCTTGTCACACGATACATATTATCCGTTTTCCATCGCACAGTCGATGGTCATGTTCGTCTCTTCTACTTTATGAAACAGGCTGACCGCATATCATTGACACTCCCCCCCCCCCATACTCACCCTTGAGAGCTGCCCCACCATAGACTCAATCTTAAGAGCTGCCCCACCATAGACTCACCCTTGAGCCTTGAGGGCTGCCCCACCATACTCACCCTTGAAGGCTGCCCCACCATAGACTAACCCTTGAGGGCTGCCCCACCATAGACTCACCCTTGAGAGCTGCCCCACCATAGACTAACCCTTGAGGGCTGCCCCACCCTAGACTCACCCTTGAAGGCTGCCCCACCATAGACTCACCCTTGAGGGCTGCCCCACCATAGAATCACCCTTGAGCCTTGAGGGCTGCCCCACCATACTCACCCCTGAAGGCTACCCCACCATAGACTAACCCTTGAGGGCTGCCCCACCATAGACTCACCTTTGAGGGCTGCCCCACCATACTCACCCTTGAAGGCTGCCCCACCATAGACTCACCCTTGAGGGCTGCCCCACCATACTCACCCTTGAGGGCTGCCCCACCATAGACTAACCCTTGAGAGCTGCCCCACCATAGACTCACCCTTGAGAGCTGCCCCACCATACTCACCCTTGAGAGCTGCCCCACCATAGACTCACCTTTGAGGGCTGCCCCACCATAGACTCACCCTTGAGGGCTGCCCCACCTTAGACTCACCCTTGAGCCTTGAGGGCTGCCCCACCATAGACTCACCCTTGAAGGCTGCCCCACCATAGACTAACCCTTGAGGGCTGCCCCACCATAGACTCACCCTTGAGGGCTGCCCCACCATACTCACCCTTGAGAGCTGCCCCACCATAGACTCACCCTTGAGGGCTGCCCCACCATACTCACCCTTGAGAGCTGCCCCACCATAGACTCACTCTTGAGGGCTGCCCCACCATACTCACCCTTGAGAGCTGCCCCACCATACTCACCCTTGAGAGCTGCCCCACCATACTCACCCTTGAGAGCTGCCCCACCATAGACTTACCCTTCAGGGCTGCCCCACCATAGACTTACCCTTGAGGGCTGCCCCACCATACTCACCCTTGAGAGCTGCCCCACCATAGACTCACCCTTGAGGGCTGCCCCACCATACTCACCCTTGAGGGCTGCCCCACCATAGACTCACCCTTGATGGCTGCCCCACCATAGACTCACCCTTGAGGGCTGCCCCACCATAGACTCACCCTTGAGGGCTGCCCCACCATAGACTCACCCTTGAGGGCTGCCCCACCATAGACTCACCCTTGAGGGCTGCCCCACCATAGACTCACCTTTGAGGGCTGCCCCACCATAGACTCACCCTTGAGGGCTGCCCCACCATACTCACCCTTGAGAGCTGCCCCACCATAGACTCACCCTTGAGGGCTGCCCCACCATACTCACCCTTGAGAGCTGCCCCACCATACTCACCCTTGAGGGCTGCCCCACCATACTCACCCTTGAGGACTGTCCCACCATACTCACCCTTGTGGGCTGCCCCACCATAGACTCACACTTGAGGGCTGGCCCACCATAGACTCACCTTTGAGGGCTGCCCCATACTCACCCTTGAGAGCTGCCCCACCATAGACTCACCCTTGAGGCCTGCCCCACCATACTCACCCTTTAGGGCTGCCCCACCATAGACTCACCCTTGAGGGCTGCCCCACCATACTCACCCTTGAGAGCTGCCCCGCCATAGGCTCACTCTTGAGGGCTGCCCCACCATACTCACCCTTGAGGGCTGCCCCACCATACTCACCCTTGAAGGCTGCCCCACCATACTCACCCTTGAGGGCTGCCCCACCATACTCACCCTTGAGAGCTGCCCCACCATACCCACCCTTGAGGGCTGCCCCACCATACTCACCCTTTAGGGCTGCCCCACCATAGACTCACCCTTGAGGGCTGCCCCACCATACTCACCCTTGAGAGCTGCCCCGCCATAGACTCACCCTTGAGGGCTGACCCACCATACTCACCCTTGAGGGCTGCCCCACCATACTCACCCTTGAGAGCTGCCCCACCATAGACTCACCCTTGAGAGCTGCCCCACCATACTCACCCTTGAGGGCTGCCCCACCATAGACTCACCCTTGAGGGCTGCCCCACCATACTCACCCTTGAGGGCTGCCCCACCAGAGACTCACCCTTGAGAGCTGCCCCACCATACTCACCCTTGAGAGCTGCCCCACCATACTCACCCTTGAGGGCTGCCCCACCATACTCACCCTTGAGGGCTGCCCCACCATACTCACCCTTGAGAGCTGCCCCACCATAGACTCACCCTTGAGGGCTGCCCCACCATAGACTCACCCATGAGAGCTGCCCCACCATAGACTCACCCTTGAGAGCTGCCTCACCATACTCACCCTTGAGAGCTCCCCCACCATAGACTCACCCTTGAGGGCTGCCCCACCATACTCACCCTTGAGGGCTGCCCCACCATAGACTCACCCTTGAGAGCTGCCCCACCATACTCACCCTTGAGAGCTGCCCCACCATGCTCACCCTTGAGGGCTGCCCCACCATACTCACCCTTGAGGGCTGCCCCACCATACTCACCCTTGAGAGCTGCCCCACCATATTCACCCTTGAGGGCTGCCCCACCATACTCACCCTTGAGGGCTGCCCCACCATACTCACCCTTGAGAGCTGCCCCACCATACTCACCCTTGAGGGCTGCCCCACCAGAGACTCACCCTTAAGAGCTCCCCCACCATAGACTCACCCTTGAGGGCTGCCCCACCATACTCACCCTTAAGAGCTCCCCCACCATAGACTCACCCTTGAGGGCTGCCCCACCATACTCACCCTTGAGAGCTGCCCCACCATAGACTCACCCTTGAGAGCTGCCCCACCATACTCACCCTTGAGAGCCGCCCCACCATACTCACCCTTGATGGCTGCCCCACCATACTCACCCTTGAGGGCTGCCCCACCATACTCACCCTTGAGAGCTGCCCCACCATACTCACCCTTGAGGGCTGCCCCACCATACTCACCCTGGAGAGCTGCCCCGCCATACCCACCCTTGAGGGCTGCCCCACCATACTCACCCTTGAGGGCTGCCCCACCATACTCACCCTTGAGGGCTGCCCCACCATACTCACCCTTGAGGGCTGCCCCACCATACTCACACTTGAGGGCTGCCCCACCATACTCACCCTTGAGGGCTGCCCCACCATACTCACCCTTGAGGGCTGCCCCACCATACTCACCCTTGAGGGCTGCCCCACCACTCACCCTTGAGGGCTGCCCCACCATACTCACCCTTGAGAGCTGCTCGCTTCGTGATAAGTCGTTCGTGTCGCTCTGTTTCCCACTCAAACTCCATCCGCAAACGCACGCTTTCCGCAACTAGCTGCTCAATTACAGTCTGCGCCTGTAATAAATGTAACCATTATATTATTCTCCAGCAATTGTTTCGATCCACCAAGTGCTTTTAATTACTGAAATATTCACTAGGTTGCTGCGCGCCTGTTATAGCTTCCGAGATACGCTTTGAGATCGACAGAATGACGTCTGAGGGAAGAACATATGTACGTGCATTCATATCGATCTTCTGACTTCCCACCCTTAACAGCTTGGAGTTGAATGAAACACCTTTTAACCAGGACTACAAAATGCCCAGTCTGCAACGTAGGCCAACGTAAAGCCTCAAAGCTCCATTGAGAAATGTTGACGTCGCTGCATTTGCGATGAACCCCAAAAACAAAACACGCACTGCTGAATGGACAAGCTGGGACAGTCGCACAGAAAATGTCTTTCTCCTACTATTTGGACTATAGAAAATTACTACTACAACACACTTATCAGGTCCAGGTGTGCTACCCACATAGAGGCCACACACGTATTTCTTCCTTATTAAAAGAAACCTATGATCTAGGTTAAAGACTGTCGCAAGACTGCCCCAGAGAGGAGACTCTATATCCACATCAAACGTCTACAACAATCTCTACCAGCTGGAAGATTCCTCACTTCACATGTATAATAATCTCTATAGATATATATTAGTGTTACCGTGTTAATCACAACGGGTGACTTACCGACTTTAGAAGGGATTGTTTGGACAGCTTGTTATCAACCTTGCTGTTGCCAGGAAACAGGACCTGTCTGAGCACGTGGTACTTGAAGGCCAGGTCCTGGCGCCGTTGTCTCTCCCGTCCCGCGTGCACCACCGGTACCCGTCTGCTGGAAACACGTGGCGCTATAGTAACACTGACACTGAGGGACTCCCCCCGCCCCGCCCCGCCTACACCACCGGTACTCGTCTGCTGGAAACACGTGGCGCTATAGTAACACTGACACTGAGGGACTCCCTCGCCCCGCCCCGCCTGCACCACCGGTACTCGTCTGCTGGAAACACGTGGCGCTATAGTAACACTGACAGTGAGGGACTCCCCGCCCCGCCCCGCCTACACCACTGGTACCCATCTGCTGGAAACACGTGGCGCTATATTAACACTGACACTGAGGGACTCCCCCGCCCCGCCCCGCCCCGCCTGCACCACCGGTACCCGTCTGCAGGAAACACGTGGCGCTATAGTAACACTGACACTGAGGGACTCCCCCGCCCCGCCCCGCCTACACCACCGGTACCCGTCTGCTGGAAACACGTGGCGCTATAGTAACACTGACACTGAGGGACTCCCCCGCCCCGCCCCGCCTACACCACCGGTACCCGTCTGCTGGAAACACGTGGCGCTATAGTAACACTGACACTGAGGGACTCCCCCCGCCCCGCCCCGCCTACACCACCGGTAACCGTCTGCTGGAAACACGTGGCGCTATAGTAACACTGACACTGAGGGACTCCCCCGCCCCGCCCCGCCCCGCCTGCACCACCGGTACCCGTCTGCTGGAAACACGTGGCGCTATAGTAACACTGACACTGAGGGACTCCCCCGCCCCGCCCCGCCTACACCACCGGTACCCGTCTGCTGGAAACACGTGGCGCTATAATAACACTGACACTGAGGGACTTCCCCGCCCCGCCCCGCCTACACCACCGGTACCCGTCTGCTGGAAACACGTGGCGCTATAGTAACACTGACACTGAGGGACTCCCCCCGCCCCGCTCCGCCTACACCACCGGTAACCGTCTGCTGGAAACACGTGGCGCTATAGTAACACTGACACTGAGGGACTCCCCCGCCCCGCCCCGCCTGCACCACCGGTACCCGTCTGCTGGAAACACGTGGCGTTATAGTAACACTGACACTGAGGGACTCCCCCGCCCCGCCCCGCCTGCACCACCGGTACCCGTCTGCTGGAAACACGTGGCGCTATAGTAACACTAACACTGAGGGACTCCCCCGCCCCGCCCCGCCCCGCCTGCACCACCGGTACCCGTCTGTTGGAAACACGTGGCGCTATAGTAACACTGACACTGAGGGACTCCCCCGCCCCGCCCCGCCCCGCCCCGCCTGCACCACCGGTACCCGTCTGCTGGAAACACGTGGCGCTATAGTAACACTGACACTGAGGGAATCCCCCGCCCCGCCCCGCCTGCACCACCGGTACCCGTCTGCTGGAAACACGTGGCGCTATATTAACAATGACACTGAGGGACTCCCCCGCCCCGCCCCGCCTGCACCACCGGTACACGTCTGCTGGAAACACGTGGCGCTATAGTAACAATGACACTGAGGGACTCCCCCGCCCCGCCCCGCCTGCACCACCGGTACACGTCTGCTGAAAACACGTGGCGCTATAGTAACACTGACACTGAGGGACCCCCCGCCCCGCCCCGCCTGCACCACCGGTACCCGTCTGCTTGAAACACGTGGCGCTATAGTAACAATGACACTGAGGGACTCCCCCGCCCCATCCCGCCTATACCACCGGTACCCGTCTGCTGGAAACACGTGGCGCTATAGTAACACTGACACTGAGGGACTCCCCCGCCCCGCCCCGCCTGCACCACCGGTACCCGTCTGCTGGAAACACGTGGCGCTATAGTAACACTGACACTGAGGGACTCCCCCGCCCCGCCCCGCCCCGCCCCGCCTGCACCACCGGTACCCGTCTGCTGGAAACACGTGGCGCTATAGTAACACTGACACTGAGGGACTCCCCCGCCCCGCCCCGCCTGCACCACCGGTACCTGTCTGCTGGAAACACGTGGCGCTATAGTAACACTGACACTGAGGGACTCCCCCGCCCCGCCCCGCCCCGCCTGCACCACCGGTACCCGTCTGCTGGAAACACGTGGCGCTATAGTAACAATGACACTGAGGGACTCCCCCGCCCCGCCCCGCCTGCACCACCAGTACACGTCTGCTGGAAACACGTGGCGCTATAGTAACACTGACACTGAGGGACTCCCCCGCCCCGCCCCGCCTGCACCACCGGTACACGTCTGCTGGAAACACGTGGCGCTATAGTAACACTGACACTGAGGGACCCCCCGCCCCGCCCCGCCTGCACCACCGGTACACGTCTGCTGAAAACACGTGGCGCTATAGTAACACTAACACTGAGGGACCCCCCGCCCCGCCCCGCCTGCACCACCGGTACCCGTCTGCTTGAAACACGTGGCGCTATAGTAACAATGACACTGAGGGACTCCCCCGCCCCGTCCAGCCTATACCACCGGTACCCGTCTGCTGGAAACACGTGGCGCTATAGTAACACTGACACTGAGGGACTCCCCCCCCCCCACCGTCTGCACCACCGGTACCCGTCTGCTGGAAACACGTGGCGCTATAGTAACACTGAGACTGAGGGACTCCCCCGCCCCGCCCCGCCTGCACTACCGGTACCCGTCTGCTGGAAACACGTGGCGCTATAGTAACACTGACACTGAGGGACTCCCCCGCCCCGCCCCGCCTGCACCACCGGTACCCGTCTGCTGGAAATACGTGGCGCTATAGTAACACTGACACTGAGGGACTCCCCCGCCCCGCCCCGCCTGCACCACCGGTACCCGTCTGCTGGAAACACGTGGCGCTATAGTAACACTAACACTGAGGGACTCCCCCGCCCCGCCCCGCCTGCACTACCGGTACCCGTCTGCTGGAAACACGTGGCGCTATAGTAACACTGAGACTGAGGGACTCCCCCGCCCCGCCCCGCCCCGCCTATACCACCGGTACCCGTCTGCTGGAAACACGTGGCGCTATAGTAACACTGACAATGAGGGACTCACCCGCCCCGCCCCGCCTGCACCACCGGTACCCGTCTGCTGGAAACACGTGGCGCTATAGTAACACTGACAATGAGGGACTCACCCGCCCCGCCCCGCCTGCACCACCGGTACCCGTCTGCTGGAAACACGTGGCGCTATAGTAACACTAACACCACGCCCAGACCTCGCTCCCCGTTTGGACACTTACCCCAGAGACCCCTCGCTGTTGACACTCTCATCGTCACTCTCGGACTGACGACCTCGCTTGGCTGGCTTCGCTTTCGGGTGTTTGTTGGGCTGGACCACCAACAACTCCTGGAGATATAAAGCGACACAGACGGGTGAGTAACGGAGGTTAAAGGAATAGACTAGTCCGAGGATTTGTGCGTTGGATTGTCCTTTTCTTTTTAGCATATGCAAGACAAGTAAAATATCTATTAAAATGATCAAAATTGAATATCAAAAAAAAATTAAGTAAAAAGTTACGAAGGTTTTGTTGTGCAAAAAAAAATTTGGCGCGAAAGTTGGTTTTCCAAGGATCGAGTGAGAAATCGACCTTGACCTTGGATCCCGCGTCATTGGTGCTTAAAATGTTTTGAGCGCCCAGGTCAGCCATTCGTTCAACACTCAAAACAAACAAGCATATCTGGCCTTAAAATGCCGAAGTGTTGTGCTCCTGGTTGTGTCCGAGTAAAGGAATCAAGCCCAGATTGTTCTTTCTTCCGCTTACCATGGGATAATGCGCCAAGGATTCGTTTGTGGCTGGCAAAATTGAATCTTGTTCACCCCACCTGCCCACTAACACGGGCTTTGTCACCTCCATTTGAAGAACGTTTTTCCGTCATGGAGCCGCATCGCCCCAGAGTTATACCTGTCCTGAGACCTGTTCACAAACTCACTGCGGATATATTTCAACACAAGTCAGTGAAGGAAACAAGAAAAAAGCTCCTTGCATCGGAAGAGAACGCGAGATCACGAAGAGGGGAAGGTTAGTAGGCCCACAGCGGCTTGATACGGTCCGTTCACAGGTTTGTTGACAAACCACCAAGGCCAGGGTCAAGCACCTAAGCCAAGGCTAATGCTAAATTGGGCCCTTTTGACAGTTTGATAAGCTTAGCAGGCCCCCTGTCTCAACTTATAATAATATAATCACATCCGTGAAATCCTTCATAGCCATAATTAAAAAAAAAACTGTGTTTAGTTTTTATTTCAGCAAATTACAATATGTGAATTAGTATTGAAATATGTCTTTTTCTACATTTCAGATCCTTCAGAAGCTTGAAGAAATACCAAGCATTAATGAAACTTCTGTTGTTGAGTCACACAATAAACTCAATGACCTTCCTGTGAAAATCAGTAGACTTTTTTTTTCTTTACAGTCATTTTTACATAAGAGCAAATAGATAATTTGCCATGATTAACAAGGCATGTTAAATGCACCTTTTTGGCTAGTTTAGGGTTGATATGTCATGATGAATAGTGTGACGACATTTTTAGCATCTTAGAAGGTTCATAGATTGGAGTATGATGATTGTATTAAAAAAATGGCGGCATGAGCAGAATTACACAAGAGATACTGTATAGTATTTAATTACATATCCTTGACCTGTTGACACATATTGTGGGGGGAAATACAAAACCCTGGATGGGTTATTCTCTATAACGTGGGATATACTGACCCTATTGTCTAGCTAATTGCACATGGATTGCCAGATGCAGTTACCTTGTTTGGCAGAATGAGACCTGACCTGAGGGGGGTAAATATAACTATATATAGGTTACGTAAGATGCCAGGTCCAGATTCATTTTATTATGGTTTAGCTGTATCGCATATATACATACACAAGCCATTGATTTGTTTAATAAGGATATTGTAACCAGTGTAATTATTCATCGACTGGTTGGTGAGACTGATCCAGATCACTGAAACAATGTGCAAGGTTTATTCAATGTTGATCATATACAATGTAGTGTTCTTTTGGCTAATTGAATTAAAAGCCATTAATTTTACTGTGCCAATTCTAATTGCTGGATGGCAGTTATTGTGACTTGGATAGAGCTTGCTTGATCTTGATATCCTTCACATAATCAACTGGACTCAGCAGTGACTTACTCCAAATGTATCCTTATGCTTATCAGAATTCGAATAAACTGTGCAAGGTGCTTTTGATATAATGCCCATGAAAATGTAGCCATCAGTTTGATTTGTTGTGATTTTTATAAAACAAATAACTGCTTCCTTTGGACACCATCACAGTATGGGTGAATAAAAGATTTACTTCAAGCGTAATATAAGTTTCATGTTTTTTTTTCATATTTCTTTTGCAAAATTTTATGAAATACTTTTATTTGGGAAAATCAGTGCCTTGACAAAAAAAAAGTTTACTCACTACAAAAATTAGTTTTGGACGAAGTGAATACAAAATTGAAATATTCCAAAATATTAAATATTCTATAAAGTGTTTTAAATTTTAATTTACATTATTAATTAATTATTATTGCATCCTTAATCAATTTTACACACAAAACTGTTACATTGGACACAATTTCCACCTTACGGTCATTTTCAAGCAGTGTCAGATTTACCATTGCACTCACAACAAATATTACAATTCTGTTAAATGGTAATCACTATTCCTTAAATTCAGTATACTTTGAATACTGTTTTATGTAGCGGGAAACAACTGTTTTCGACAGGCCTGCAGTTTTAGGTATAAGTCACACATGTCTTCTACATGTACTGGTGTCGTGTATCGAAAAGAGGCCGAGTGTCCATACATCTCTGTCAAGGCATCTCTCGCTTGAGACAATGTATTTGCTCGCCATTGAGTGGAAAGTCATTTTGTTGCATACGGGAGTGATTTCCTGAACCAGCAGTTGGTTTTGCCTTTTAATTTATTATTCTTTCACGTTTGACCCGCGTTCACCGCGGCTACGTTGCGTTCATGATAAGGCTGAGACAGGGCAGGCTGTGTGGCCGCCTGGAACCTATGACGCGTTTTTTACGCAGCGCGCTGATTGGCTTGCGCTCTGCTCAGCATGCCGAACTCACAGTCGAGCGGGAAGCGGTAAATGTGAAGGTTTCAGTGCCAAATACTAATACTTATTGCTGGAGCCGGTAGCAACATACATTTTAGACTGATAGTTTGCATGTTGATCTATATGTAACATGTTACGCCTTGCTGGCCCAAAAACCGGACTAAACTATTCCTTTAATCTACACTGCGTCGTGTCATAACGCGGATGTCTGACACTGTGCGTGATCTATATGGTAAGTTTTCTATTTAGGAAGTACAAATTACCTCGGTTTATACGATGATTCGACGCAAGCCAGATTGTGGTACAAATCCAGTTATAATGTAATATCACTTTATATATATCACTAGGTGTAGATTCCTGCATGTACATATAGTAAACCAGTTGATTTGATTTTATTGAGGCTTAACGGCACTTTCAGCCTGTAAGGCTATATCGTGCCATACTCGTCCAGTTCCATCTAAATAATTCAAGAGTCAATACCAAAACCCTGAAACTATCAATACATGCGAGCTTGTAGATAAAACAATTGCAAAAATGATATAATAAGCCAGTCATGAGAATGAACTGAAATGTTCCTGTCGTTAACTCGGGGATGACCTTTTTAGTTACTATTATGCTCAATAAAATAATAAAAGGTTACTAATATCAGCCAAAGGTCATCATTTAGCATTATCAACATGCTCCTAATGATATTGAAACTGATAAGGAATTGGTGATAGCATTCTACAATTGATACACAGCTGGCGTGAATCGTTATAAAATTGGAAAAGGTGGTTGGCATTCGTCCGTCTGCGAAAGACGCTGGATTTGCAGCTTTGTTTGGTTTAAGTTATACGATTCGTAACGCGGCATTTACGCTTATGACTGAGTAAGCCTATCTGTGATCGACAGAGCAAAATTGGAAAACAAATTGGAAAAAAACACGATATAAAATCACAGTAAATCCATCATCAGTAACTGCCCCCAAATATACCTTTGGTGCTACGTGCGGTACCGGTCAGACAGTCGGAGGTTCGAGTCCCCTATACATTCCTCACGGTAGATCACGCAGGTTCCCGTCCCCTATACATTCCTCACGGTAGATCACGCAGGTTCCCGTCCCCTATACATTCCTCACGGTAGATCACGCAGGTTCCCGTCCCCTATACATTCCTCACGGTAGATCACGCAGGGACCCGTCCCCTATACATTCCTCACGGTAGATCACGCAGGTTCCCGTCCCCTATACATTCCTCACGGTAGATCACGCAGGTTCCCGTCCCCTAGACATTCCTCACGGTAGATCACGCAGGTTCCCGTCCCCTATACATTCCTCACGGTAGATCACGCAGGTTCCCGTCCCCTATACATTCCTCACGGTAGATCACGCAGGTTCCCGTCCCCTATACATTGCTCACGGTAGATCACGCAGGTTCCCGTCCCCTATACATTCCTCACGGTAGATCACGCAGGTTCCCGTCCCCTATACATTCCTCACGGTAGATCACGCAGGAGCCCGTCCCCTATACATTCCTCACGGTAGATCACGGAGGTTCCCGTCCCCTATACATTCCTCACGGTAGATCACGCAGGTTCCCGTCCCCTATACATTCCTCACGGTAGATCACGGAGGTTCCCGTCCCCTATACATTCCTCACGGTAGATCACGCAGGTTCCCGTCCCCTATACATTCCTCACGGTAGATCACGGAGGTTCCCGTCCCCTATACATTCCTCACGGTAGATCACGCAGGTTCCCGTCCACTATACATTCCTCACGGTAGATCACGCAGGTTCCCGTCCCCTATACATTCCTCACGGTAGATCACGCAGGTTTCCGTCCCCTATACATTCCTCACGGTAGATCACGCAGGTTCCCGTCCCCTATACATTCCTCACGGTAGATCACGCAGGGACCCGTCCCCTATACATTCCTCACGGTAGATCACGCAGGTTCCCGTCCCCTATACATTCCTCACGGTAGATCACGCAGGTTCCCGTCCCCTAGACATTCCTCACGGTAGATCACGCAGGTTCCCGTCCCCTATACATTCCTCACGGTAGATCACGCAGGTTCCCGTCCCCTATACATTCCTCACGGTAGATCACGCAGGTTCCCGTCCCCTATACATTCCTCACGGTAGATCACGCAGGTTCCCGTCCCCTATACATTCCTCACGGTAGATCACGGAGGTTCCCGTCCCCTATACATTCCTCACGGTAGATCACGCAGGAGCCCGTCCCCTATACATTCCTCACGGTAGATCACGGAGGTTCCCGTCCCCTATACATTCCTCACGGTAGATCACGCAGGTTCCCGTCCCCTATACATTCCTCACGGTAGATCACGGAGGTTCCCGTCCCCTATACATTCCTCACGGTAGATCACGCAGGTTCCCGTCCCCTATACATTCCTCACGGTAGATCACGCAGGTTCCCGTCCCCTATACATTCCTCACGGTAGATCACGCAGGTTCCCGTCCCCTATACATTCCTCACGGTAGATCACGCAGGTTCCCGTCCCCTATACATTCCTCACGGTAGATCACGCAGGTTCCCGTCCCCTATACATTCCTCACGGTAGATCACGCAGGTTCCCGTCCCCTATACATTCCTCACGGTAGATCACGCAGGTTCCCGTCCCCTATACATTCCTCACGGTAGATCACGCAGGTTCCCGTCCCCTATACATTCCTCACGGTAGATCACGCAGGTTCCCGTCCCCTATACATTCCTCACGGTAGATCACGGAGGTTCCCGTCCCCTATACATTCCTCACGGTAGATCACGGAGGTTCCCGTCCCCTATACATTCCTCACGGTAGATCACGCAGGTTCCCGTCCCCTATACATTCCTCACGGTAGATCACGGAGGTTCCCGTCCCCTATACATTCCTCACGGTAGATCACGCAGGTTCCCGTCCCCTATACATTCCTCACGGTAGATCACGCAGGTTCCCGTCCCGTATACATTCCTCACGGTAGATCACGCAGGTTCCCGTCCCCTATACATTCCTCACGGTAGATCACGCAGGTTCCCGTCCCCTATACATTCCTCACGGTAGATCACGCAGGTTCCCGTCCCCTATACATTCCTCACGGTAGATCACGGAGGTTCCCGTCCCCTATACATTCCTCACGGTAGATCACGCAGGTTCCCGTCCCCTATACATTCCTCACGGTAGATCACGGAGGTTCCCGTCCCCTATACATTCCTTACGGTAGATCACGCAGGTTCCCGTCCCCTATACATTCCTCACGGTAGATCACGCAGGTTCCCGTCCCCTATACATTCCTCACGGTAGATCACGCAGGTTCCCGTCCCCTATACATTCCTCACGGTAGATCACGCAGGTTCCCGTCCCCTATACATTCCTCACGGTAGATCACGCAGGTTCCCGTCCCCTATACATTCCTCACGGTAGATCACGGAGGTTCCCGTCCCCTATACATTCTTCACGGTAGATCACGCAGGTTCCCGTCCCCTATACATTCCTCACGGTAGATCACGCAGGTTCCCGTCCCCTATACATTCCTCACGGTAGATCACGGAGGTTCCCGTCCCCTATACATTCCTCACGGTAGATCACGCAGGTTCCCGTCCCCTATACATTCCTCACGGTAGATCACGCAGGTTCCCGTTCCCTATACATTCCTCACGGTAGATCACGCAGGTTCCCGTCCCCGTCCCCTATACATTCCTCACGGTAGATCACGGAGGTTCCCGTCCCCTATACATTCCTCACGGTAGATCACGGAGGTTCCCGTCCCCTATACATTCCTCACGGTAGATCACAGGGGAAGGTTTTCTTGTCTATTCGTCGATTTTTCTAAGGCCTTCGACTCTGTACCTCATTTGTTCCTCTTTCACAGATTGGTTAAATCGGGCGTTCATGGTAATTTTCTTAATGTAATACTGTAACAGTCTATGTATGAAAATCTAGAATCTTGTGTTCAAACTCCGGAAGCGTTAACAGATTTTTTTAACTGCAAAACTGGTACTCGGCAAGGTTACATGATAAGCCCTTTGTTATTTATTTTATACCTTAACCAATTTATTGACTTGTGCAAGAGTAAAGGTTGCCAAGGTGTGTTTTTAGATGAAAATTTTCCTAATGTGTGTCATGTTGTATGCGGATGACCTGATACAGTGCTCGGATCTTGTAGGACGACTCCAGCGTCAGTTAGATGAACTTAATAACTATTGTAAAATTGCAGAAATGAATGTTAACTTTGACAAAACTAAAATAATTGAGTTTAGGAATGGCGGTGTCATACGTAATGATGAAAAGTGGTTCTTCAATGGTACAAGAATTGAAACGGTAACATATTACAAGTATTTGGGACTGATTTTTAGCTCCAGACTGCAGTGGACGAAGGGAGTAGAAACCCTGTCCCTTCAAGCCCAAAAAGTGGTTAATATAATTAAACAAATCGTATATAAATGTGATGGGGTTCTCCAAAGATGGCATTTAGCCTGTTTGACAAAATGGTCCTGCCAATACTCACGTATGCAGCTGAAGTTTGGGGGTATAAAATTTATGACAATATCGAAAGAGTACAAATAAAATACTGCAAATTTATCCTAGGTGTATATAGCAGTACAAGTAATGTCGCTGTCTTAGGAGAATGCGGACGAAAACCGCTGTATATTCACCATTTTGTAAAGTGTGTTAAATACTGGTTGAAACTCACTCGTATGGACAACAGTAGACTCCCAAAGTCAGTTTATAATATGCTTCTTTGTCAAGACGAACATGGCAAGCGTAACTGGGTATCAGAAGTCAGGCTGCTATTGTCTAGATATGGATTTGGTGAGGCATTTATATATCAGGGAGTTAATGATATAGATTTATTTATGAGTGCCTTTTCACAACGCCTATCAGATTGTGCAAACCAAGAATGGGCCAGTAGTATTAAGGAAAATTTAAAGCTAAGGTCATACTCTGCTTATAAGACGCTGTTAGAACCTGAAAACTCCCTATATGTTATTACTATTAGAAAATATTTGGTTGCCTTAAGTAAATTTAGATGTTCAGATCATGACTTAGCAATTGAAGTTGGAAGACGCACAGAAATCCCAGTACACCTAAGAATTTGTCATTTTTGTTCACTTGATGAAGTAGAAGTTGTATAAGACGAATTTCATTTGATCTGTGAATGCCCAAAATACCAGGAGCTTAGAAGCCGATACCCTCCGAATGTTAACGCGACGAAGTCATATTTCGTAAATCTAATGAAAACAAGAAATCAAGATACTCTACATAAATTAAGTTGTTATATATACCATGCTCTGCTTCTGCGACGAACGATGTTAACTTTGCGTGACTGATGTAAATATTTAACTCGTTATTGTTCTTTTTGTTTTGTACCTTGGGCCTGAGGCCATTTGGTTATAAATAAACTAAACCTTGAAAAAAACCTTGAAAAAACATTCCTGCCTCGGATGCCTCAATTTCCGTCCCCCGTAAGGTAGGTAACTCGTGGCGCGACACAGCAACATACAGGCTCAAAGTGCCGTTGAACTCTAATTCAAATCAATGCTAATAGTAGGCAACGCGACTGACTGTGGTGATATCACAATTAATAGGCAATGCGACTGACTGTGGTGATATCAGTTAATAGGCAACGCGACTGACTGTGGTGATATCACAGTTAATAGGCAACGCGATTGACTGTGGTGATATCACAATTAATAGGCAACGCGATTGACTGTGGTGATATCACAGTTAATAGGCAACGCGATTGACTGTGGTGATATCACAGTTAATAGGCAACGCGACTGACTGTGGTGATACCACAGTTAATAGGCAAAGCGATTGACTTGTGATACCACAGTTAATAAGCAACGCGATTGACTGGTGATATGACAGTTAATAGGCAACGCGATTGACTGCCGTGATATGACAGTTAATAGGCAACGCGATTGACTGGTGATATCACAGTTAATAGGCAACGCGATTGACTGCCGTGATATGACAGTTAATAGGCAACGCGATTGACTGTGGTGATATCACAGTTAATAGGCAACGCGACTGACTGTGGTGATACCAGTTAATAGGCAACGCGATTGACTGGTGATACCACAGTTAATAGGCAACGCGATTGACTGCCGTGATATGACAGTTAATAGGCAACGCGATTGACTGTGGTGATATCACAGTTAATAGGCAACGCGACTGACTGTGGTGATACCACAGTTAATAGGCAACGCGATTGACTGGTGATACCACAGTTAATAGGCAACGCGATTGACTGGTGATACCACAGTTAATAGGCAACGCGACTGACTGTGGTGATACCACAGTTAATAGGCAACGCGATTGACTGGTGATACCACAGTTAATAGGCAACGCGACTGACTGTGGTGATATCACAATTAATAGGCAACGCGATTGACTGTGGTGATATGACAGTTAATAGGCAACGCGACTGACTGTGGTGATACCACAGTTAATAGGCAACGCGATTGACTTGTGATACCACAGTTAATAAGCAACGCGATTGACTGGTGATATGACAGTTAATAGGCAACGCGATTGACTGCCGTGATATGACAGTTAATAGGCAACGCGATTGACTGGTGATATCACAGTTAATAGGCAACGCGATTAACTGCCGTGATATGACAGTTAATAGGCAACGCGATTGACTGTGGTGATATCACAGTTAATAGGCAACGCGACTCACTGTGGTGATACCACAGTTAATAGTCAACGCGATTGACTGGTGATACCACAGTTAATAGGCAACGCGATTGACTGCCGTGATATGACAGTTAATAGGCAACGCGATTGACTGTGGTGATATCACAGTTAATAGGCAACGCGACTGACTGTGGTGATACCACAGTTAATAGGCAACGCGATTGACTGGTGATACCACAGTTAATAGGCCACGCGATTGACTGGTGATACCACAATTAATAGGCAACGCGATTGACTGCCGTGATATGAGTTAATAGGCAACGCGATTGACTGTGGTGATATCACAGTTAATAGGCAACGCGATTGACTGGTGATACCACAATTAATAGGCAACGCGATTAACTGCCGTGATATGACAGTTAATAGGCAATGCGATTGACTGTGGTGATATCACAGTTAATAGGCAACGCGATTGACTGTGGTGATACCACAATTAATAGGTAACGCGATTGACTTGTGATACCACAGTTAATAGGCAACGCGATTGACTGGTGATACCACAGTTAATAGGCAACGCGATTGACTGCCGTGATATGACAGTTAATAGGCAACGCGATTGACTGTGGTGATATCACAGTTAATAGGCAACGCGATTGACTGGTGATACCACAATTAATAGGCAATGGGATTGACTGGTGATATCAGTTAATAGGCAATGGGATTGACTGGTGATATGACAGTTAATAGGCAATGGGATTGACTGCCGTGATATGACAGTTAATAGGCAACGCGATCGACTGGTGATACCACAGTTAATAGGCAACGCGATTGACTGGTGATATCACAGTTAATAGGCAATGCGATTGACTGGTGATATCACAGTTAATATATGGTACAAGCCGGCTCTCACCTCTCTGAACTCGATCTCCTGTGACGACACCAGTCGCTCCTCGTGCATCTGTTTCCGCTTCTTGCCTGGGCAGAAGTGTGGTGCGGGCTCCCTGACGACAGGGGGCGCGGTGTGCGTCTCGGTGGCGGCGCTGGGGGCCGCGGTGAGGGAGAGGGAGAGGGAGAGGTTCCGGCGCAGCTGGGAGGCGGCAGAGCTCTCGGAGGCGTCTGCCTGCTGCTCACACCCCCCACCCCCCTCAACCTTCTCAACCCCCTCGATGTCGACGTCAGAGTCAGAGCTGGAGTCAGACTGGCGGACACACAAACACATCTTTTGTAACACGTCAGTGACACTTAAACACTACTTACGAACGATTAAACAATTACGATTGTATGGAGACAGGTTGGTTATATATTCAGGACGCTTTAACAAATTCTGGCCATATGGCGTCAATGGGAGAAGGAAGGGACATGCAGTCGAGCCATGTCCCCGGGGGTAACCCCCTACTCTTTGCGAAAAAAGACATGCGGTCTTTACCCTGTGACCACACAAACATGGCCACAGCGGGGCGCGAACCACCGATCGAAGTGCCGTTAGGCTCTCAGGTTACCAGAGCGTTCAATGCGAGGGCTATAACCCACTGAGCTATCGGGGCGATCCCCATGGGAACGGGTAATCGGGTTACCCCCTGTCTGGTCAGTCAGAGCTGATGAAATATTATCTTATTAATTTAAAAGTATCATTTGTTATAACCGCAGCACAGGCCAATCATTTCTAAGCTTGTATGTAAACAGAGAGGCGTGGCGACCACGTGGTGCTTACTTCCTGATTATCGCCCCGTGGCCAGTGTGCCTTGATGTGGGAGAGCCGCTCCGCCCTGGTCCCTGCCAGTGCCGCCGATACACGCTGGCTCTCCATCACCTCGTCCCATTTCAGCAAGGACTGCAAGGCAACCAAGCCAATAACATGCTGGGGGTGGTCTATGCCACAGTATTGCATAGGAAGAATAAGCTGGGCAAAGAAACCTCACCGTCCCGGAAATTAAATTAAATGAGGGTGGAGGAAATGGAATATTGCGGTGTTTTAGACCGATTTGTGAACAGCTTGAGATACCAACTAATGAATGCCGCGTTTCCCCAAAGCTAATACAATGCATTATTGTCCCCATAACCCGGAATACCAATAAAAGAGCAATACTGTCTTAGTGACATGAAAACTAATTAGATACTACTTTGCCCACAGTAAAAAAAATTTAGTCCCAGTGACGTAAAAACTGATAAAAGCAACATAGTCCTCAGTGACCAGAACAATTAGTAGAAGCCAAATGTTCTTATGACAAAAACCAAAAGTCTTACCCGAACACTTTGCGACAGCTTGGTGGCCAGTTCGGGTGCGCCAGTCACTTTGCCGTCGGAAGAGGTCCGGAGGCCCAGCTCTGGGGCTGACTCCCCCGCGGCGGAACCCTGGCTCACGCGGCGCTTCGCCGCCACACCCTCCCCGCTGGGGAGACGGGTGTCGACAAGGGGCCCGGCGGGACGCGCGTCAGCCTGGCGCGGGGCAGGGGGCTGGGCGGGGGGCTGGGCGGGGGGCTGGGCGAGGGGCTGGGCGTGGACTGCCTCCCGAGAAGGAACCACCACGGGACGCTTCGCGAGGGAACGTTGGGCGGGGGGAGACTCACCAACGGGAAGAGCCAAGACGGAAAATTTACCGGTGGGGCCCTCTCTGACGGGGGGCCGATCCCGGCCCGAGCTCCAGCTTGACCTTCGCTCGCCGGGATGCCGACTCGAGGGATTCGCCGCTTGGGAGCTGTCTACCTTCCGCACCAGGCCGCCTCTGATCTTAAACTGCGTCCCGCCCGAAATGGCGGTAATCTTGGGCGGCGCTTTCGCCGCCTCCAGCGGAGGTGGCGCGGGCAGCGTGGACGACTCGCCGGGGGGTGGAGGCCGGGTTACGACGGCAGGTCCGCCCGCTGCGGGTGTGGCGCCGCCGCCGCCGCCACCGCCGCCGCCGCCACCGCCGGAAGCGAGGTTTACCGCACCAACCTTCTGCGCCAGTGTACTCTGGAGCACTCGAACGCCGATCTCCGTGGCTCCAGTCATGGAGCCCTGGGTTATCGGCGAGGAGACCACCCTGATTATGTTGGACGGGAGACTGGGGGCCTGAGGTCTGGGCGCGGTACCCGGGGCCTGAGGCCTGAGAGCGCTTCCCGGGGCCTGAGGACTCGGAGCGCTGCTCGGAGCCGGCTTGGCCTGATCACGTTGGGACGATGCCCACGGCGCCGCTAGTTTCTGCTGGGTCTTCGCCACGGGGGCCGCTGCAGGCTTGACGGGTACGAGGGTCCCCGTGACCGTGGCGTCCGGGGTACTTGTGATGGGGACCGCCAGAAAGACGACTTCTCCCTTGGACGCGGCAGACAGCGGGTTTTGGCCGGCCACCGTGTCCGCGCCAGGGTGTCCGCTGCCGACAGTGGGGGCGGGGGTGCCGGTAACGGGGGTGCCGCTAACGAGGGTGCCACCAACGGGGGTGCCACCAACGGGGGTGCAACCAACCCCTGATAGTGCCTTATCTTTACCGGATGTTCTTCTTACGGAGCTCGGGGTCAAGATCTCGGTCGAGGTCAAGATTGAGTTCAAGATCGAGGTCGAGGTAGAGGCCAACGTCGAGGTCGTGGTCGTGGTCGAGGACGTGGTCGAGGTCGTGGTCGAGGTCGTGGTCGAGGTAGAGGCCGACGCCAGCTCTATGCCGACGTCAGCTCTCTGAGCGGGACTTCCGCTCTGTAGACCAGGCACCACGGCTGCTTGGATGACAGCCCCCTGGGTTGTGCGTACAAGTTTCCCCGCGACCGGCGCCACAACCGGTCGGACCGACTGTGGCTTAGCAACTGCACCTGCTGGACCCGCGTATTCCCCGAACAACAACTTTCCGCCAGGTCGCCCCAACTTGGTCGGGGGGACGGGGGGCGACGGGGATGTCAGGGACGCCTTGCCAAGAGCAGGGGGCACCCCCGGTGGGCCGACCTTCCCCCCCTTGTTGGGGTTACCCCCAACGGGTTCAAGGACCATCGGCCCCGGGACGCCAGGCGGAATACCGCCGGCCCCGCCGGCCTCCATCCGAAAAGCAGCAATCTCGTCACTTGTCAAGACCTTCATGGAGTCGGCGGTGCGATGGGCGCTGGCAGCCTTCACCATGCGGACGGGGATGTAGAGCAAGCCCTTGCTGATGTAGGGCTTGGCGACCGAGACCGGCACGGGCAGGAAGCTGGCCGCGCCCTGTGTGGCCAAGGCCGGAGGGGTGCTAACTCTACTGGTGGTACTGGTGTGTGGTGGGTCGGGAGCGACCTTCATAGCCGACCCCCCGGCTGACTCACTAGTTGCTCCTCGGTCGGTTGCTGACCCACCAATGACTGCCGTCTTGGTACCAGACTCGCCAATAACTCCAGCATTGGTGTCTGCCTCATCAGTGACGCCTGGTTTAGTGTCTGACCCGCTAGCGACTCCTGGTTTAGTGTCTGACCCGCTAGTGACTCCTGGTTTAGTGTCTGACCCGCTAGTGACTCCTGGTTTAGTGTCTGACCCGCTAGCGACTCTCGCTGTCACAGCTGTGCCGTCAGGCGGGGTTTCTAAGTCGGCTGTGAAGTGCATAGAAATATCTGATCCACTTTTCGCGTCACATGGGCTATCAGACCCAACTGTGAGGTCTATAATAGAATCTGAGCCAGCTTCAGGGTCTGGAGTGGCGTCTGACCCAGCTTGTGGGTCAGAGGTGGTGTCTGACTCAGCTTGTGGGTCAAAGGTGGTGTCTGACCCAGCTTGTGGGTCAGAGGTTGTGTCTGACCCAGCTTGTGGGTCAGAGGTGGCGTCTGACCCAGCTTGTGGATCCCGGGTGGTGTTTGACCGAGCTTTTGGGTGTGAGGTGCTATCTGAGCGAGCTTTTGGGTCTGGGGTGCTATCTGACCGAGCTTTTGGGTCTGGGGTGCTATCTGACCGAGCTTTTGGGTCTGGGGTGCTGTCTGACCCATTTTGTCGCCCAATAGCGGAAGGCGACTCTGCCATGACGTCCGTAGCTAAGTCTGGCGCACCTGCCATATTAGGAGCGGTACCTGATTCATCATCGCTTCCCGCGGCCGTCTCCGACAAGGAGGTCAGGTCTATAACAGCATCTGGATCGACTCCTGAAGCTGGTGTGGATCCAGCGGCCGTATTGCAAGTTACTTCCGCCGCAGTCGTCGCTGGGCCGGAAGCGCCGGGCGAGCGCGCCGAGGACTCTGTGATGATAACGTCGTCATCGTCGTCTTCCAGTTTTACCGTATCGCTCCGCACGGGGGCGCCACTATCGGCGCCACCGGCCCCGACGGTCGCTGCTTCAGCCGAGAATGCGCCTCTCGTGACCTCGCCGGGAGCATTCTCCACCTTAGTGGCGTCCCCTTGTGGCGCGATCACATACACCGCCTGAGAATCGAGTCCCGTAGTTGGGATTCTGGATGAGGAGTCACTGTGCTCAGCGGTCACGGCGTGGGAGACGGCGCCGTCCTCGCCGTCCGCACCTTCCGCAGCTTGCTCCTCTCGACGGCGGGGCTCCGTAGCTAGATCCAGACTGCCTCCCACGGGCGCTAATCTGGATCTCGCAGAGTCCTGTGGCGGAATTATCATTCGACGCTGGCCATTCAGCGAGATGTTCAGGCGGCCGAACCCAGATATCCCGGCGCCGAGGTGCAGTGTGTCATTTCCGGTGGTCTCCGCGGCTACATCGCCGACGCCGACATGGCCTGGATTGGCCACCACACCACCCGCCTCAGCGCGCTGTTCCCCATTCCCTCCCTCGCGCCGTTCCTCCTTCACTCGCTCTTCCGCCTTGCCTCCCTCCTCCGCGGCCGGCGTCTCTTCTATCTTGGAGACCACTATGCGGATGGGCAACAGCGTCTTCACGTGGGCTCCCTTCTGGAGGTGCGGCGGAATCCTGGTCGGCGACTCGGGCTTCGCCAGCACGTCGATGACGTAGCTGCCGATCACGAACGTCGTTTCCGGCGGGTACCCGTGCTTGCTGGCCAGCTGCGCCACTTTGCTCAGCATTTCCGAGCGGATGGAGTCCCAGTCAGACAGCGACTGAACCTCCAGGAGGTACGGCAGCTCCTTCTTGTCGGATTTGGCGGATTTCTTCACCCGCCGCTGTAGTAGCACCATCTGGATCTTAAGCTGCTCGTTCCGGACACTATCACCACTCGCTGGCTTGTCCTCGGAATTCTTCTCCCCAGATTTCGTTCTCGCGCGCTCTCTGCGATCCGAAGTGACGTCATATCCGGTGTGATTGTTCACCTCCGGAGCGGTGGTCGTCGGGGCGATCGGCGGTTCGGGCGAGTCTGGCTGGATAGTGATGACCTCGCCAGGTGTGTGCGGTGGAGGGCGGAGCTGGTCCTCTTGGGCAGGCTTCCGATCTTCAACAACATCCTCTTTCTTACCCATCCTGGAGTAAAAAACAACATGGACATTATAGACACGCGATGGGTTATTTATGCATCATTCATTCAGGTACGCTATCACCCCGTGAGTCACTTACAGCCGGGCCGGTGCGCTATCACCCTGTGAGTCACTTACAGCCGGGCCGGTACGCTATCGCCCCGTGAGTCACTTACAGCCGGGCCGGTGCGCTATCACCCCGTAAATCACTTACAGCCGGGCCGGTACGCTATCACCCCGTGAGTCACTTACAGCCGGGCCGGTGCGCTATCACCCTGTGAGTCACTTACAGCCGGGCCGGTACGCTATCACTCCGTGAGTCACTTACAGCCGGGCCGGTACGCTATCACCCCGTGAATCACTTACAGCCGGGCCGGTACACTATCACCCCGTGAGTCACTTACAGCCGGGCCGGTACGCTATCACCCCGTGAGTCACTTACAGCCGGGCCGGTACGCTATCACCCCGTGAGTCACTTACACATGGGCCGGTACGCAATCGCCCTGTGAGTCACTTACAGCCGGGCCGGTACGCTATCACCCCGTCAGTCACTTACAGCCGGGCCGGTACGCTATCACCCCGTGAGTCACTTACAGCCGGGCCGGTACGCTATCGCCCTGTGAGTCACTTACAGCGGGGCCGGTACGCTATCACCCCGTGAGTCACTTACAGCCGGGCCGGTACGCTATCACCCCGTGAGTCACTTACAGCCGGGCCGGTACGCTATCACCCCGTCAGTCACTTACAGCGGGGCCGGTACGCTATCACCCTGTGAGTCACTTACAGCGGGGCCGGTACGCTATCACCCCGTGAATCACTTACAGCCGGGCCGGTACGCTATCACCCCGTGAGTCACTTACAGCCGGGCCGGTACGCTATCACCCCGTGAGTCACTTACAGCCGGGCCGGTACGCTATCACCCCGTGAGTCACTTACAGCCGGGCCGGTACGCTATCGCCCTGTGAGTCACTTACAGCGGGGCCGGTACGCTATCACCCCGTGAGTCACTTACAGCCGGGCCGGTACGCTATCACCCCGTGAGTCACTTACAGCCGGGCCGGTACGCTATCACCCCGTGAATCACTTACAGCCGGGCCGGTACGCTATCACTCCGTGAGTCACTTACAGCCGGGCCGGTACGCTATCACCCCGTGAGTCACTTACAGCCGGGCCGGTACGCTATCACCCCGTGAGTCACTTACAGCCGGGCCGGTACGCTATCACCCCGTGAGTCACTTACAGCGGGGCCGGTACGCTATCACCCCGTGAGTCACTTACAGCCGGGCCGGTACGCTATCACCCCGTCAGTCACTTACAGCGGGGCCGGTACGCTATCACCCCGTCAGTCACTTACAGCCGGGCCGGTACGCTATCACCCCGTGAATCACTTACAGCCGGGCCGGTACGCTATCACCCCGTGAATCACTTACAGCCGGGCCGGTACACTATCACCCCGTGAGTCACTTACAGCCGGGCCGGTACGCTATCACCCCGTCAGTCACTTACAGCCGGGCCGGTACGCTATCACTCCGTGAGTCACTTACAGCCGGGCCGGTACGCTATCACCCCGTGAGTCACTTACAGCCGGGCCGGTACGCTATCACCCCGTGAGTCACTTACAGCGGGGCCGGTACGCTATCACCCCGTGAGTCACTTACAGCCGGGCCGGTACGCTATCACCCCGTGAATCACTTACAGCCGGGCCGGTACACTATCACCCCGTGAGTCACTTACAGCCGGGCCGGTACGCTATCACCCCGTGAGTCACTTACAGCCGGGCCGGTACGCTATCACCCCGTCAGTCACTTACAGCCGGGCCGGTACGCTATCACCCCGTGAATCACTTACAGCCGGGCCGGTACACTATCACCCCGTGAGTCACTTACAGCCGGGCCGGTACGCTATCACCCCGTCAGTCACTTACAGCCGGGCCGGTACGCTATCACTCCGTGAGTCACTTACAGCCGGGCCGGTACGCTATCACCCCGTGAGTCACTTACAGCCGGGCCGGTACGCTATCACCCCGTGAGTCACTTACAGCGGGGCCGGTACGCTATCACCCCGTGAGTCACTTACAGCCGGGCCGGTACGCTATCACCCCGTGAGTCACTTACAGCCGGGCCGGTACGCTATCACCCCGTGAGTCACTTACAGCCGGGCCGGTACGCTATCACCCCGTGAGTCACTTACAGCCGGGCCGGTACGCTATCACCCCGTGAGTCACTTACAGCCGGGCCGGTACGCTATCACCCCGTGAGTCACTTACAGCCGGGCCGGTACGCTATCACCCCGTGAGTCACTTACAGCCGGGCCGGTACGCTATCGCCCCGTGAGTCACTTACAGCCGGGCCGGTACGCTATCACCCCGTAAGTCACTTACAGCCGGGCCGGTACGCTATCACCCCGTGAGTCACTTACAGCCGGGCCGGTACGCTATCACCCCGTGAGTCACTTACAGCCGGGCCGGTACGCTATCGCCCCGTGAGTCACTTACAGCCGGGCCGGTACGCTATCACCCCGTGAGTCACTTACAGCCGGGCCGGTACGCTATCACCCCGTGAGTCACTTACAGCCGGGCCGGTACGCTATCACCCCGTGAGTCACTTACAGCCGGGCCGGTACGCTATCACCCCGTGAGTCACTTACAGCCGGGCCGGTACGCTATCACCCCGTGAGTCACTTACAGCCGGGCCGGTACGCTATCACCCCGTGAATCTCTTACAGCCGGGCCGGTACACTATCACCCCGTGAGTCACTTACAGCCGGGCCGGTACGCTATCACCCCGTGAGTCACTTACAGCCGGGCCGGTACGCTATCACCCCGTGAGTCACTTACAGCCGGGCCGGTACGCTATCGCCCCGTGAGTCACTTACAGCCGGGCCGGTACGCTATCACCCCGTAAGTCACTTACAGCCGGGCCGGTACGCTATCACCCCGTCAGTCACTTACAGCCGGGCCGGTACGCTATCACCCCGTGAATCACTTACAGCCGGGCCGGTACACTATCACCCCGTGAGTCACTTACAGCCGGGCCGGTACGCTATCACCCCGTCAGTCACTTACAGCCGGGCCGGTACGCTATCACCCCGTCAGTCACTTACAGCCGGGCCGGTACGCTATCACCCCGTGAGTCACTTACAGCCGGGCCGGTACGCTATCACCCCGTCAGTCACTTACAGCCGGGCCGGTACGCTATCGCCCCGTGAGTCACTTACAGCCGGGCCGGTACGCTATCACCCCGTAAGTCACTTACAGCCGGGCCGGTACGCTATCACCCCGTGAGTCACTTACAGCCGGGCCGGTACGCTATCACCCCGTGAGTCACTTACAGCCGGGCCGGTACGCTATCGCCCCGTGAGTCACTTACAGCCGGGCCGGTACGCTATCACCCCGTAAGTCACTTACAGCCGGGCCGGTACGCTATCACCCCGTAAGTCACTTACAGCCGGGCCGGTACGCTATCACCCCGTAAGTCACTTACAGCCGGGCCGGTACGCTATCACCCCGTAAGTCACTTACAGCCGGGCCGGTACGCTATCACCCCGTAAGTCACTTACAGCCGGGCCGGTACGCTATCACCCCGTAAGTCACTTACAGCCGGGCCGGTACGCTATCACCCCGTAAGTCACTTACAGCCGGGCCGGTAAGCTATCACCCCGTAAGTCACTTACAGCCGGGCCGGTACGCTATCACCCCGTGAGTCACTTACAGCTGGGCCGGTACGCTATCACCCCGTGAGTCACTTACAGCCGGGCCGGTACGCTATCGCCCCGTGAGTCACTTACAGCCGGGCCGGTACACTATCACCCCGTGAGTCACTTACAGCGGGGCCGGTACGCTATCACCCCGTAAGTCACTTACAGCCGGGCCGGTACGCTATCACCCCGTCAGTCACTTACAGCCGGGCCGGTACGCTATCACCCCGTGAGTCACTTACAGCCGGGCCGGTACGCTATCACCCCGTCAGTCACTTACAGCCGGGCCGGTACGCTATCACCCCGTCAGTCACTTACAGCCGGGCCGGTACGCTATCACCCCGTGAGTCACTTACAGCCGGGCCGGTACGCTATCACCCCGTGAGTCACTTACAGCCGGGCCGGTACGCTATCACCCCGTGAGTCACTTACAGCCGGGCCGGTACGCTATCACCCCGTGAGTCACTTACAGCCGGGCCGGTACGCTATCACCCCGTGAGTCACTTACAGCCGGGCCGGTACGCTATAACCCCGTAAGTCACTTACAGCCGGGCCGGTACGCTATCACCCCGTGAGTCACTTACAGCCGGGCCGGTACGCTATCACCCTGTGAGTCACTTACAGCCGGGCCGGTACGCTATCACCCCGTGAGTCACTTACAGCCGGGCCGGTACGCTATCACCCCGTAAGTCACTTACAGCCGGGCCGGTACGCTATCACCCCGTAAGTCACTTACAGCCGGGCCGGTACGCTATCACCCCGTGAGTCACTTACAGCCGGGCCGGTACGCTATCACCCCGTGAGTCACTTACAGCCGGGCCGGTACGCTATCACCCCGTGAATCACTTACAGCCGGGCCTGTACACTATCACCCCGTGAGTCACTTACAGCCGGGCCTGTACACTATCACCCCGTCAGTCACTTACAGCCGGGCCGGTACGCTATCACCCCGTAAGTCACTTACAGCCGGGCCGGTACGCTATCACCCCGTGAGTCACTTACAGCCGGGCCGGTACGCTATCACCCCGTGAGTCACTTACAGCCGGGCCGGTACGCTATCACCCCATGAATCACTTACAGCCGGGCCTGTACGCTATCACCCCGTGAGTCACTTACAGCCGGGCCGGTACGCTATCGCCCTGTGAGTCACTTACAGCCGGGCCGGTACGCTATCACCCCGTAAGTCACTTACAGCCGGGCCTGTACACTATCACCCCGTCAGTCACTTACAGCCGGGCCGGTACGCTATCACCCCGTAAGTCACTTACAGCCGGGCCGGTACGCTATCACCCCGTCAGTCACTTACAGCCGGGCCGGTACGCTATCACCCCGTGAGTCACTTACAGCCGGGCCGGTAAGCTATCACCCCGTGAGTCACTTACAGCCGGGCCGGTACGCTATCACCCCGTGAGTCACTTACAGCCGGGCCGGTACGCTATCACCCCGTGAGTCACTTACAGCCGGGCCGGTACGCTATCACCCCGTGAGTCACTTACAGCCGGGCCGGTACGCTATCACCCCGTCAGTCACTTACAGCCGGGCCGGTACGCTATCACCCCGTAAGTCACTTACAGCCGGGCCGGTACGCTATCACCCCGTCAGTCACTTACAGCCGGGCCGGTACGCTATCACCCCGTGAGTCACTTACAGCCGGGCCGGTACGCTATCACCCCGTGAGTCACTTACACATGGGCCGGTACGCTATCACCCCGTGAGTCACTTACAGCCGGGCCGGTACGCTATCACCCCGTGAGTCACTTACAGCCGGGCCGGTACGCTATCACCCCGTGAGTCACTTACAGCCGGGCCGGTACGCTATCGCCCTGTGAGTCACTTACAGCCGGGCCGGTACGCTATCACCCCGTGAGTCACTTACAGCCGGGCCGGTACGCTATCACCCCGTGAGTCACTTACAGCCGGGCCGGTACGCTATCACCCCGTCAGTCACTTACAGCCGGGCCGGTACGCTATCACCCCGTGAGTCACTTACAGCCGGGCCGGTACGCTATCGCCCTGTGAGTCACTTACAGCCGGGCCGGTACGCTATCACCCCGTCAGTCACTTACAGCCGGGCCGGCACGTAGACGAAGGTCCTGGCGCACGATGACGTCACGGACTCCTCCTCCTCCTCCTGCTTGACTGAGGATATCATGCGCTGCTTCCTGCGCGCCAGCCTCATCTCCTCGTCCGGATCCTCCACCAGACCCTTGTGCAGCAGGTGCACCGTCTCCTGGAAGGCAGCACCGAAAATCACCGATCAGATGTTGGTGTTTTAGGCCAATTTTTCGTGTGTACATGATAGCTAAACTAGGCCAGGAAACAAATGAAATGAATTTTGCATGAACGAAGAGCCTTGATTATGGCATAGTATAGAAACACTGAAAAAAAATATTCTGTTCTCCTTACATTTTACCTAAATCGTTCCAGTTACTGTTGGGTGACACGAGCACAAAACAGGTTCTTTGCATACATGTGGCATAAAATATTTTATATCGCCTTTAAAAGCGAAAACAAAATAGCCAAACAGCACATTGCATTAAAACGCGGTACTACAGTAGTAGTAAGGCAATTGGCCTACCGGGGCCTCCTAGTGCACAACCACGCAACGGCGGTTCTACGGTGGTCTACAGTGGTCTATGTCTGGCGGTTTACAGGATATGCGCCGTACATGTTTGTTGACTAATATGTAACGATCACTCCACATGCTCACCTGTCGCATTTTGCCATCCTTGATGCTCCTAATCACCTCGAGGTCTCTCCTTTTTGGAACCATATACCGAGGCGGCACGGGGTCATCTTTCTGCTCAAGTAGGTGAAGAAACGTTCCATTCAAAGCTCAGACGACACATCTACTTAAGTTTAGGTTGCTCGCGTTATCTAGCACCATCGTGCAGAGCAAGTGGTCTTTGTCTATTACCCGTTGTAGTAGTATTCGAATGCACGTCATGTGGACAATGATGCTAAGAAACAATGAAGATAAATATAGATCACGTAGATTTAATAATGTGCAAAACATATGCAACTATTCATATAAGACGTCTTTGAAGTTATTGAGCATATAATTGGAGATTAATTTAAGCATCACAATTACGCAAAACGGCTGTAGTTATTTACCCTTTTCCTCTTCCCACTATCTCTTAACCACAACTCGGTGTCGTAATAGATGAGTGAATTCAGCCGCTCGATATCAGCATAATTGGTCCGGTCCTTGATGCGACTGCTCTTCCTGGTGGACTGCAGGCTGTCGGGCACGGCCTCGCGAGGCTTGGGCAGAGTCTCGCGAGGCTTAGGCAGGATCTCGCGAGACTTGGCTAAGGGGGGTCGCGACGCGGGCCGAGCAGGGGCTCTGACCGACGGCCGGGACAGCGGTTTAGTGGTGGCCAAGGGGCCGGGTCGAGGGGCCGACGGACCGGGCTGCGGGGGTTTGGGTCGAGCTTGCGGTCGGGGTTTCTGAATCGGCCTACCGCCGAAGTCTCGCGAGGACGCACGTGGTACGCCGCCGCCGCTGCCGTAAACGCCGCTGCCGCCGCCGTAAACGCCGCCGCCGCTGCCCCCACGGCCGCCACCGCCGCCACCGCCCCCACCGCCGCCACCGCCGCCGCCGCCGCTGCCCTCATCGCCGCCACCGCCGCCGACGCCGCTGCCGCTCCGGCTGTCCCTGACGGGCTCCAGGCGAGGGGGGTCCTCAAGGAAAGGCTTCATGTCGAATGGCGGAGTCTCCGAGCGACTGTTTGTCAGGTCAGGCGCGCTATTCAGCAACATATTCCTCCTGCAATGACATTTAATAAAATGAAATCTTGGTTGTTTAAGGTACTTTGGGGCAATTGACGGCTAAACTGGACCCAGAAAACTCCCGGGACCATGACATGGCGTTGGATGAAACAGGCCTCCTCAGATGCAGGTCCCACGGCGCGAACCCTTGACTAGTTGGTAGGGAGGCTTTCATTGTTGCTCCGTATACGGGAAGTTTGTAATAGCATTGCTAGTGTGAACAGCATGGGGAGAATAATGGTCACAAGAGTCCCATACACATTTCAATCTCCAGATATACGAACACAAACATATGTATCATAACCAAACTTCAAAAATTCAATGGTACTCAGTTTGACTTAAACAAAATACGAGGAAAACACGGATTGCTCTCGATATTAAAATTGCATTAACTTAACAACAAATCTTTTACTTCTAAACTGACAGAACTCTTTAGTTCTTTTATATGAGGCATCATGTAACGATAGCACAAAAACCATTGCACCAGGAGTAGAAACTCCATAGGACGCCATGACACGCAGGGCGTCGGCATTACCCGCCAGTCCCTACCTGGTGGAGCGGAGGAAGCGCTGGCAGTTACACCCGAACATACACTCGGGGCGGCCACAGTGCTCTTCGCGACCGTTGTCCCTAGTGCCCGCCACCCGCAGACTCTCGCAGACGCAGCCCAGGCGACAGAAGGTGTGAGCGCAGATAGGGTACGCCCCGGGGCTGCCAGTGACCACGTGGTCCGCGGGGTCAATGTCGTCGCTCTCGGCCTTGTACAGCGGGCTGAAGCCCCCGTTGTCGGCTGAGGGTGGCACCTCAACCAGGTGACACACGCACCCGTAGCGACAGCCTGAGAGTCGTATTGAAATAGGAATACACGATAATGTCATAAACACACACCCGTAGTGACAGCCTGAGAGTCGTATTGAAATAGGAATACACGATAATGTCATAAACACACACCCGTAGCGACAGCCTGAGAGTCGTATTGAAACAGGAATACACAATAATGTCATAAACACACACCCGTAGTGACAGCCTGAGAGTCGTATTGAAACAGGAATACACGATAATGTCATAAACACGCACCCGTAGTGACAGTCTGAGAGTCGTACTGAAAGAGGAATACACGATAATGTCATAAACACACACCCGTAGCGACAGCCTGAGAGTCGTATTGAAACAGGAATACACAATAATGTCATAAACACACACCCGTAGTGACAGCCTGAGAGTCGTATTGAAAGAGGAATACACGATAATGTCATAAACACGCACCCGTAGTGACAGCCTGATTCCTATTGAAAGAGGAATACACGATAATGTCATAAACACACACCCGTAGTGACAGCCTGAAAGTCGTACTGAAACAGGAATACACGATAATGTCATAAACACGGACCCGTAGTGACAGCCTGAGAGTCGTATTGAAACAAAAATACACGATAATGTCATAAACACACACCCGTAGAAACAGCCTGAAAGTCGTATTGAAACAGGAATACACGATGTCATAAACACACACCCGTAGTGACAGCCTGAGAGTCGTATTGAAACAGGAATACACGATAATGTCATAAACACACACCCGTAGTGACAGCCTGATTCCTATTGAAAGAGGAATACACGATAATGTCATAAACACACACCCGTAGTGACAGCCTGAAAGTCGTACTGAAACAGGAATACACGATAATGTCATAAACACGGACCCGTAGTGACAGCCTGAGAGTCGTATTGAAACAAGAATACACGATAATGTCATAAACACACACCCGTAGAAACAGCCTGAGAGTCGTATTGAAACAGGAATACACGATGTCATAAACACACACCCGTAGTGACAGCCTGAGAGTCGTATTGAAACAGGAATACACGATAATGTCATAAACACACACCCGTAGAAACAGCCTGAGAGTCGTATTGAAACAGGAATACACGATGTCATAAACACACACCCGTAGTGACAGCCTGAGAGTCGAATTGAAACAGGAATACACGATGTCATAAACACACACCCGTAGTGACAGCCTGAGAGTCGTATTGAAACAGGAATACACGATAATGTCATAAACACGCACCCGTAGTGACAGCCTGAGAGTCGTACTGAAAGAGGAATACACGATAATGTCATAAACACACACCCGTAGTGACAGCCTGAGAGTCGTACTGAAAGAGGAATACACGATAATGTCATAAACACACACCCGTAGTGACAGCCTGAGAGTCGTACTGAAAGAGGAATACACGATAATGTCATAAACACGCACCCGTAGCGACAGCCTGAGAGTCGTACTGAAAGAGGAATACACGATAATGTCATAAACACACACCCGTAGTGACAGCCTGAGAGTCGTACTGAAAGAGGAATACACGATGTCATAAACACACACCCGTAGTGACAGTCTGAGAGTCGTACTGAAAGAGGAATACACGATAATGTCATAAACACACACCCGTAGTGACAGCCTGAGAGTCGTACTGAAAGAGGAATACACGATGTCATAAACACACACCCGTAGTGACAGCCTGAGAGTCGTACTGAAAGAGGAATACACGATTATATCATAAACACACACCCGTAGTGACAGCCTGAGAGTCATACTGAAAGAGGAATACACGATTATATCATAAACACACACCCGTAGTGACAGCCTGAGAGTCGTATTGAAAGAGGAATACACGATAATGACATAAACACGGACCCGTAGCGACAGCCTGAGAGTCGTATTGAAAGAGGAATACACGATAATGTCATAAACACGCACCCGTAGTGACAGCCCGAGAGTCGTATTGAAAGAGGAATACACGATATTGTCATAAACACACACCCGTAGTGACAGCCTGAGAGTCGTATTGAAAGAGGAATACACGATAATGTCATAAACACGCACCCGTAGTGACAGCCCGAGAGTCGTATTGAAAGAGGAATACACGATATTGTCATAAACACACACCCGTAGTGACAGCCGGAGAGTCGTATTGAAAGAGGAATACACGATTATATCATAAACACACACCCGTAGTGACAGCCTGAGAGTCGTATTGAAACAGGAATACACGATAATGTCATAAACACGCACCCGTAGTGACAGCCTGAGAGTCGTATTGAAACAGGAATACACGATATGTCATAAACACACACCCGTAGTGACAGCCTGAGAGTCGTATTGAAACAGGAATACACGATGTCATAAACACACACCCGTAGTGACAGCCTGAGAGTCGTATTGAAACAGGAATACACGATATGTCATAAACACACACCCGTAGTGACAGCCTGATTCCTATTGAAAGAGGAATACACGATAATGTCATAAACACACACCCGTAGTGACAGCCTGAAAGTCGTACTGAAACAGGAATACACGATAATGTCATAAACACGGACCCGTAGTGACAGCCTGAGAGTCGTATTGAAACAAGAATACACGATAATGTCATAAACACACACCCGTAGAAACAGCCTGAGAGTCGTATTGAAACAGGAATACACGATGTCATAAACACACACCCATAGTGACAGCCTGAGAGTCGTATTGAAACAGGAATACACGATAATGTCATAAACACACACCCGTAGAAACAGCCTGAGAGTCGTATTGAAACAGGAATACACGATGTCATAAACACACACCCGTAGTGACAGCCTGAGAGTCGAATTGAAACAGGAATACACGATGTCATAAACACACACCCGTAGTGACAGCCTGAGAGTCGTATTGAAACAGGAATACACGATAATGTCATAAACACGCACCCGTAGTGACAGCCTGAGAGTCGTACTGAAAGAGGAATACACGATAATGTCATAAACACACACCCGTAGTGACAGCCTGAGAGTCGTACTGAAAGAGGAATACACGATAATGTCATAAACACACACCCGTAGTGACAGCCTGAGAGTCGTACTGAAAGAGGAATACACGATAATGTCATAAACACGCACCCGTAGCGACAGCCTGAGAGTCGTACTGAAAGAGGAATACACGATAATGTCATAAACACACACCCGTAGTGACAGCCTGAGAGTCGTACTGAAAGAGGAATACACGATGTCATAAACACACACCCGTAGTGACAGTCTGAGAGTCGTACTGAAAGAGGAATACACGATAATGTCATAAACACACACCCGTAGTGACAGCCTGAGAGTCGTACTGAAAGAGGAATACACGATGTCATAAACACACACCCGTAGTGACAGCCTGAGAGTCATACTGAAAGAGGAATACACGATTATATCATAAACACACACCCGTAGTGACAGCCTGAGAGTCGTATTGAAAGAGGAATACACGATAATGTCATAAACACACACCCGTAGTGACAGCCTGAGAGTCGTACTGAAAGAGGAATACACGATAATGTCATAAACACACACCCGTAGTGACAGCCTGAGAGTCGTACTGAAAGAGGAATACACGATAATGTCATAAACACGCACCCGTAGCGACAGCCTGAGAGTCGTACTGAAAGAGGAATACACGATAATGTCATAAACACACACCCGTAGTGACAGCCTGAGAGTCGTACTGAAAGAGGAATACACGATGTCATAAACACACACCCGTAGTGACAGTCTGAGAGTCGTACTGAAAGAGGAATACACGATAATGTCATAAACACACACCCGTAGTGACAGCCTGAGAGTCGTACTGAAAGAGGAATACACGATGTCATAAACACACACCCGTAGTGACAGCCTGAGAGTCATACTGAAAGAGGAATACACGATTATATCATAAACACACACCCGTAGTGACAGCCTGAGAGTCGTATTGAAAGAGGAATACACGATAATGACATAAACACGGACCCGTAGCGACAGCCTGAGAGTCGTATTGAAAGAGGAATACACGATAATGTCATAAACACGCACCCGTAGTGACAGCCCGAGAGTCGTATTGAAAGAGGAATACACGATATTGTCATAAACACGCACCCGTAGTGACAGCCGGAGAGTCGTATTGAAACAGGAATACACGATATGTCATAAACACGCACCCGTAGTGACAGTCTGAGAGTCGTATTGAAACAGGAATACACGATATGTCATAAACACACACCCGTAGTGACAGCCTGAGAGTCGTATTGAAACAGGAATACACGATGTCATAAACACACACCCGTAGTGACAGCCTGAGAGTCGTATTGAAACAGGAATACACGATATGTCATAAACACACACCCGTAGTGACAGCCTGATTCCTATTGAAAGAGGAATACACGATAATGTCATAAACACACACCCGTAGTGACAGCCTGAAAGTCGTACTGAAACAGGAATACACGATAATGTCATAAACACGGACCCGTAGTGACAGCCTGAGAGTCGTATTGAAACAAGAATACACGATAATGTCATAAACACACACCCGTAGAAACAGCCTGAGAGTCGTATTGAAACAGGAATACACGATGTCATAAACACACACCCGTAGTGACAGCCTGAGAGTCGTATTGAAACAGGAATACACGATAATGTCATAAACACACACCCGTAGAAACAGCCTGAGAGTCGTATTGAAACAGGAATACACGATGTCATAAACACACACCCGTAGTGACAGCCTGAGAGTCGAATTGAAACAGGAATACACGATGTCATAAACACACACCCGTAGTGACAGCCTGAGGGTCGTATTGAAACAGGAATACACGATAATGTCATAAACACGCACCCGTAGTGACAGCCTGAGAGTCGTACTGAAAGAGGAATACACGATAATGTCATAAACACACACCCGTAGTGACAGCCTGAGAGTCGTACTGAAAGAGGAATACACGATAATGTCATAAACACACACCCGTAGTGACAGCCTGAGAGTCGTACTGAAAGAGGAATACACGATAATGTCATAAACACGCACCCGTAGCGACAGCCTGAGAGTCGTACTGAAAGAGGAATACACGATAATGTCATAAACACACACCCGTAGTGACAGCCTGAGAGTCGTACTGAAAGAGGAATACACGATGTCATAAACACACACCCGTAGTGACAGTCTGAGAGTCGTACTGAAAGAGGAATACACGATAATGTCATAAACACACACCCGTAGTGACAGCCTGAGAGTCGTACTGAAAGAGGAATACACGATGTCATAAACACACACCCGTAGTGACAGCCTGAGAGTCGTACTGAAAGAGGAATACACGATTATATCATAAACACACACCCGTAGTGACAGCCTGAGAGTCATACTGAAAGAGGAATACACGATTATATCATAAACACACACCCGTAGTGACAGCCTGAGAGTCGTATTGAAAGAGGAATACACGATAATGACATAAACACGGACCCGTAGCGACAGCCTGAGAGTCGTACTGAAAGAGGAATACACGATTATATCATAAACACACACCCGTAGTGACAGCCTGAGAGTCGTACTGAAAGAGGAATACACGATTATATCATAAACACACACCCGTAGTGACAGCCTGAGAGTCATACTGAAAGAGGAATACACGATTATATCATAAACACACACCCGTAGTGACAGCCTGAGAGTCGTATTGAAAGAGGAATACACGATAATGACATAAACACGGACCCGTAGCGACAGCCTGAGAGTCGTATTGAAACAGGAATACACGATAATGTCATAAACACACACCCGTAGAAACAGCCTGAGAGTCGTATTGAAAGAGGAATACACGATAATGTCATAAACACACACCCGTAGTGACAGCCTGATTCCTATTGAAAGAGGAATACACGATATTGTCATAAACACACACCCGTAGTGACAGCCTGAGAGTCGTATTGAAAGAGGAATACACGATAATGTCATAAACACACAGCCGTAGTGACAGTCTGAGAGTCGTATTGAAAGAGGAATACACGATAATGTCATAAACACACACCCGTAGTGACAGTCTGAGAGTCGTACTGAAACAGGAATACACAATAATGTCATAAACACACACCCGTAGTGACAGCCTGATTCCTATTGAAAGAGGAATACACGATATTGTCATAAACACACACCCGTAGTTACAGTCTGAGAGTCGTATTGAAAGAGGAATACACGATAATGTCATAAACACACACCCGTAGTGACAGTCTGAGAGTCGTACTGAAACAGGAATACACAATAATGTCATAAACACACACCCGTAGTTACAGCCTGAGAGTCGTATTGAAAGAGGAATACACGATAATGTCATAAACACGCACCCGTAGTGACAGTCTGAGAGTCGTATTGAAAGAGGAATACACGATATTGTCATAAACACACACCCGTAGTGACAGCCTGAGAGTCGTATTGAAAGAGGAATACACGATATTGTCATAAACACACACCCGTAGTGACAGCCTGAGAGTCGTATTGAAAGAGGAATACACGATAATGTCATAAACACACACCCGTAGTGACACCCTGAGAGTCGTACTGAAACAGGAATACACAATAATGTCATAAACACACACCCGTAGTGACAGCCTGATTCCTATTGAAAGAGGAATACACGATATTGTCATAAACACACACCCGTAGTGACAGCCGGAGAGTCGTATTGAAAGAGGAATACACGATAATGTCATAAACACACAGCCGTAGTGACAGTCTGAGAGTCGTATTGAAACAGGAATACACGATGTCATAAACACACACCCGTAGTGACAGTCTGAGAGTCGTATTGAAACAGGAATACACGATGTCATAAACACGCACCCGTAGTGACAGCCTGAGAGTCGTATTGAAACAGGAATACACAATAATGTCATAAACACACAACCGTAGTGACAGCCTGATTCCTATTGAAAGAGGAATACACGATATTGTCATAAACACACACCCGTAGTGACAGCCGGAGAGTCGTATTGAAACAGGAATACACGATAACGTCATAAACACACAGCCGTAGTGACAGCCTGAGAGTCGTATTGAAACAGGAATACACGATAATGTCATAAACACACAGCCGTAGTGACAGCCTGATTCCTATTGAAAGAGGAATACACAATAATGTCATAAACACACACCCGTAGTGAAAGCCTGAGAGTCGTATTGAAAGAGGAATACACGATAATGTCATAAACACACACCCGTAGTGACAGCCTGAGAGTCGTATTGAACGTAGGAATACACGATAATGCCAAAATTTAAAGAAATGTACAGAAGCATTTGCGCACACAAAGCCCCCCCCCCCCCCCACAAAAAAAAAATTCAATTGTAAGACCAGAGACAGGGATATATTATAATTACGGCAAGTATTAAAGCTATATTAAACAGTTGTTTCCAAAAAATCATGCGGGATAAAACATTGGTACATTTTAAGGCCTGATTATTGCAAGAATTATGTATTCTAATCTCTTCTAAAGTGATCACCAAACTTTACTTCCCGGAGCCTGTTCAAACTCCCTCAAATGGTACCATGAACAGGTGAATTACACACAAACCTGTGACGTAGTTCACACAGCTTCCAATCGATGGTTAGCTGTCAGGCAAAAAAAATACTTTTCCTGCAAGGTTCACCATTAAACATTTAAGCCAACAATTGTTCAAATAGCATTAAAAGTAGTACATACCGGGTTGCAGGCAGCTATCTCCAGTGGGGTGCGTCAGAAGGTGCTCCAGAGCTCTCGATGACGTCACGGACGGCTTGTCCTTCTCCGGCGTCACCTGCAGAGCGCGCACCGCCTCCGTCGCCATCTTGAACGTCACGGTGTCGGGTCTGAAGACGGACGGCTTCCGGTGGCGACTCAGGCTTCCGGGACTCCACTTCTGCGACTTGTAATATTTAGAATCGTCGGAGCTGCGCTGAGCGGATGTCGGCTTGGGCGAGCGCTTCTTCACCACGTTATTCACGGCGGCCCTCGTGGCAAACATCCCGTTGCACCGCCGACCGTAGATCTTACCCTTGCGGGGCTGGATTTCCTCAAAGCCCATCCGACCAATGCCGATCTTGGACTTGGGTTCGTAGCCGAAGTCCCTGAGGAGGTTGGAGGAGGGCAGCCCGCCTAGTCTCCTCTGCTGTCCGTCGGAGTTTTCTCCGTGTCTCTCCGACAGATGATATGCGGCGTCCTGAAGTGGTATGTCGTCTTCGTATTCGATGTATTCCTCGCTCCCCTCGTCCGTACTGCCAGGGAACTTCGAGCGCCAGCCTTTGATTTTGGTAATGTCGTGGGTCTTTGACGGGCTCATCGCAACGTCGTACGCGCAGTGGACGTAATCGGATGGATTGCCCGACATGATGGGTTCAGAGTTGCTATCGGTTAGCCCGACGTCGTGCGGGTACTCACCTGTACCGTCCTGAGTAATGTGATAGTCCATGGCTTCGTGAGTCGCGAACGAGTAGAAGATTAAACCGTCAACCACGTCGATGTCTGCTCGGCTTTCCGCGTTAGCGGTGAAAGCTCCGGCCATCGGGCCCCCTTCCCCAGTGAATGGCAGACTTATGAGACCGTTTCGCGTCAAGTATCTATCCAATTCCTCACCCACAAAGATAGAATTATTTCTCCCAGTCGGCCTTTTCTCCGCAGCGCTCGGCTCACCAGAGAACATGGCGAAGTGGCGGACGCCGTTGAAGTCTCGTCGGACGTGATTCTCGTTGGCGGCGAGTTCCGCTGACGGCTCGGGCGTCAGCGGATCTTCTGTCACCATGGGGATACAAGGGGGCCGCTCGCAAGCTGGCGAAGTCTCGGGGAGGTGGGACTTCGGCATCATGGCAGACTTGCGTAGCGACCGTGAGAGCACCCTACGCGCTTCTAGTCTCTCCCGTAACTGATCGCGCAGATCCATCACCTCACTAGCAGCTGAGACGTCCTGTTTCTCAGACGTATCCCTAATGACGTCACCAGGCGTCTGGGCAGTAGTGTGAAACACATGATTGTTGCCTCCTGGCAGTTCGTCTAAATTGGTCCCGCTCCGATCGTCGTCGCTCCGACCACAACTCGACGAGTCGCTTAGGACAATAACATTTGGATCCACCTTCGTGGTCTCACTGTGTTCATTGGATACTATTTCGGCGCCTCTCTCAGCGAGGCGATCAGTGAGATCGACACACTTCACAGGTGACGGGGTGATATCGCCAGACATCCGCTGGGGGTCGCACTCGCTGACCTCAGGTAGCGGTTTGTCGACCACCAGCCTCGGAGTGGAGCTGCGGCTGCTCAAGCTCGAACCACTCATCGTCCGATTCCCCACTGACGTATCACCATCCTCCTCCACCACCTCATCCTCCTCATCATCATCATCTTCATCATCGTCGTCCTCTCCATCCTCAGATTCTTCACTACTGCTATCAGACGATTTTTGTCTTTTGCTAGTGATGCTAACACCAGTTTCTGTAGTCTCCTCTACACCATTTTCATCTTCAGCTTCTTCAGCTTCCTCCTCTTCCTCTTCATCCTCATTATCCGTGCCATAATCGTCAGTATCGATATCGTCGCCGGGATGACTACGGTCTTTCTCGGAGAGTGTCGCCCTGGAGTTGCCAAGGCGACCCGAAACTTTGGCAATCAAATCCGATAAACAGCTGCTGGTCTTTGTCACCGCACAGTCAGCCGATTTCACATTCGCGTGTGACGTCACCAGGTCCTGACGTATGGCAGGATCGACACTCTTAGACCGGATGTTGCTTGCGTCACGCGCTATCATCCGTGGAACCGTTGTAGGTTTCACTTGTGTTATCAACGTGTTTCCGGCGGAACGATAGTCGGTGCGTTTGGATACCTGCAACTTGATCCCGCGGGATAGCTTTGGTGAGCAGCGAGTTTTTGTGAGTGATTTGGTGAGTAAGTCCCCCGCCGGGCGTGGCGTCGGCGACGATTGGGCCGGCCCGACCGGTGACTTCTGACTCTGGGGCGAGGTTCTCTGAGAGAGGTGCATCTTGATGGTCGCTTCATCCAGCGTCCTGAGGCGCACAAACGGCATTCGGCTGCCGCAGACCGCGCTAGCCACGCGCTCCAGATCACGAGGCGTCTTCCGCGTGGTCGCGTCCTTCGTGACGTCACTGACAAGGTCACAATCTATCACGTGCACAGTCGGCGCTTTCGTTCGCAACACGCGGTAGGGGCGTGTCCTTTTCGTCGGCGACGGACTGCTGTTGGCTACCGCAACCATTTCCTTCCAATCAGACATCGTCAGACGGCGACGACTGGTTTTGGGCTTGGACCGGTTGGCGATGAAAGAGGCTTCTGTGCCGCTGTCTGAGTCACCTTCGCCAGGCGGGTCGGCCTTCCGCCTTGGCGACAACCGCCTACGCGCCACCGCACTATCACCGGCACTTGGCTGCTCCCCCACCTCCGGAGCCCCTACAACAGCTACCGTGAGGGCATTAGTTGGCTTGCCCGTCAGCAACTTCGGGGACAGGCGTTGTTCGTTGTTCGGCCCGTTGTGATGTACCTGTACCCCACCCGCCGGTGGCTCCTGGGACGACCGCCACAGAGGCGAGTCATCATGCAGGTCTATTCCACTGTCAGCCATATTGTCCCCTTGGGATACGGTGCAACCCGCCTTCACCAATCCGCATGCCTCGTAGACGCACAGCTAGGGCCGCTCATAGTGCTAGAACCCGAGGTGAAAATCACGACATTGAATTAAAAACGCTTTACACAAACTCATCAGTGTCCCCAGCGAATAGTTACAACCACAAGAAAAGAAGATAGCAGCCCAAACCCCATCTTGACACTGGCCACATGCCAGCCACTTGGTTCTACGGTCATAGTTTGAATAGTCTGACTTTAATCAGCAATGAGTATCTGGCTAATAGCCTGGCATTTCCACGGTGACAGCTGATCTAATACATGGAATCAACTTATAAAGTAACACGCTCTAGGCAATGGCCAAAGCGTAATTACTTACTCCACCGAGCTGGAGATGGGGGGGCCTGCTAGTCGCACATGAGCAATACAACAGCAGTGGAAATAACACACTGAATGGCCAAAATGCTTGAAATATGATGCTCTTTGTATTATTCAAGCATCATCGTTGATTTAGTGACTTCTGATGGGAAGTTGTACAACCTTTTAAGATTGCGCGCTAAGTCCAAGCGGAGGCGCTTCCTAATAAGAGAACTGCTATTCGCTGACGACGCAGCGTTGGTTGCGCACTCAGAAAGCCATCTACAGAGACTGATGGAGCGTCTCTCAAATGCGTGTACTTTATTTGCTCTGACTATTGGTGTTAAAAAACAGTCGTGCTGAGCCAAGGGGCTATTACACAGCCAGTGAATACCCTTAATTAACAACATGCCTTTAGTGGTGGTTAATAAGTTTCGTTACCTAGGAAGTACCGTCACGGATAATCTATCCCTGGACGAGGAAATAAATACTCGAATTGGGAAGGCAGCCACCCCCTTTGGTAGGTTGAACAAACGGGCTTGGCGAAAAAGAAAATGCTAATCTACAGGGCGTGTGTTCTAAGTAGCTTGCTGTATGGCAGTGCATGAAACGTGGACTACATATTGTGGCCAAGAAAGTAAATTGAATAACTTCCATTTTCGTTGCCTGAGAAACATTTTAGGCATATCTTGGCAAGACAAGGTCACGAATGCTGATGTGTTAGCCAGGGCCAACCTACCAAGCATTCTTGCTATTCTTGCTCTGGCAAAAGGCCAACTGGACGGCCAAAGCTTAGGTTTAAGGATGTTTGTAAGCGGGACATGAAGGCTTTCGGCATTGAGCCAGATTCTTGGGAGGTTCTGGCATCCCAAAAGAGGGGATGGGCACGTGTCGTGCATGAGGGAATGCCCCGGCCACCACGACGGGCTTTAGTTTGTGAAACCGGACTTGAAACGCCAATCTTGGCGTCCCCCAGCGAACACAAACCAAGACCTATCGACAGGTCACCGTTGCGATGACTGCGGTAAGCTCTGTCGATCACAGATAGGCTTATTCAGTCATAAGCGTAAATGCCGCCTTACAAATCGTATAACTTAAACCAAAACAAAGCTGCAAATCCATCGTCTTTCGCAGACGGACGGATGCCAACCAACTAATCTTTGATTTGCCTGTGTCAAGTGAGAACAGCTGTTCTAATGTGTTTACTTTACAAGACTTGAACATGTAAACATACACACTAGCTTATTTGCATATATGCATGTACACACAACCACACAAAAGTATTGAATGGCAGTGCATCTCATCAGAGCTGGCTTTGAGAGTAAATATGGTTTTGAAGTTATACAATTTTGAGAGCCCATGCCCCACCCCCAATCATATAATTCCAGAGTGCAGTTTCACCCAAAATTGCAGGTCTAGATGATGTAAAGGCATGTTTCCTGAGTTTGTAATGTATAGTTATATATAAGGTGTATGCTACTATGTATTTCTATAGCAATAGGCTGTATAGTATAGGAAAGCATCATTTTTTGCTTGGCAGTTGGATTTATTGGTAAGTCTGTATCAAAATGATGCAGAGAACCGTAAGTTTACAATATTGTTTATACCGCAATTGTCCACCTACATAACGCTTTTGTTAAAAATTTAATGGACACAGGGTTTGATCATGTGTTACAATACCACTTTTCTATCTTTATATAAAAAGAATAAAACCTATTTTTACTTTTGCTTTATAATCTGTATGCCTTATCTTTCTTTATATAAAAAGAGAATTTATTTTTTTAAACATCAAAATATCACAAGCAGTCAGTCAGTTAAAGATCTAGTATTACAAGTAGTAAGTCGATCAGTTAAACATCAAAATATCACAAGCAAAAATTAAAGTTTTTATGAACCTTTCACAATGCTAACTTTATCATGATGCATCCCTCTGGACAAATTAACACAATACAAACTTTCAACTCATAATAATAGTAATAACAACAGTTGCATAGGATGCATATATGCTGGATGATTCAATAGATTAACAACATTTTCTTTCTTAAATTTCTTCTTCCAGGGTAGCTACATGTTCTGAAAACAGAATTTCTAGGAGTATTTCTGTGATCTGTGGCAAATGTATATATGGACTAGTCACAATCATGATAATTAGAGAATTAAATGGGCATGCATGCAGTCACTGCATTAGTGGCCTCGGACATGACTACATCTCTACATGGTGCCTTAAAGACATGATCACCCCTCTGTCTCATCAACATGAGGATGCTGCTTGCTGGCCATGCATCCCCTTATTGCTTGGTCATGTCTTTCAGTAAATGCCCTACCTTAAATTCCATAACTTTTCAGACAGTAGAAATAGAATGCATCAATAATTTGTTAATGTAAGTCTTCTATTTTCTAGTCTAAATTCATTATTTATTAGTGGCTGGACATATATGCCAAATTCACTGCATGTACTGCATGTACACAGTATAAAATAAGATGGAGTACCAAATTTCCAAATTTGCTGAGTTGAAAATTGCCTGCACTAAACCAAACCCATGTAACAAATCACAAAAACTGGTGTGAGAATAAAAAAAACTGAAGAAATATCCATAAGCTCAACTTGGCCACTTTACGCAAGTTGGTGAAATGACAATATTCCATGATAAATTAAAGCTGTTTTCTCCAGGATTTTCTAGTCGTCTAGCTTTGTAGGAACGGACCACTGATATCAAGGGGGGGTGTGAATGTTGCCTTATAGCATCCCTTAATTATTTTTTTGCTCCATCGACACTCCTCTCGGCATCACTTTTTCATGAGAAAGGACTCCTTGGTTGGCCAGTTTTGTCATATTCAAGTGTGAGACATAGATAAACAAACAAAAATGGAAATAAATCTGGCAAAAGCTCTGCTGGGCAACCAGAGATTAGGATCGGATGAAGGAAGAATGTGTCAGGGAAGGGTGTCCCTACTCCCCTTAACAATAATTTTTTTTACAATAAGGGTCAGGAAGCACAATTTAAAGCAGCACTTCAGATGGCAATCCAGGTATTGGCATATGATAAATTCCAAGAAATTAACCAATTAAATAAGAAAGAAGTAGGCCCATGGAAGTCTAATAGATTAGACACAAGAAAAGGTGACAGAGCATTAAATATATATCCATATAATAATAGTTATTTTAACTTCCAAAAACAAGTTGGATGAAAGAAAGTCAGCAAGGAGATTTTATGTGTATGTGAGACAAGGACATACATGTAATTCGAGCATTTACAATCTAACCTGTCTCCCGAAATACCAGCAATACTATATGACAGGACATACTAAGATGTGATTGATTGACACACGAGATGGTCAAGTATAGCTTGAGAAAGAGAAAAATCAGGGGGGGTGCAACTTGTAGGTACTGACTGTGACTATGTAATGCAACGTCAACCGGGTTACAGGCCGAAACGTCACCATGCTGTCAGTCGTTTGGCATATCAAGGCTTTATAATGAGAATGGCCTAATGAGAGTTATGCTGGAAAACCTGTTTTGTGACCTTGACCTTAATGTGACTTTGACCGTGGATGCATGACCTTGATCAATATAGTCATCCGCACACAAATACTAATGCTATGTCTTACACAAGGTGTTAATTGTTTGCCTCAATTGTCCCCCTTCATGGATAAATTGAGGTCAGTTTCCCACCAAAATGCTCTCGTAGTGTTAAATGTTTGGAATGTTTTGCAGAAAAACACTGCATACAAGGTACCTGTGAAGGTCATAGCAATATTCCCTATTTTTCGTCCCATTATTCCTGTGACCTTGACCTTTGACCTACATGGCCCATCTACTAAACTTAGTCTGGAGATGGCCATTTTGAATCTTTTTGTCAATTTGGGAGTGGATATCTTCAGGCATTCAACAGATAATGTGTTGCATTACATGCAGACACACACACAGACAAACTGAACACACGGACATTAGCCACAATGTTTTTACCACCCAAAATGTTTGAAATGTCCAGTGCTGCCTGCCTGCCTCAGATTTCTCAGTGATATAAATGTGTGAAAAGAGCATTATATATGTCACTGTCCCCCTTTCTGTTACATCTGTGTATATCATAAACAGCCATTCTCATTGTCATATAAAATTGTGTGGGCGCATAATTTTCTTTGAGACATTGCAAACAAAAGGTCTGTTTGTGGGCTGTGTAAACAGCACCTTAGAGTCTGCCAGCTTGAATAACTAAAAGTTAGATAGGTCTGACTATTGTAATACCTAGTGCTAAATCATGTGGGGAGTGGGTTGTAGCATACACCAAGTTACATATCAAGCTCTTTCCCGCCAAAACTAAAGAGGTCAAATCATCCAAATTTGCTTTTGTCTATATACCATGCATGCCAGACTGCCAAATGAAGTCTCTTAGCCTTGCCTGTTATATCAATTTTGCACAGGTTTTCAACTTAGTGGTAAACGTCATCAGTTTTTGTGCTTCACACTGCTTTGTAATAAGTTGCAGTGCAGGGACAGTTTGACGGTGTCACAGGATAGACATGCCATATCACAGTCGAAATGATGATGTTTATTGGGATTCTGAATTTATAGAATGAAACAATCTGAAAATTGTGATATATATGAGGCCTCGGCTTAGTTTTGGCACAATATATGCTTTTTGTATTTCTTGGCTTTTAAGATTGCATAATTTCCAATCAATATTTAAATGAACATTAAACACCGAATTTATCGTGACTTAATATTAAGCTTGACCTAATTTTGTTAAATATAAATAGTGCAATCCAAAATCGTTAAAAATTGTTTTATAGATATTGCAATCCGAAATCGTAAAAAGGAAGCATGAGTGGCAAACTATATGGCAAATGCTCCAGTTTTCTGCACCAAGTGAGTATGGCAGCAGTTTTTGGCAGGAAGGGGTGATTGTGATAAATAATTTGGAAAAGAAGATTGTCCACTTGACGAAACAATAGTTGTCATCAAGATAAATGTCTTCTCATATTTTGATTTTTCCAATACAGGTGAATATACAATAAACAGCAATACTAACCACACTGTTAGTACTCACAACTCACTAATTACCCAAACTAGGTCCACCTTTCCTTGCCACCGCTGGTCATTATTCTGCACATCCTTATTATTTAATTTTAACTAAGTTATTACTCAAGCATGGCATTTACTACAAAAGCAGATATTGTGATTCTTTATATGGGCAATAATAGTCCTGCCCCGGTCATCCAATGATCCATGTCTCAGGTGCCTTCTTTGATGGCATAAGTTCCCATTGGGTGTTTTCGGGGACTGCAAGAGATTTTCCACAAGCGGTGGCAATATCCCTTTATATTTTGAAAAAGTGATAGTAAGCTTATAGACCAACAGGTTGAAACACTAAGTCTATGGATTGAGTGTGGAAAATGAGTTGAGACGTAAGAGATTGCCTTTAAATAAGAGGTAAGTTATAAAGTCAGGTTTGGGAAGGAACGGCCACCCCCCCACCCCCGGTCACAAGTTTTCAGTGGAGCCCCACCCCCCGGTCATCAACAAATCCATAGACCTCCAGGTCCAGAGCCCACCTCAGCTGCAAAGTCTGCAGTGGACCCCCCTTTTTCAAATTCCTGAACCCACCCCTGGATAGTCACCTTGGAAGGCCAGGAAGCTGCTAATCTGGTTACATCTTGATAAGAATTGTTACAATCAAAGGCAATCATAACTTGTACTTCTAGCAACTGTAGGTGAACTATTCACCTTAATTATAATACTGTCACGTGGCAACAGGCCTTGCGAGTCCCTTTTTTAACGGGTCTGCATACGCATGTACGCATGATGCCATGTGCTCGATGCACGGCCTACGCCTACGCTTACGGTAGGCAGGCAGCGCCCAGCCAGTCGAACTCGTGCGCAGGCGAAGCCCAGCGCGCCTCGTGCACGCCCCAGTTGCCGGTGATTTACATAAACTGTAATGTAAATCATTTGGTTTGGCCTACATATTTCGAATCCCGACTGAAATCTACACCGACTTACCGTAACAATTTTATGCAAACTATTAGGCAAACAGAGATTTCGCTGATTTGATAATCTGTGTATATTTCTTCGTATCATCCGCCATATTTTTCTGGCCCACTGCTGCGCAAGGCATGCTGGGAAAGGGTTGTGACGATCAATGTTTACAAACAGCAACGCGTGTTTAAATTTACTGTAGGGCCATTTGAAGGTATATATGCCCCCCCAAAACATATCCCTGAGCTATTATTACGGTCATAATTAAAGCTCCTTACTTTATTAAATGGGTATGAAAGACTAGATAATCAAAAAAGATCGATTTGGTCTCGTATTCATGACGTAGATCTACTGTCAGTCGGTGGCAGGGGAGGGCATCGGCCGGGCGCACGCAGACACAGCTTGGGCCACGAGGCGTGGGTATTACAACCTGTCCAGCACATGTCGCGCATCGGAACAAAGTCCAAGCACGATTAATGTTCTAATAATAATATTGTTGTAATTCTAATTACTATGAATTTGTGGGCCACGACAAATGGGAACAGGCGCGTTGGGCTTCCGGGGTGTATACATAAGTACACAAAATCATTACATCGTGTAGAATTAGATACATAGGCCTCTCTGCGATCGACCAGTCGAACACGCGGGCGGGATAGTCAGTGCCCACCGCACGTGTGGGAACTGGGGCTGGATCGGTGCATTGCGATAGACTCCGGCTTTAGCGGTGACCGTTAACTTGATGCATGTGTATTAAGCCCGGCGAGTGGGGAGGGGAGGGGGATCAGGTGCTCGATCTGGCAGGAATGGCAATCAATGGAAGACCCCACTGCCCGACCTCATGTATATATACAATGTAATAATTAAGATTCCGCTCATCGGCAGATCAGGCGAGGACAAGCCCCCCTCCAGGGTCGTGTGCAGGAATTCTTGAAAGACGAGCACAATAAATTGTTACATAAAAAAAAACACGTGTAAAAAGCCTGAGACGTAGGTGCGCAGAATTTAAAGGGGGGAGGGGGGGGTGTACATAATTTGAAGGGGGGGGGGCACTGATATATTCTAGAGTCTGAAAGGGGGCATGTGCCCCTTGTGCCCTCCCCCTCGACACGCCCATGCCCCCCCCCACCCCCCTCCGTACCCCTACCAGGCACGTGTGATCCCTATTTCACTTTAATTTCTTCATTACATTGTATTCATACAGCAATATTTGCCTTGGGGAAACTTTCAAATTGTTTTAAATAGAAATGATGTGTTTTGGATCTGAGTGTAACATATTACCCGTAGGCCCTATCCCGGGGGGGGGGGCACCATTATCTGGTGGGGGGGGGGGGGGGGGTCCGCGGGTGCCCCTTGATGCCTGACTGAGAGCGGAGATTCAAGTTGTGGTGAAAAAGATACCCCAATAGAGCGGACATTCAAATTGTGGTGAAAAAGATACGCATATAGAGCGGACATTTATGACGAAAAAGATACCCCGATAGAGCGGATTAAAAAAAAAACTTGCGACCAGGAGGGAAGGGGGGGGGGGGGGAGATGCGGTCATAGACTAAGAGAGCAGGTTTGCTCTCGTATGCCCTATCCCGAGAGGGGGGGACTATTATCTGGTGGTTGGGTTCCTCGAGTGCCTCGTGATGCCTGATAGAGCGGGTATTTGTGGTGAAAAAGATACCCCTATAGATCGAACATTTATGATGAATAAGATACCCCTATAGAGCGGATTTTGTATAAACTTGCGACCGGGAGGGAAGGGGGTGGGGGGGGGGGGGAGTGCGGTCTAAGAGCGGGTTTGCCGGAAAAACAGAATAAACCGAGCGGGTCAACGGCAAAAATAGCCCTTCCGAGCGGATTTTGGCGATAAAACGATGAAAAGGGGGGTCTTTACCGCGAGACCCCCCAAAACCAAGAAATGTATTGAGTACCCCCCCCCCCGAAGGGAGCTAGCGGGGGGAGGGGGCTGTGTAGGCCACACACGTATGTGCGCTCCAGGTTTGACGCAATGCCAGATCTGTTGTGATAAACTGATGTTGGTGCCTGGAGCAAAATGAATATATTTTATATTTAATAGTTCAATATTATTTTAAAGTGCATCAGCGATAGTGAAAACATATCATCCTTTATATCTAAGTGGCACCCATTTATGTGATATGATGGTTTCTTTTGATGTGTGACTTTGTTATGGTGAAATAAAAAAATACAAAAAAGGTTCAATTTCAGCTTTTGATCACCTCATATTGCTCCCCCACTAATTCCTACCAAGCTTTCGTGTTTTCTGTCAGATGGATGCCTATTATAAACTTTCACTATAAACTATCTATGTATTATTTATTTTTTTATTATAAAGTTGCATCATGTGACTCACTTAATTCATTTGAACTGCGTATTTTGTTCTTATGCTAGACTTGGCGCACATAAACTAGACATGATCCACTTTGTACGCAGTTAAATTCACACATTCAGACAATTTTGTCCAGGACGTAACTCCAAAAAGGTGGAAAATAATAATAATATAGGCAGAAAATTGCTGTGAACATTTATATTACCACGCGGGGTGGACATTTATATTACCACACGGGGTGAACATTTATATTACCACACGGGGTGGACATTTATACTATCACACGGGGTGGACATTTATATTACCACACGGGGGGAACATTTATATTACCACACGGGGTGAACATTTTATTACCACACGGAGTGGACATTTATATTACCACACGGAGTGGACATTTATATTACCACACGGAGTGGACATTTATATTACCACATGGGGTGGAGATTTATATTACCACACGGGGTGGACATTTATATTACTACACCACAGGGTGGACATTTATATTACTACACTACAGGGTGGACATTTGCATTACCACGCGGGGTAGACATTTGTATTACCACGTGGGGTGGATATTTATATTACCACACGGAGTGGACATTTATATTACCACACGATTGGACATTTATATTACCACACGGGGTGGACATTTATATTACCACACCGGGTGAACATTTATATGACCACACGGAGTGGACATTTATATTGCTGCACGGAGTGGACATTCATATTACCGCACGGGGTGAACATTTATATTACCACACGGGGTGGACATTTATATTACTACACGGGGTGGACATTTATATTACCATATGGGTGGACATTTATATTACCACGCCGGGTGAACATTTGTATTACCACACTGGGTGAACATTTGTATTGCCACACGGGATGGACATTTATATTACCAGACGGGGTGGACATTTATATTACTACACGGGGTGGACATTTATATTACCACACGGGGTGGACATTTTTATTACCACGCGGAGTGGACATTTTTATTACCACACGGGGTGAACATTTATATTACCACACGGGGTGGACATTTATATGACCACACGGGGTGGACATTTATATTGCCACACGGAGTGGACATTCATATTACCGCACGGGGTGGACATTTATCTTACCACACAAGGTGCACATTTATATTACCACACGGGGTGGACATTTATATTACCACACGGGGTGGACATTTATATTACCACACAAGGTGCACATTTATATTACCACATGGGATGGACATTTATATTACCACGCGAGGTGGACATTTGTATTACCCGACGGGGTGGACATTTATATTACCTCACGGGGTGGACATTTATATTGCCACATGGGGTGGACATTTATATTACCACACGGGGTGGACATTTATATTACCACACAGGGTGGACATTTATGTTACCACACGGGGTGAACACTTGTATTACCACACGGGGTGAACATTTGTATTACCACGCGGGGTGGACATTTATATTACCACACGGGGTGGACATTTATATTACCACACGGGGTGGACATGTATATAAGTACACGGGGTGGACATTTACATTACCACACGGGGTGGACATTTATATTACCACACGGGGTGGACATTTATATTACTACACCACAGGGTGGACATTTGTATTACCACGTGGGGTGGACATTTAATTATATTACCACGCGGAGTGGACATTTATATTACCACGCGGAGTGGACATTTATTTTATCACACGGGGTGGACATTTATATTACCACTCGGGGAGGACATTTATATTATTACCACTCGTGGTGTAAACCACTTTACAGAAAAAAAGATTTCACTCAACATTCTTTTGGCAATTAAACGGTTTCGACCACAACTGCTAATGTATCTTCGTAAACGATCTCGATCGACTTTAACAGTGCATATTCACAAACGATCTCGACTTTAACAGTCCATATTCACAAACGATCACTATGCATCTTCCCAAACGATCACGACTGAATAGTGCATGTTACGTTTCAAAACTCGTCCCCTCTTCCCATGTATAGTGTTGAACGTTATATCTTGTTGGTGCCATGAGTGCACCCCCCACCCGCCTCCCTCCCCCAAGCACGCGCACTCAAATCTCGCCACCACATTGTCTTTTTTCCAAAGCTTTCGCATGTCCCCCCTTATTTTTGTTACTTTAAAGTAACTCGTGCACAATATTTTGCCTGAGAAATTCATTGTTTCGTATTTAATGAAATATTGATCGATCTGTTTCAGTTTTATCAGGTTAAAATAAGAATCATCCTTTTGGTTCGTGTATGTACACTATAGTATCGTATTTATAGAATAAGGAACTTAGAATGATTTAAAACTGAAAGATTTAAATAAGGTAGAAATAAGTTGAATCTCAAGAGGGTATTACGAGGGTATTACGTATTACACGAAAAAAAAAATTAAATAAATAAGTTCTGACCGACCCTCTGTGAAAATATAAACATTCTTCAGTCGAGACCTGTTGATCTGCAGCTTAATTAATAACTGAGTTACGAAATGTATTTTCGTTTTCCGCCATGAATATGGGACATTTGGATAGTGGGCTCACTCAGTACCCCCCCCCACCCGCCCCCTCCCCAAGCCCCGCCCACACTCGAGTCATTTTCCTTACTCGTGAGTATGAAGTTGACAATGATAGGTTATGGTAGGTAAAAGTGTGAAGTAATCATCTCTGAAACTGACAAGAAAGTAACCTGCTGCTTTGTTTGTCCGACAAACGCACGTACGACATTTACCACATGATTGGACAATAGCAGCAGTGACGTAAGTGAATGATTGACAGCCTGGATTGGTCGATTACATTACAGTACAAATAAAACAATCAACTGGCACGAGCTATGCGGTTCAGAAATTTCAATTGATTGGGAAAATCCGCTTTATTTCCGTTTTAAGTACAAAACACTGGATAAGGCATACATTGAAAGTGGTTCGACGTGTGTTTAACGTGGAATTCATGTCACAACTACAAGAACCACTAATAAACATTATTGACCAGTTCGATGACGCGCACACTTCACGTATTGGAATGCCTATCAAGAGTATATGACAGCATGCATTAATAGTTAAACTACAACCCGTAGCTTCGAGTAAACCTATCCTTCTTTTATCTATAACATAATGAAAGTGCAAATAGAACTAAAAGTGGTTAAATGGCAAAATCCCCTTTATTTCCGTGTTAAGTAAAACCATATGGATAAGGCCTACGTAAGAATTGATTCAGCATGTTAACGTGGAATTCCTGTGTTATGTCACACAAACAACAGCACAACAGTCATAAACAGTATTGACCAGTTCCATGACATACATACGTTACAATGGAATGCCAATCTTACAAGCAGCCAGCATGCATTAATAGCTAGACTATATGACATCTCTCTTGGTTCCTCGTAACATAATCAGAAATGTAACATTTTCGCGTCACTGATACAGCCGGCAAGTTACAGCTGTTCGCGGGTTCGTTTGTCCGACATTTTCAGCTCGACCCAGAGGTTGAGTTGCTTGGCCCGGAGTTTGGCCCAAATCACGTGATCGGAGAGAGCCAATATTTGAGCAGCCTGCAGACCAGCAGCTTCCGGAGACATTACTGTGCTGCACCCGACGCCTGAAAAGACACGCGACAATGACATAATTTACCGTCGTAACTTATCGGTCTCTGCGCGAATTCCCTGCTCATGAGCTCATTTTGAACTTCCAACCAAGAGTTAACCGATTCGACCGATTTGTGAGCCCGATTCATACAGCGCCAGATAGTGCGCCTCTGGGAGGAAGACCTGTCGTCACGACTACAACACAAAGTCTGGGGAACAGGTGTCATCATTGACGACTTAACAAATCATAGTTCAGATTATTCCACTGTGAGACTGCATGTGAAATGTATTTTGGGAAATATTTTGGTGTTAGTGAGATTAATTAAAGATGGCGTCCTCGCACGACAACGACAGCATCAGATGACATCTTATCTTCAGCTGAAAATATAACATTTGTTCTCACCAGATGGCATCCTGAGGGAGGACCAGATGTCCTGCGGTCCCCAGTCAGCCCTGACGGGGGGACAGTTGATCACGGGGTACGTGGAATTGGATGACAGTACGGGACCCAGGCCATTGCTGCGGCCAGCCACGGCGACGATCACAGTCGGCACGCCGGATCCTAGCACAAAACAACAGGACGTCAGCTCTATCACACACCCAAAGACAGTGAACAGAGACAGCGAGAAAGGACACACAAAAAAGCAAGAGACAGAGTATGAAAGGCAAGATCTGTCGTAAAACACACTGTAACATAAATACTAAGAAATGAAATATATACCAAGAGATGAAATATAGTATGTCGAATTGATTCTATTAACTAATGTTGAGAAGAACACATTATTTTCTCGTGTACCCAAACCGTAAGTTATGAAGGACAAACTTAATATTAACTCCGATGTCGGTTTTTTTTTCGGATGACAACTAGGATTGATTAGTTATTGGCTTGTTTAATAAATTTTGCTCATTACATGAACATCCATACCCAGGCATATTTCACAGGAGAATAATTACTACCAGATATTGGTAAAGTATCCTCAACTGCAGCCATAAACTAAAGATAAGTAATCATACCTTCGTATTGGCTTAGAATTCTGAGCGCCTCGTCAGTGCTTTTGTGGGCAGATGTGACCCTCAGTTCGCAACGAATGTCCAGGAACTCGCAAAGCTTCCTTATTTTCTCGCTATGCTCCATATCCACGGCTGACCCCATGAAGACCACGACGCGACTCGGCTTGCGTTTGTGCAGGAGCTGTGTACAGGAAATGAACAATACAAATCATCACACGTAGATCTGTCATTTCTACTGATATTTTTGTCTCAATTGTTATGTGCACCGGAGCCATTCCCATGGTCTGGTGGTTAGCTCACTTCGGGCTTCGTGCCCCACTGTGCGAATGTCTACGTTCGACAAATAAATAGCAATGCCCTTCTTCACAAACAGTAGAACAATATCTCTCGCATTATCGTCATACCGTCATACCCATGAAGTTTTCACGTGACTTACTTTAACCCGATCAGCTACCCACTGGAAGTTTCTCTTTACTTCCTCGAGAGAATCCGGAGTCACTTCGGAGAGTTCCCTGTAAACCTGCTTGTCCTTCATCAGCCGTTTGTCCCCAGAAGGCCAGAGACGCCAGGAATCGGAGTCTATCACATCGGCCAGCATAATGTCGCCTGTCACAAACATGTAACCATACTATACACGCCGGTGACACAACTGAAATCGGCCTTACTTGGCAGGTAGACGAAATAAGTAGACTGAATTATATTGAACAGTGCATAGTGTTACACATTTAATCATTTTCTCAAAAAGAATGGAATCAAGTACAGAACGTAAAACATTCATGTATTTGGATTATACGGCATGTCTCGACCAACCTGTTTCAATACTGACTCCAAATTCTATCTTCATGTCAATGAGAGAGCAGTCTTGAGAAACCCAGGCCTTTTCCAGTATCTCAAAGATGCAGACAGACATCTTACTCATGATGTCAATTTCGTCTTGACCAATCACAAGGTCTCCGCACTTTATCTGGGCAGCCATAATCTGTTCCACGGACCACTGGGGGTCATTGTTCGCATCATCCTGAAGGGAAACGTGACTGTAAGCTTCATCTCGTATTCCATAGTAGATAGACAGGGTAGACAGGATAATGCGTTTACACGTTACATCGAGAAGGGTCAAGGTCGAGTAAAGTCTCCGGGAGTAACCCCCTACTATTTGCAAAGAAAGACCTGGGATCTTAAGCCCGCACAAACAGACATTTACACAGATAGAATTAGAACCGAGCACCGGCCTCTTGGTTGGCTACGCACCGCACACTCGACAATAGTCGGACGCGCTACTAGGCCACAGAGTGACCCCACCATCACTTTCATTCTTATACATACTACGTTTTGCATTAGCACATCCGCTTAAGGTAAACAACAAATCCGAGAATGAGAGTCAAAGTTGGTAATTGTCGACTTGCACGCAACTAACTATAGCTAGCGTGTAAAGCTATATGCATAGTACAGAAGAAAAAAACATTTGGGCAATCTCGTAAGAAATTGTTAGGATTTACTTTGTAAAAGGTCTCCAGTTTCGGCGGGCAAAAGCGGTATCCTTCTTTAACCCCGGGATTACGTCGCAGGAAAGAGCCAGTGGCAACTCTTCGCAGGACCCATTCGATGGGAATCATGTGACACTCGTGGGCAATAAATTCAGTGTCGTTTCGCTGTTTTATGTAGTGTGTCTTGACCCCTGCAATAAAGATATATAATAAAGGGCATAGAAGTGATTGATTTGGTTAGAGGGACACCCGGATATAGGATGCGTTTGGTTAGCGACTGTGACATCTGAAAGTTCATACTATATGATGTGTATGGGGAGATTCAAGGGTAATACCGTGCCACGAATGCCCCAAGAAATTCGTGGTGCATGGGATATGTATTTCGCAGAAGCACGTGGGGATTCAGTACACAGTAGAGTGCCAATTCTAACAGTTCAGTACAATAGTTAGCTCTGGTTTTCCTCGTGAAAAAACAAACAACCCTCCTAAGACAGTAACATTAGTTGGAGGAGGCATATGCCTCAGATTCAGATGCCTGAGTTCGAACCAACGACATGTTTGTCTGCAGCTCAACCCTCTTTTTAACCAAATCCGGTAACCTAGCTCTCTCACAAGTTCATATGAGCTAACAACCACCGACTCACATCGTGTGGCTGCATAAAATACATGAATACACATCATCCACGAGCACCAGAAAGAACATTCCATTATACCTGCTTTTTGGAGGAGGTCAAAGATAGAGCCATTGGTGGCAGTGGAGATGGCAGCCTTGCCCTGAAGGTCATGACTCCTGGCTCCATCACCTGCTGTAATACGGTCCTTGGACTGTATTAGCACTTGGCCTGGATGGTCTACCAACTTGTAGATCACCTTGGTCTTACCCTCTATGACCTTCTCTCCCAATTTAACATCTGGAAGAGGAAACATATATAAGAATGAATCACCATATAATTTGAGTAAAATACACATCAAAAAGTGAAAAAAAGTGAGAGGTCATTCGGTGCATTTTTCTAAAAACATTAAACAGTATGCTGAGTAACAAAATAAACAACACCCGAAATATGCATTTTGAAAGGTATTCCAAAATTAACTTAAAGGGAACCGCCAGCCTGGCCTCCAAAGTTGCTTTACTGATTCATATAATACCCAATTGTCTATCCTCCAAATGACAGAATTTTTTGTCCCATCTATAGCTCACAATAAAATTTAGAAGTGATCGACCGCCGGGCTCGATTTTGCTGCCTACCCAGGCGGCAGCCCTTTTTGGAGGTGTGTCCATGCTTGACCAATCAGGAGGCAATTTATTCAAACCGGAAATTGCGCCTATTGTGTGAGCAAAACAAGAGCACATGATCATCGCTAATCTAAAGAACTCCAATCATGGCATTGTTGCGGAGTCAATTGTCGCAAGACTTATATCAATTTGCTTGGACGGTACTTTTCTATGAAACACTAAGATCTTGCGCTACTGCACGGCTTTGAACTGCCGCTATTCATCTGTAAATCGGGGCCCTGATCGATCTCTCTCTGCGGGTGACAATGTAAGGCAGTGCCACATGAGTAGTCACAATACGCGTCACTGCTCCCAGCAAAATGGCGCTCTGCTTGACATTGCTGGGGGCAGGTTGCCTTAATTTTTTTTTCCTTACCAGTCGGCCCAAACGAAGCATTAACACTTGCCAATTGAATTTAAAGATGTAAACTTTCGGTGCAGATCGCGAATAAATTAGGTTGGTCACCTGCTTTAAATATTAACAGAGATAGACACATTCTTAGTTTTTTTTTTTTTTTAAATTGCTGTGCATGACCTTGACTTTTAATGAATAAAAAAAGTTTAAAGCTTTGTGACACCACAGAACTCTGTCGCTGCATTGCTACTTACTACAATGCATCGCGAAGCATACAAATTGATGATGTTTACCACTAAGTTGAAAATCTGTGCGTAATAGATATCACGGGCAAGGCTAAAAGACTCCATTTGGCAGTCTGGCATGCGTAGAATATAGACAAAAGAAATCTTGGATGATTTGACTGATTTTTATTTGTATTTTGATTTCTTTAGTTTTTGGGGGTTTTGGCTCGACATTCAACTTTTAAACTGCAACAGTTCATAGAACAATACAAATTATGAATGCATATATATCACAAACATATAACCCAGGGAATGGGGGACCAGACTGGACCCCCCCCCCCCCCCCTGGTCGTACATTTTTAGCGTAAACCCCTCTACCCCCCTTTTTTAAATTCCTGGATCCGCCCCTATAAATATATGAGTACTTGTCAAACATCTCGTTAAAGACGTTATTCGAAGTTAAACTGTAAGTTGAAATGATTGGCATGTTCTCCTCAGAACTGAAAACGAATGAATCCCGATCACTAACATTAGGGTCACAAAATGAAGCCTCCCGTTTCCACACAGCGATCGGCTGCCGCGTGCCTGTGATCGACCATTTCAAGTGCACTTTCCATCTTTAGGCCTAGCTGTTTTTGTTTCTTTCGATATTAACGTAACCATTCATTGTCAGGCTGTAACTGCGTATTGTCTGAGTCCCAAAACAGACTAGACACATAACGCCCAACAATATCACCCGTGTTACAGTTTAAAAATCATTACCATCCATGTTTACCGCTGCTCCGCTGCAACTGTTCCTTGTCCTGTTTACTTGGGGAGGGTTTGTGAGCACGTGGTATCTGAACACGTGTGTGATACACGTGGTCCTTTGCTCAACCGGTGCCTTGTATCGCCGCTCGTTCACTATCAGTTTATCGTTCTCCCCTTTTCCGGTTCTAGTAAGTCGATCGTATAAGAATTAAATCTCTATCCGACGATTAGGCTAATTTCATCAACGCATTGGCCTTTGACAGATTTGCAGTCTTTGTGGAACTCGTGGAGCGACACCCGCGAAAACTATTTTGGGCGAATCCATATTCGACATTTATTGCAGGGGGGTAATGCGAGAGGCCAGTAATCTTTTATCTGAATTATTACCCAAGTAACATGTTTAGTGCACAACGGTTATGGTCTCACAACAATTGGCTACTATAATATGTTCTACATGGAAAAGGGGATCGATAAATTATATCGTTTTGGAGAGCACTAAATGTTGTACAACCACCCACAGCTAGGATGGCTTCGTCCTGTGACCCTAGTGCGCAGTGCTTCACTCGTGTTATGCTGCGCTTTGGGCCAGTAAGCCTGCGTCGTACCAAGAAATCACAGACGGAGAGAACTTGCAATGGAGGGACAGGAATCTGGTCTAAACGAGGCGTGCGGCGTGTTTGGATGCATATCCACTGGCCATTGGCCGACTGAGCTGGACGTGGCCAACGTTATAACACTGGGACTTGTCGGGCTACAACACCGGTACGGCTGTAGGCCTTTTTCAGTGCTGTTATCTTGGGGATCATTTGTTAATTGTCAAAATGATTTTGAAGTGTAGTATATGCATGTGGTCATTGTAGTATGCTCTTTGCAGCCGTGACTTTATCCTCCTACCCTGGGCGCGCGCTAGCCGTTCGCCACATCGCCAATGGCGAAAGCAAACTATATGTGGCGCAAGATTGGTCCATGCGTATCGCCACAGTGGCGAAAAAATGGCCTGATTTTCAATCAACGATCAAAACACGATTTCGCTGAATTGAATGCCCGCAGTGATGTGGCTGTCATTGGCATAAGGAAATCCCAATTCTGAACACACCCTCAACATTTTCGAAGGTGACGTAGCTTACTCGTACTTCTAGTTATTTTCCGAATAATTAATGTTCGGTTATTTCCGTTTCCACACGGAATGAGGGCTGGCCCGGTAGCTCAGTGGGTTAGAGCGCAGGCATTCAGCTTTCTGGTCACCTCAGAGCCCAACCATGCTAACGGCACATGGATCGATGGTTCGAGCTCCGCTGTGGCCATGTCTGTGTGGTCGCAGGATAAAGTTACCATGTCCTTCTTCGCAAAGAGTAGAGGTTACCCCCGGGGACATGGCTCCTCTTTCCCTTCCTTCTCCCATTGACGCGATATGACCAAAAGTGGTTAAAGTGTCCTGAATATACAACCACACAGAATTTACTCGGCGTTCGCGTTGTCCAAGCAAACGGTGACAAAATGATGACGGCAAAGGGTAAGCACGCTACTCAGCCGCAAATAAGCCGAATCACCCCTTCCAGTGCGCAGGCGCGTATTTCGGGTTGGGGCCAGTTGGGGCATTGTCTCGGCATTGGGCGTGTTTTTCGTGATCAGTGACATTGTTGAGCATAAGTCAAACTAGCTGGATTTAGTTAGGTATTTGTTTTCGTGTTGTTGACCGATATGTACCTTCAAGATGAGAATGTGGGCGTAGACACAGTCATTCTCGTATTGTGGTTGGCCACCCAGAGGGGGGGGGGGCAGCGGGCCTATTATAATACAAGTCTGATGTGGGATGGTGTGCCGGTGTGTGTGGGGGGCGGTTCCCTGACACCCAGTAATGCCAGAGAGAGCGCACTGCCACATGCTTATAAAAAGTTCTGATATTGCCTTTAAAAACGATACCGATCAGACTAAAACCTGCAATATTCATAAAGTTACTCCGCAGAACTGATGTGAAACACCAAATTTGTATGACTGAGATGTTCTGGTGTAATGCTAGGGGCACACAATAGTGTTTATAGAGCGGGTACTTGCATGGAAATGTGGGGTATATGGCAGGTCTATAGCAAACAGATTGATCGCCCTTCAAGCGGAAAAAGGGGGGGGGGGCTCCTGCGGGACTCGGTCACAGCTAGCAATGTATTAAATGCCCAAGTGGGGTTGGGGAGAGATGTGGCATCCATCGCTAAAAGCGGCAAATGACTGCTCCCTACCATTTAGAATGCCCTCCTCAGCATCACCAGTCCTCAACAGATGTTGAGGCTAGACTGCAAAGGATCAGAATTGTATATAAAAAGGATCCAGGATTGAGGTAAGAAGAAGATTCCGAGGTCAGATTTTCCTCGCATATCCTCGTGATTTCTGGGCCCGGAAACCTCAATTCCTCAATCATCGGAAACCTTAATTGCTCATTTATCCGACCAGGAGCGGATATATGATTTTGGAGATGGAGGTGGAGGTGGTTGACTGAGTATGTTCGAAAAATTTACGACTGATGGGACTAGGGGGCACGCTACTGTACTTTACAGTCCTTGGCCTGCCCTTACTGGACATCCACTTACTTGAGGTGGGGGAGGGATGAGTGGGGGTAACCCCACCTGCCCCTTAAGTTTGCTTTTCAAATTTCTGTATCAGCGGAATCATTATTTGGTAAACGCCATGGTGAGACACTTTGAAGTGGCCATTATGCAATGAGGGGGGTGGGGGGATGCTTTACGGAAATGCCGGGTTTCCAAAATCCGCTCAGATGGGATATTTTTGTCGCATTGACTTGTTCTATGTCGCCGCTGCTAGAGAGAACATTAGTACGGATGCAGATTTTGGGAGGCAGTCGCCCCCCCCGATCGCAAGTTTTAAAATATGAGGTAAATCTTTTTCATCAGAAATGTCTGCTCTCTCCGGCATTACGAGGCCCCCAGGACCTCCCCCTCATTTGATAATAGCGACCCCTTGGCATTGCTTATCCCGAATGAATCCCATGAATTGCGTCCGAAAGTGTGATGTGGCTTATAAACACAATGTTTTTGGAGAGAAAAAACATGTACTTGTATGTGGCTAATGGGATCGGTGTGTGGCTAAAGAAAACTGAAGGTGTTTAGCCGCAGTGGCTAATTGAAATGAATTGCTAGAGCACACCCAGCTACCCCCCACCCCCCCGGCCTTCCCTTCCACTGATTTACTGTGTCTGTGTCATCAGGGCACTCACACCCCTAATCGTGGAGTGAGACGGTGTAGGGTGGGGGGGGGGGGGGTGAATTGAGTGGAGAAACATTGTTTTTTTGCTAACAGTGCCCTCTCAGGGATGCGATTCCTTTTCCTGGTACACATTGGTGTCCATGTTTGTCTTTACTTTTTGCTTGGCCCACGTTATGTAGATCTATATCTATAGCATCAAAATCTATTTTTTATATAATTTTTTTTTTATGAAGTTCACAACAGTGAATTCACATATTAAAATCAAAACCTTCACACAGGGCAATAAGCTTAAAATGTATAAGAGCTAACCTTAGCCCCATATATATTATTTTAAGACATTAAATTATGTAGCGCACAGTATTTGTGGGTTCAGTAGGATGCCCTAATTCAACTAAATGTTAATTGCATATCTATCACACTGTATAGTTGCATTTATGACTATCCTAAATGGGAAATATCTGGTTCATGGTGGGTCAATAGTTAACTGTTCTCATATAATATGTTTTAAACTTCATTTCTCCAAAAATTAGATATAGCATAACATACAAAGTGTAGTTGATTTGTGGTAACATGTATCCTACCACATTCAATAATTTTATTTCATTTTCTTCATATTAATTTCCTCTTGATGCTGAGGGAGTGGGGCCGTCCTGCAAGTGCTTGGGCCGCTGAGGGTGTAAGGGCTGGACGAGTCTGGGGCTGAGGGAAAGGGTCTGGGTCGATGCTGAGAAGGAGTGACCGGGTCGGCGCTGAAGGAGAGGGGGCGGCGGCAAGGGTCTTGGCCGCTGAGAGTGAGAGGACTGGACGGGTTTGGGTCTGAGGGAAAGGGTCTGGGTGGAAGCTGAGGAGGAGTGACTGGGTCGGCAATGAGGGTGAGGGGGCGACGGCAAGGGTATTGGCCGCTGAGGGTGAGAGGGCTTGAGGGGTTTGGGGCTGAGGTAAAGAGTCTGGGTGGAGGCTGAGGATGGGTGACCTGGCCGGCGATGACGGGGGAGGGGCCGACGAGCAAGGGTCTTGGCCGCTGAGGGTGAGAGGGCTGCACGGGTTTGGGGCTTAGGGAAAGAGTCTGGGTGGAGGCTGAGGAAGAGTGACCGGGTCGGCGATGAGGGGAGGGGCCGACGGGCAAGGGTCTAGGCCGCTGAGGGTTAAAGGGCGACGGCGAGGGCCTTGGCCGCTGATGATGAGAGGGCTTAGGGAAAGTGTCTCAGTCGAGGCTGAGGAGGAGTGACCTGGCCGGCGATGAGGGAGAGGGGACGACGGGCGAGAGGGCTGCATGGGTTTGGGGCTGAGGCAAATAGTCTGGTTGGAGGCTGAGGAGGAGTGACCGGGTCAGTGCTGAGGGAGAGGGGCTGACGGCAAGCTCTTGGCCGCCGAGGGTGACGGTGAGAGGGCTGCACGGGTTTGGGGCTCAGGGAAATAGCCTGGGTGGAGGCTGAGGAGGAGTGACCGGGTCGGCAATGAGGGGAGGGGCCGACGGGCAAGGGTCTAGACCGCTGAGGGTTAAAGGGCGACGGCGAGGGCCTTGGCCGCTGATGATGAGAGGGCTTAGGGAAAGTGTCTCAGTCGAGGCTGAGGATGAGTGACCTGGCCGGCGATGAGGGAGAGGGGACGACGGGCGAGAGGGCTGCATGGGTTTGGGGCTGAGGCAAATAGTCTGGTTGGAGGCTGAGGAGGAGTGACCGGGTCAGTGCTGAGGAAGAGGGGCCGACGGCAAGCTCTTGGCCGCTGAGGGTGACGGTGAGAGGGCTGCACGGGTTTGGGGCTTAGGGAAATAGCCTGGGTGGAGGCTGAGGAGGAGTGACCGGGTCGGCAATGAGGGTGCACATGAGGGGCGACGGCAAGGCCTTGGCCGCTGAGGGTGAGAGGGCTGGGCGGGTTTGGGGCTCAGGGAAAGAGTCTGGTTGGAGGCTGACGAGGAGTGACCGGGTCAGCGCTGAGGGAGAGGGGGCGACGGCAGGGGTCTTGGCCGCTGAGGGCGAGAGGGCTGGAGGGGTTTGGGGCTGAGGAAAGTAGTGTAGGTGGAGGCTGAAGAGGAGTGGCCGGGTCGGCGCTGAGGGAGAGGGGGCGACGGCAAGGGTCTTGGCCGCTGAGGGCGAGAGGGCTGGAGGGATTTGGGGCTGATGAAAAAGTCTGGGTGGAGGCTGAAGAGGAGTGACCGGGTCAGCGCTGAGGGAGAGGGGGCGACGGCAAGGGTCTTGGCCGCTGAGGATGAGAGGGCTGGAGGGGTTTGGGGCTGAGGAAAGTAGTCTTGAGTCGAGATGAGGAGGAGTGACCGGGTCGGCGCTGAGGGAGAGGGGGCGACGGCAGGGGTCTTGGCCGCTGAGGGCGAGAGGGCTGGAGGGGTTTGGGGCTGAGGAAAGTAGTGTAGCTGGAGGCTGGGGAGGAGTGGCCGGGTCGGCGCTGAGGGAGAGGGGGCGACGGCAAGGGTCTTGGCCGCTGAGGGCGAGAGGGCTGAAGGGATTTGGGGCTGAGGAAAGTAGTCTAGGTGGAGGCTGGGGAGGAGTGGCCGGGTCAGCGCTGAGGAAGAGGGTCCGACGGCAAGGGTCTTGGCCGCTGAGGGCGCGAGGGTTGAAGGGGTTTGGGACTGACGGAAATAGTCTAGGTGGAGGCTGGGGAGGAGTGGCCGGGTCGGCGCTGAGGGAGAGGAGGCGACGGCAAGGGTCTTGGCCGCTGAGAGCGAGAGGGCTAGATGGGTTTGGGGCTGAGGAAAGTAGTCTGAGTCGAGATGAGGAGGAGTGGCCGGGTCGGCGCTTGTGGGAGAGGGGGCGACGGCGATGGTCTTGGCCGCTGAGGGTGAAAGGGCTGGAGGGGATTGTGGCTGAGTGAAAGAGTCTGGGTGGAGGCTAAGGAGTGACCGCGTCGGCGCTGAGGGAGAGGGGGCGACGGCAAGGGTCTTGGCCGCTGAGGGCGACAGAGCTGGAGGGGTTTGGGGCTGAGGAAAGTAGTGTAGGTGGAGGCTGGAGAAGAGTGGCCGGGTCAGCGCTGAGGGAGAGGGGGCGACGGCAAGGGTCTTGGCCGCTGAGGGCGACAGAGCTGGAGGGGTTTGGGGCTGAGGAAAGTAGTGTAGGTGGAGGCTGGGGAGGAGTGGCCGGGTCGGCGCTGAGGGAGAGGGGGCGACGGCAAGGGTCTTGGCCGCTGAGGGTGAGAGAGCTGGGGGGGGGGTGGCTGAGTGAAAGAGTCTGGGTGGAGGCTGAGGATGGGTGACCGGGCCGGCGATGAGGGGGAGGGGCCGACGAGCCAGGGTCTTGGCCGCTGAGGGTGAGAGGGCTGGACGGGTTTGGGGCTAGCTGATGGAAATAGTCTGGGTGGAGGCTGGGGAGGAGTGGCCGGGTCGGCGCTGAGGGAGAGGGGGCGACCGCAAGGGTCTTGGGGGGGGGGTTGGGGGGGGTGGCTGAGTGAAAGAGTCTGGGTGGAGGCTGAGGATGGGTGACCGGGCCGGCGATGAGGGGGAGGGGCCGACGAGCCAGGGTCTTGGCCGCTGAGAGCGAGAGGGCTAGAGGGGTTTGGGGCTGAGGAAAGTAGTCCCGAGTCGAGATGAGGAGGAGTGGCCGGGTCGGCGCTTGTGGGAGAGGGGGCGACGGCGATGGTCTTGGCCGCTGAGGGCGAGAGGGCTGGAGGGTTTGGGGCTGACGGAAATAGTCTAGGTGGAGGCTGAGGAGGAGTGGCCGGGTCGGCGCTGAGGGAGAGGGGGCGACGGGAAGGGTCTTGGCCGCTGAGGGCGACAGAGCTGGAGGGGTTTGGGGCTGAGGAAAGTAGTGTAGGTGGAGGCTGGGGAGGAGTGGCCGGGTCGGCGCTGAGGGAGAGGGGGCGACGGCAAGGGTCTTGGCCGCTGAGGGTGAGAGAGCTGGGGGGGGGGTGGCTGAGTGAAAGAGTCTGGGTGGAGGCTGAGGATGGGTGACCGGGCCGGCGATGAGGGGGAGGGGCCGACGAGCCAGGGTCTTGGCCGCTGAGGGTGAGAGGGCTGGACGGGTTTGGGGCTAGCTGATGGAAATAGTCTGGGTGGAGGCTGGGGAGGAGTGGCCGGGTCGGCGCTGAGGGAGAGGGGGCGACCGCAAGGGTCTTGGGGGGGGGGGTTGGGGGGGGTGGCTGAGTGAAAGAGTCTGGGTGGAGGCTGAGGATGGGTGACCGGGCCGGCGATGAGGGGGAGGGGCCGACGAGCCAGGGTCTTGGCCGCTGAGGGTGAGAGGGCTGGACGGGTTTGGGGCTAGCTGAGGGAAAGACTCTGGGTCGAGGCTGAGGAGGAGTGACCGGGTCGGCGCTGAGGGAGAGGAGGCGACGGGAAGGGTCTTGGCCGCTGAGGGTGAGAGGGCTGGACGGGTTTGGGGCCTGAGAGAGTGAAAGTCTGGGTCGAGGCTGAGGAGAAGTGACACGAGTCGGCGATTCTTTTACTGAATAATGTAATTTAATATCAAATTGTATCAAAAAGTGTCACATTGTATGTTTACTCTTCAACACTGCTAGACATACATGACATATATGCTATGTCTTTAGTCCCTAGTCCTAAGCGTGTAACGGCGGGGCCGGTTTGTTCTCCAATTGGAGCGAGATTTCACGATCTCCCGATCTCGCGAGTAATCTACTCTCTTCGGCTGAAGATCCTTTTTTAACCGAGGACCAGCAGGAGTGGTGTGACTCACTACTACTTACGTTTTCGGTTCTTCGTGTTACAGAGGACAAGAGAGTGCAGGAATAGTAACCAGCCATGGTGATGACAAGTATAAGTTTTCGAGTTACAAGGGTATGGGTCTTGTCAGTCAGATCTTTACCGAAGAGGCAGTGCATAAACTGAAAGGAAATCTTGGGATTGGTAGGTATATGTTATTGGATTTGGTATATGGTTGTTCAATTAATTAGTTTATTCTAATTAATTAGCCAATTCTAATTAATTTTTTGTTATAATTAATTAGTTACTTTTAATTAATTAGTTTTAATTAATTAATTGATTAGTGTTATTGATTAGTTTGTTCTAATTAATTAGTTATTTAAAATGGATTGGGAAGTCCTTTTAATTTAATTCTAACTGGTATATATTCAATGTATTACATATAATTATTATTATGTATGAAATATGGTTACTTTCCAAGATTTCATTGCAGCAATATTGAAAATGTTAATGCAAACGTGATATGGTTGTATGTAATAATCAATTTATCCCCTTGATATGAGTCAGATATTTCTTAGCTCAGCTGGTAAGCATGCTGAGCTGCAGACCTACAGCTAGGTCATGGGTTGAAACAATGACACCTACAGCTAGGTCATGGGTTGAAACAATGACACCTACAGCTTGGTTACGGGTTGAAACAATGGCACCTACAGCTTGGTCATGGGTTGAAACAATGACACCTGCAGCTAGGTCATGGGTTGAAACAATGACACCTTCAGCTAGGCCATGGGTTGAAACAATGACACCTACAGCTAGGTCATGGGTTGAAACAATGACACCTACAGCTTAGTCATGGGTTAAAACAATGACACCTTCAGCTAGGTCATGGGTTGAAACAATGACACCTACAGCTAGGTAATGGATTGAAACAATAACACTACAGCCTGGTCATGGGTTGAAACAATGACACCTACAGCTTAGGCATGGGTTGAAACATTGACACCTTCAGCTAGGTCATGGGTTGAAACAATGACACCTACAGCTAGATCATGGGTTGAAACAATGACACCTACAGCTAGGTCATGGATTGAAACAATGACACCACAGCTTGGTCATGGGTTGAAACAATGACACCTTCAGCTAGGTCATGTGTTGAAACAATGACACCTACAGCTAGGGGATGGATTGAAACAATGACACTACAGCCTGGTCATGGGTCGAAACAATGACACCTACAGCTTGGTCATGGAGTGAAACATTGACACCTACATCTAGGTCATGGGTTGAAACAATGACACCTACAGCTTGGTCATGGGTTGAAACAATGACACCTACAGCTAGGTGATGGGTTGAAACAATGACACCTACAGCTAGGGCATGGGTTGAAACATTGACACCTACAGCTCGGTCATGGGTTGAAACATTGACACCTACAGCTAGGTGATGGGTTGAAACAATGACACCTACAGCTAGGTCATGGTTTGAAACATTGAAACCTACAGCTTGGTCATGGGTTGAAACATTGACACCTACAGCTAGGTCGTGGGGTGAAACATTGACACCTACAGCTTGGTCATGGCGTGAAACATTGACACCTACAGCTAGCTAGGTCATGGTTTGAAACATTGAAACCTACAGCTTGGTCATGGGTTTAAACATTGACACCTACAGCTAGGTCGTGGGGTGAAACATTGACACCTACAGCTTGGTCATGGCGTGAAACATTGACACCTACAGCTAGCTAGGTCATGGGTTGAAACATTGACACCTACAGCTAGCTAGGTCATGGTTTGAAACATTGACACCTACAGCTAGCTAGGTCATGGGTTGAAACATTGACACCTACAGCTAGCTAGGTCATGGGTTGAAACAGTGACACCTACAGCTAGGTCATGGGGTGAAACATTGACACCTACAGCTAAGTCATGGGGTGAAACATTGACACCTACAGCTTGGTCATGGGTTGAAACATTGACACCTACAGCTTGGTCATGGAGTGAAACATTGACACCTACATCTAGGTCATGGGTTGAAACAATGACTCCTACAGCTAGGTCATGGGTTGAAACAATGACACCTACAGCTAGGGCATGGGATGAAACAGTGACACCTACAGCTTGGTCATGGGTTGAAACATTGACACCTACAGCTTGGTCATGGGTTGAAACAATGACACTTACAGCTTGGTCATGGGTTGAAACAATGACACTTACAGCTTGGTCATTGCGTGAAACATTGACACCTACAGCTAGCTAAGTCATGGGTTGAAACAGAGACACCTACAGCTTGGTCATGGGTTGAAACAGTGACACCCACAGCTAGGTCATGGGGTGAAACATTGACACCTACAGCTTGGTCATGGGTTGAAACATTGACACCTACAGCTAGGTCATGGGTTGAAACAATGACACCTACAGCTAGGTCATGGTTTGAAACATTGACACCTACAGCTTGGTCATGGGTTTAAACATTGACACCTACAGCTAGGTCATGGGGTGAAACATTGACACCTACAGCTTGATCATGGGTTGAAACATTGACACCTACAGCTTGGTCATGGGTTGAAACAATGACACCTACAGCTAGGTCATGGGTTGAAACAATGACACCTACAGCTAGGGCATGGGATGAAACATTGACACCTACAGCTTGGTCATGGGTTGAAACAATGACACCTACAGCTTGGTCATGGGTTGAAACAATGACACTCACAGCTTGGTCATTGCGTGAAACATTGACACCTACAGCTAGCTAAGTCATGGGTTGAAACAGAGACACCTACAGCTTGGTCATGGGTTGAAACAGTGACACCCACAGCTAGGTCATGGGGTGAAACATTGACACCTACAGCTTGGTCATGGGTTGAAACATTGACACCTACAGCTAGGTCATGGGTTGAAACAATGACACCTACAGCTAGGTCATGGTTTGAAACATTGACACCTACAGCTTGGTCATGGGTTGAAACACTGACACCTACAGCTAGGTCATGGGGTGAAACATTGACACCTAAAGCTTGATCATGGGTTGAAACATTGACACCTACTGCTTGGTCATGGGTTGAAACAATGACACCTACAGCTAGGTGATGGGTTGAAACAATGACACCTACAGCTAGGTGATGGGTTGAAACAATGACACCTACAGCTAGGTCATGGGTTGAAACAATGACACCTACAGCTTGGTCATGGGTTGAAACAATGACACTTACAGCTTGGTCATGGCGTGAAATAATGACACTTACAGCTTGGTCATGGCGTGAAACATTGACACCTACAGCTTGGTCACGGGTTGAAACATTGATACCTACAGCTAGCTAGGTCATGGGTTGAAACATTGACACCTACAGCTAGCTAGGTCATGGGTTGAAACAGTGACACCTACAGCTAGGTCATGGGGTGAAACATTGACATCTACAGCTTGGTCATGGGTTGAAACATTGACACCTACAGCTCCGTCATGGGTTGAAACATTGACACCTACAGCTAGGTCATGGGTTGAAACGATGACACCTACAGCTAGGTCATGGTTTGAAACATTGAAACCTACAGCTTGGTCATGGGTTGAAACATTGACACCTACAGCTAGGTCGTGGGGTGAAACATTGAAACCTACAGCTTGGTCATGGCGTGAAACATTGACACCTACAGCTAGCTAGGTCATGGGTTGAAACATTGACACCTACAGCTAGCTAGGTCATGGGTTGAAACATTGACACCTACAGCTAGCTAGGTCATGGGTTGAAACATTGACACCTACAGCTAGCTAGCTCATGGGTTGAAACAGTGACACCTACAGCTAGGTCATGGGGTGAAACATTGACACCTACAGCTGAGTCATGGGGTGAAACATTGACACCTACAGCTTGGTCATGGGTTGAAACATTGACACCTACATCTAGGTCATGGGTTGAAACAATGACACCTACAGCTTGGTCATGGGTTGAAACAATGACACCTACAGCTAGGTCATGGGTTGAAACAATGACACCTACAGCTAGGGCATGGGATGAAACATTGACACCTACAGCTTGGTCATGGGTTGAAACAATGACACCTACAGCTTGGTCATGGGTTGAAACAATGACACTTACAGCTTGGTCATTGCGTGAAACATTGACACCTACAGCTAGCTAAGTCATGGGTTGAAACAGAGACACCTACAGCTAGGTCATGGGTTGAAACAGTGACACCCACAGCTAGGTCATGGGGTGAAACATTGACACCTACAGCTTGGTCATGGGTTGAAACATTGACACCTACAGCTAGGTCATGGTTTGAAACATTGACACCTACAGCTTGGTCATGGGTTGAAACATTGACACCTACAGCTGGGTCATGGGGTGAAACATTGACACCTACAGCTTGGTCATGGGTTGAAACAATGACACCTACAGCTTGGTCATGGGTTGAAACATTGACACCTACAGCTGGGTCATGGGTTGAAACATTGACACCTACAGCTAGGTCATGGTTTGAAACATTGACACCTACAGCTTGGTCATGGGTTGAAACATTGACACCTACAGCTGGGTCATGGGGTGAAACATTGACAACTACAGCTTGATCATGGGTTGAAACATTGACACCTACAGCTTGGTCATGGGTTGAAACAATGACACCTACAGCTTGGTCATGGAGTGAAACATTGACACCTACATCTAGGTCATGGGTTGAAACAATGACACCTACAGCTAGGTGATGGGTTGAAACAATGACACCTACAGCTTGGTCATGGGTTGAAACAATGACACCTACAGCTAGGTCATGGGTTGAAACAACGACACCTACAGCTCGGTCATTGGTTGAAACAATGACACCTACAGCTAGGTCATGGGTTGAAACAATGACACCTACAGCTAGGTCATGGGTTGAAACAATGACACCTACGGCTAGGTCATGGGTTGAAGCAATGACACCTACAGCTTGGTCATTGGTTGAAACAATGACACCTACAGCTAGGTCATGGGTTGAAACAATGACACCTACAGCTAGGTAATGGATTGAAACAATAACACTACAGCCTGGTCATGGGTCGAAACAATGACACCTACAGTTCGGTCATGGGTTGAAACAATGACACCTAGAGCTTGCTCATGGGTTGAAACAATGACACCTACAGCTCGGTCATGGGTTGAAACAATGACACCTACAGCTAGGTCATGGGTTGAAACAATGACACCTACAGCTAGGTCATGGGTTGAAACAATGACACCTACAGCTTGGTCATGGGTTGAAACAATGACACTTACAGCTTGGTCATTGCGTGAAACATTGACACCTACAGCTAGCTAAGTCATGGGTTGAAACAGAGACACCTACAGCTAGGTCATGGGTTGAAACAGTGACACCCACAGCTAGGTCATGGGGTGAAACATTGACACCTACAGCTAGGTCATGGGTTGAAGCAATGACACCTACAGCTAGTTCATGGGTTGAAACAATGACACCAACAGCTAGGTCATGGATTGAAACTGACACCTACAGCTAGGTCATGGGTCGAAACAATTACACCTACAGCTTGGTCATGGGTTGAAACAATGGCACCTACACTAGGTCATGGGCTGAAACAATGACACCTACAACTAGGTCATAGGTTGAAACAGTGGCACCTACAGCTTGGTCATGGGTTGAAACTGACACCTACAGCTAGGTCATGGGTTGAAACAATGACACCTACAGCTTGGTCATTGGTTGAAACAATGACACCTACAGCTTGGTCATGGGTTGTAAGAATCACGCCTATAGCTTGGTCATGGGTTGAAACAATGACACCTACAGCTTGGTCATGGGTTGAAACAATGACACCTACAGCTAGGTCATGGGTTGAAACTGACACCTACAGCTAGGTCATGGGTTGAAACAATGACACCTACAGCTTGGTCATGGGTTGTAAGAATCACACCTATAGCTTGGTCATGGGTTGAAACAATGATACCTACAGCTAGGTCATGGGTTGAAACAATGACCCCTTCAGCTAGGTCATTGGTTGTACGAATGACACATACAGCTTGGTCATGGGTTGAAACTGACACCTACAGCTTGGTCATGGGTTGTAAGAATCACACCTACAGCTTGGTCATGGGTTGTAAGAATCACACCTATAGCTTGGTCATGGGTTGAAACAATGACACCTACAGCTTGGTCATGGGTTGTAAGAATCACACCTATAGCTTGGTCATGGGTTGAAACAATGACACCTACAGCTTGGTCATGGGTTGTAAGAATCACACCTATAGCTTGGTCATGGGTTGAAACAATGACACCTACAGCTTGGTCATGGGTTGTAAGAATCACACCTATAGCTTGGTCATGGGTTGAAACAATGACACCTACAGCTTGGTCATGGGTTGAAACAATTTCACCTACAGTTAGGTCATGGGTTGAAACTGACACCTACAGCTAGGTCATGGGTTGAAACAATGACACCTACAGCTTCGTCATTGGTTATAAGAATCACACCTACAGCTTGGTCATGGGTTGTAAGAATCACACCTATAACTTGGTCATGGGTTGAAACAATGACACCTACAGCTTGGTCATGGGTTGAAACAATGACACCTACAGCTAGGTCATGGGTTGAAACTGACACCTACAGCTAGGTCATGGGTTGAAACAATGACACCTACAGATTGGTCATGGGTTGAAACAATGACACCTTCAGCTAGGTCATGGCGTATCGTGTGTTTCAGGTCACACAAGGTACTCGACAGCTGGGGGTTCTGACTCCTTGAATTGTCAACCCTTTGTGGTGGAGACTCTTCATGGGCTGATGGCAACTGCCCACAATGGCGAGCTGGTCAATGCCAATCCGCTGAAGCAAACGGTAATTATATTATTCCAGAATGTTGCGATTTTTGTTTTATATCTATGTTTTATAATGGGTAGCTTGTTTTGTATGGTTAAACTACCCTCTTTGAGTAGATTCAGCACAGATTATGTTTGGACAGATTATGTTTTGTTCCTTGAGGATATTGGTCTAATTTTTGCTCGTCGTTATTGTTCAACTATGTAAGTTAACATATACAATTAGGGAAAGCAAGTCATCAAACTTTCTTTCAGTGCCAGTTCCAAGATGCAGCTCGATTATATAGCCTCTTGCATTACATGATCATATTTTAGTTGGGCAAAGAATGCTCTACAGGAAACATGGGCCACCACCGCAACCTCTCGTGTAAAAATAGCAATGAAATATTTTACCTTGACGTACTTGCCATGCCGTATTGGCCATATTGTTGTACAGCGCTCGCAAAATAAAACCCCCAAAAAAAACTCCTGAAAAGAAGGTATAAATATATATATATATCTTTGTATGGAAATGTATTTATGTTTACTCTTATGTCCCATGGGCCTGAGGCCTTCTGACAAATAAATTACCAACCTCTATTTGTATATGTGTAGATGGTTTAGCCTTCTTTCCTTAATCCCCACACGACGGCTTATTACGAGACGATAAAGTCATTTTACAGATTTTGAGACGTGGTACCGGTCTGACGACCGGTTCTGACAGCGAGTTGATAACTCAATTGTTAGCTCTGTCTCCCCCCGAGGGGGAACCAAATGGTCCTGATTGGCCGGCTAGGTATGTTTATGAGTAATCATTTATCATATATTAGTGAAATGGTAAATAATATGACATGACTTTTCAAGCGGGAATGTTTTAAAGAACATGAATTTCCTTAGACGTAGACTTTTAAACGCTGCCGTCGCGCAAAGCCGGCGGTCCTGGATTCGATTCCTGGCGGCGACTTCTTGATTTTCACATTTTCTTTCATATAAATTATCCCCGAAATGCACTTTTTCAAAACCCAATTGGTTGAGCCCCATATGCCAGAGCATTTCTCCATTAAAATGTGTCTTATAGCCCGTGCCGTGAAGTTTGTTCCGCGGGATTGGATATTCAAGGTCACAATTGTATTTCGACCATTCAGATCGAAGATATGAAAGTCCTGGTTTAGTTCACCGGGGGTCGCTGTATCTCAGCGGTTAGAAATGTCATAATCTTTTATCTAATATACCGGTAAATGATTTGACAAAACTCAGTAGACCTCGTCCAAATCGGATGAGTTTTGGACAGACCAATATATTGGGTTTGCCAAAGTTTTCGATCCAAGTTCCAAGTACGGGATACAATATAAAGTGGTACCTGGAAAACGTTCTGATGTGGACAGAATGTTGGATCCACTCAGGGTTCTGTGTAGAGTGTTTCACTCAGGGTTCTGTGTAGAGTGTTTCTACTGTACATGCAATCATGATTAAGTTTCAATCAGTATCAGTAAACTGTACCTGGACAGTTTCGCTCGGCTCTTTGGCAGGATAAAGCAGCTGATGAGCTACACTGTGACCAGCTACTCCTTGCTCGTCATGCACCAGGACGCCATATATGCCGTGAGAGACCCCTTCGGCAACAGACCTCTGTGCATCGGGAAACTGTTGAACATGAATGCCATCGAAGTGTCAGGTATAAGTCCAGCTTATCAACGCTGTCTGGGTAATGATTAGGAAACATTCAGGTATAAAGATGTTCACTGAGATTGATATTCATGGTATTAAGTTATCTTTATTGCAAATTGCTTATTCAATTTTGAAGTTCTGTATAAATGTTTGCTTCGCTGATTGATCTTGGGCCACAATTTGTGTCTGCAAGTGACGTTGTACATTCAGGGTCTCTGTTTATTTGTGTGTCGAATAAAGATGACCTGCGTTTCAATTGTAGAGAAATCTAACGATCTGAACACATGTGAAGGATGGGTTGTGTCTTCGGAATCGTGTTCCTTTCAATCTATTGGAGCAAAATACTACAGAGAAGTATTACCAGGTAATACCACAGTAGATATATCTCAATGGGAAAAATTCATACACCATGCGGGAACTGCCAACTGGATGAAATAATAAAACCAGGATTCACCTTTTTCTTCGTTTAAAAAACCATATGTGTAATATGATGAGGTGAAATGTGGCACATTGTTTTGTATAATTGTTTACACGGATCCTGCCTAACCAGTCAACGATCGCCATTATCATGAATGCCAGTATTCCACGAGTATAGACGTTACTTATTGATGTCTGGCCCAAGCGCGCTACATCCTTTCGACTGGGTGTGCAGAATCTAGAAGTAACACCTCGTCAAGCGCGTTTAGATGCATATATCTGTGATTTGACACCATTTTGCGAACAAATTGGCTTATGCCAACAAAAAGCAGGCATAAATACTTGCCACGGGAATAGAAGGCCGATGTGGGCCTTGATCTTTTCGGTAAGACGCTGTAGGATGTGACTGTTGATCTTTGGTCTTTAATCTACCGGGTAAGTATTTATCTAATTAGATTTGTTGGTAAAATCAGAGTGACTCACAGTGTTGACTTTTATAAGCATACATTATGAGCTGTGAACATACTGTACTTCGTGAAGAGAACAAATGTTACCGCTGCCTTCCATTATGTCTCTAATATATAATACGTTTGCTGTTTATAGGTGAAATCGTGAAGCTAACCAAGGAAGGACTGAAGTCCGTCTGCATTGTGCCACGTCCGATGGATAAACCGTCTGCTTTCTGCATCTTTGAATATGTATACTTTGCAAGATCGGACAGCATATTTGAAGGTACTTTATGATTTTTTCAAATTACTCTTTGCATATGTATACCGGTACTTTGCAAGACCTGACAGCATATTTGAAGGTAATTGATGATTTTGTCAAATTATGTTCTGTTACGTTTTGGCCACGTGTTTGACTTTAAACAGCTTGATTTGAATATGAGTTAAATTAAGATGCTGTCACCCTGCTTTTCCTCCTTTCGATTTTGACTCCCAAATTAAATGGGAGGGTCCGTTTACTTTGGCCAAGTGGTGCAATTCAGTAGGTCCTCGGTTCGACGCCCGGTCTAGGCGATCTCATCTTAACGCATATCGCATCCCAATCTGTCCTTGACCCCGGAGGCTCCTTGGTCTAATTTAACCCTGTTGTGCGTTAAACGGGCCTAAAACAAAAATCATTCAGTTCATTTGATTTCGAAATTACGCATCCGTGATTCGTGGACCACCATTGTCGATCAATAGCACTTGTGCTAATGTTTATTGTTGACTTTTACATACCGACGTTAAAGAAAACTTTATCTTACCATTGCTTCTTACTGCCGTTACTTAATACGTGCTCTGGCGGGCGGTTGTGCCTTTAGGCCAGATGGTGTACACGGTTCGGCAGCAGTGCGGCAGACAGCTGGCCCTGGAGGCGGCCGTCAAGGCGGACGTCGTCAGCACGGTGCCGGAGTCGGCCACCCCCGCCGCCCTGGGCTTCTCACAGCAGGTCAGAATCGCTGGGGGGGTGGGGGGGGGACACCGTCTGCAGACTCACGTGGAGCAAACTATGGCCCACAGTGATTGGTGGTTCTTTATTCGGGACGCTTTAACCACTTCTGGTCATATCGCGTCAATGGGAGAAGGAAGGAAGAGTGGAGCCATGTCCCCTGGGTTACCTCCAAGTCTTTGCGAAGAATGGCATGGGATCTTAATCGTGCGACCACGCAGACATAGCTCCAGCGGGGCTGGAACTACCGTTCCACCTGCCGATAAGCTCTCAGGTGTCTAGAGCGTCAGTGCTTGGACTAGCAATAATAATATGCATTAAAATAAATAATAATATAAATTTTGAAGTTTCGGTTCGGCCATATGATTGTTTATCGGTGATTTATTAAGATTTATCGGTCATGTGTTTCCTTTCAGTCTGGCTGCCCTATGTCGAGGTCGTACATATTGTTAATCATTGTGATGTGTTTCCTTTCAGTCAGGCCTGCCCTATGTGGAGGTCGTACATATTGTTAATCCTTGTGATGTGTTTCCTTTCAGTCAGGCCTGCCCTATGTGGAGGTCGTACATATTGTTAATCATTGTGATGTGTTTCCTTTCAGTCAGGCCTGCCCTATGTGGAGGTCGTACATATTGTTAATCATTGTGATGTGTTTCCTTTCAGTCAGGCTGCCCTATGTGGAGGTCGTACATATTGTTAATCATTGTGATGTGTTTCCTTTCAGTCAGGCCTGCCCTATGTGGAGGTCGTACATATGGTGAATCATTGTCATGTGTTTCCTTTCAGTCAGGCCTGCCCTATGTGGAGGTCGTACATATTGTTAATCATTGTGATGTGTTTCCTTTCAGTCAGGCCTGCCCTATGTGGAGGTCGTACATATTGTTAATCATTGTGATGTGTTTCCTTTCAGTCAGGCCTGCCCTATGTGGAGGTCGTACATATTGTTAATCATTGTGATGTGTTTCCTTTCAGTCAGGCCTGCCCTATGTGGAGGTCGTACATATTGTTAATCATTGTGATGTGTTTCCTTTCAGTCAGGCCTGCCCTATGTGGAGGTCGTACATATTGTTAATCATTGCCATGTGTTTCCTTTCAGTCAGGCCTGCCCTATGTGGAGGTCCTGTGTAAGAACCGCTATGTGGGTCGTACCTTCATTCAGCCCAGCACGCGGCTCAGGCAACTGGGCGTCGCCAAGAAGTTCGGGGCGCTCTCCGAGAACTTCAAGGACAAGCGGGTTGTCCTGATCGATGACTCCATCGTGAGGGGAAACACCATGGGACCCATCGTTAGACTGCTCAAGACGGCCGGCGCCAAGGAGGTGGGTTCAGGGGTGGTCGTGAGAAATAGTGGTTTGGTCGTTGGCGCGGGTAAAACAACTCGAGACATACCGACCCCTGCCTAGATTCCAAGCTGCCTTGTCGGCTAATGATTGGAGTCACTCCTCTGAAAATAGGAGGCTAACTATCCCGGTGAGTGCAAGTAGATCATATAATTGTCTCATTGTTATATAAGGTGATGCTATTCTTGATCAGGTCCATATCCGGGTGGCGTCGCCACCGCTCAAGTTCCCCTGCTACATGGGAATCAACATTCCAACCCGCGAGGAACTCATTGCCAACAAGATGAACTGCGAAAAGCTGGCTCAGCATCTTGGTAAGACGCTGTAGGACGTGGGTGTGGATCGCTTTAGTAAGACGCTGTAGGACGTGGGTGTGGATCGCTTTAGTAAGACGCTGTAGGACGTGGGTGTGGATCGCTTTAGTAAGACGCTGTAGGACGTGGGTGTGGATCGCTTTAGTAAGACGCTGTAGGACGTGGGTGTGGATCGCTTTAGTAAGACGCTGTAGGACGTGGGTGTGGATCGCTTTAGTAAGACGCTGTAGGACGTGGGTGTGGATCGCTTTAGTAAGACGCTGTAGGACGTGGGTGTGGATCGCTTTAGTAAGACGCTGTAGGACGTGGGTGTGGATCGCTTTAGTAAGACGCTGTAGGACGTGGGTGTGGATCGCTTTAGTAAGACGCTGTAGGACGTGGGTGTGGATCGCTTTAGTAAGACGCTGTAGGATGTGGGTGTTGATCTGTTTGGTAAGACGCTGTAGGACGTGGGTGTGGATCGCTTTAGTAAGACGCTGTAGGACGTGGGTGTGGATCGCTTCAGTAAGACGCTGTAGGACGTGGGTGTGGATCGCTTTAGTAAGACGCTGTAGGACGTGGGTGTGGATCGCTTTAGTAAGACGCTGTAGGACGTGGGTGTGGATCGCTTTAGTAAGACGATGTAGGACGTGGGTGTTGATCTGTTTGGTAAGACGCTGTAGGACGTGGGTGTGGATCGCTTCAGTAAGACGATGTAGGACGTGGGTGTTGATCTGTTTGGTAAGACGCTGTAGGGTGTGGGTGTGGATCGCTTTAGTAAGACGATGTAGGACGTGGGTGTTGATCTCTTTAGTAAGACGATGTAGGACGTGGGTGTTGATCTCTTTAGTAAGACGCTGTAGGGTGTGGTTGTTGATCTCTTTGGTAAGACGCTGTAGGACATGGGTGTTGATCTGTTTGGTAAGACGCTGTAGGACGTGGGTGTGGATCGCTTTAGTAAGACGCTGTAGGACGTGGGTGTTGATCTGTTTGGTAAGACGCTGTAGGACGTGGGTGTGGATCGCTTTAGTAAGACGCTGTAGGATGTGGGTGTTGATCTGTTTGGTAAGACGCTGTAGGGTGTGGGTGTTGATCTGTTTGGTAAGACGCTGTAGGATGTGGGTGTTGATCTCTTTAGTAAGACGCTGTAGGGTGTGGGTGTTGGTCTGTTTGGTAAGACGCTGTAGGACGTGGGTGTGGATCGCTTCAGTAAGACGCTGTAGGATGTGGGTGTTGATCTGTTTGGTAAGACGCTGTAGGGTGTGGGTGTTGATCTGTTTGGTAAGACGCTGTAGGATGTGGGTGTTGATCTCTTTAGTAAGACGCTGTAGGATGTTAGTGTTGGTCTGTTTGGTAAGACGCTGTAGGGTGTGGGTGTTGTTCTGTTTGGTAAGACGCTGTAGGATGTGGTTGTTGATCTCTTTGGTAAGACGCTGTAGGACGTGGGTGTTGATCTGTTTGGTAAGACGCTGTAGGGTGTGGTTGTTGATCTCTTTGGTAAGACGCTGTAGGACGTGGGTGTTGATCTCTTTGGTAAGACGCTGTAGGATGTGGGCGTTGATCTCTTTGGTAAGACGCTGTAGGATGTGGGTATTGATCTCTTTAGTAAGACGCTGTAGGGTGTGGGTGTTGGTCTGTTTGGTAAGACGCTGTAGGACGTGGGTGTGGATCGCTTCAGTAAGACGCTGTAGGATGTGGGTGTTGATCTGTTTGGTAAGACGCTGTAGGGTGTGGGTGTTGATCTGTTTGGTAAGACGCTGTAGGATGTGGGTGTTGATCTCTTTAGTAAGACGCTGTAGGATGTTAGTGTTGGTCTGTTTGGTAAGACGCTGTAGGGTGTGGGTGTTGTTCTGTTTGGTAAGACGCTGTAGGATGTGGTTGTTGATCTCTTTGGTAAGACGCTGTAGGACGTGGGTGTTGATCTGTTTGGTAAGACGCTGTAGGGTGTGGTTGTTGATCTCTTTGGTAAGACGCTGTAGGACGTGGGTGTTGATCTCTTTGGTAAGACGCTGTAGGATGTGGGCGTTGATCTCTTTGGTAAGACGCTGTAGGATGTGGGTATTGATTTGTTTGGTAAGACGCTGTAGGATGTGGGTGTTGATCTGTTTGGTAAGACGCTGTAGGATGTGGGTGTTGGTCTGTTTGGTAAGACGCTGTATGCGTTGATCTGTTTGGTAAGATGCTGTAGGATGTGGGTGTTGATCCCTGTGGTAAGACACTGTGGGATGTGGGTGTTGATCTGTTTGGTAAGACGCTGTAGGATGTGGGTGTTGGTCTGTTTGGTAAGACGCTGTAGGATGTGGGTGTTGGTCTGTTTGGTAAGACGCTGTAGGTTGTGGGTGTTGGTCTGTTTGGTAAGACGCTGTAGGATGTGGGTGTTGATCCCTGTGGTAAGACACTGGGATGTGGGTGTTGGTCTGTTTGGTAAGACGCTGTAGGATGTAGGTGTTGATCTGTTTGGTAAGACGCTGTAGGATGTGGGTGTTGATCTCTTTAGTAAGACGCTGTAGGATGTGGGTGTTGGTCTGTTTGGTAAGACGCTGTAGGGTGTGGGTGTTGATCTGTTTGGTAAGACGCTGTAGGGTGTGGTTGTTGATCTCTTCTGGTAAGACGCTGTAGGATGTGGGTGTTGATCTGTTTGATAAGACGCTGTAGGATGTGGGTGTTGATCTCTTTAGTAAGACGCTGTAGGATGTGGGTGTTGGTCTGTTTGGTAAGACGCTGTAGGGTGTGGGTGTTGATCTGTTTGGTAAGACGCTGTAGGGTGTGGTTGTTGATCTCTTCTGGTAAGACGCTGTAGGATGTGGGTGTTGGTCTGTTTGGTAAGACGCTGTAGGATGTGGGTGTTGATCTGTTTGGTAAGACGCTGTAGGATGTGGGTGTTGATCTCTTTAGTAAGACGCTGTAGGATGTGGGTGTTGGTCTGTTTGGTAAGACGCTGTAGGGTGTGGGTGTTGATCTGTTTGGTAAGACGCTGTAGGGTGTGGTTGTTGATCTCTTCTGGTAAGACGCTGTAGGATGTGGGTGTTGGTCTGTTTGGTAAGACGCTGTAGGATGTGGGTGTTGATTTGTTTGGTAAGACGCTGTAGGAAGTGGGTGTTGGTCTGTTTGGTAAGACGCTGTAGGATGTGGGTGTTGATCCTTGTGGTAAGACACTGTGGGATGTGGGTGTTGATCTTTTTGGTAAGACGCTGTAGGATGTGGGTATTGATCTGTTTGGTAAGACGCTGTAGGATGTGGGTGTTGATTTGTTTGGTAAGACGCTGTAGGAAGTGGGTGTTGGTCTGTTTGGTAAGACGCTGTAGGATGTGGGTGTTGATCTCTTTGGTAAGACGCTGTAGGAAGTGGGTGTTGGTCTGTTTGGTAAGACGCTGTAGGATGTGGGTGTTGATCCTTGTGGTAAGACGCTGTAGGATGTGGGTGTTGATTTGTTTGGTAAGACGCTGTAGGAAGTGGGTGTTGGTCTGTTTGGTAAGACGCTGTAGGATGTGGGTGTTGATCTGTTTGGTAAGACGCTGTAGGATGTGGGTGTTGATCTGTTTGGTAAGACGCTGTAGGATGTGAGTGTTTATCTGTTTGGTAAGACGCTGTAGGATGTGGGTATTGATCTGTTTGGTAAGACGCTGTAGGATGTGGGTGTTGATCTGTTTGGTAAGACACTGTAGGATGTGGGTGTTGGTCTGTTTGGTAAGACGCTGTAGGATGTGGGTGTTGATCTGTTTGGTAAGACGCTGTAGGATGTGAGTGTTGATCTCTTTGGTAAGACGCTGTAGGATGTGGGTGTTGGTCTGTTTGGTAAGACGCTGTAGGATGTGGGTGTTGATCCCTGTGGTAAGACACTGGGATGTGGGTGTTGGTCTGTTTGGTAAGACGCTGTAGGATGTGGGTGTTGATCTGTTTGGTAAGACGCTGTAGGATGTGGGTGTTGATCTGTTTGGTAAGACACTGTAGGATGTGGGTGTTGGTCTCTTTGGTAAGACGCTGTAGGATGTGGGTGTTGATCTGTTTGGTAAGACGCTGTAGGATGTGGGTATTGATCTATTTGATAAGACACTGTAGGATGTGGGTGTTGATCTGTTTGGTAAGACGCTGTAGGATGTGGGTGTTGGTCTGTTTGGTAAGACGCTGTAGGATGTGGGTATTGATCTGTTTGGTAAGACGCTGTAGGATGTGGGTGTTGATCTGTTTGGTAAGACGCTGTAGGATGTGGGTGTTGATCTGTTTGATAAGACACTGTAGGATGTGGGTGTTGATCTGTTTGGTAAGACGCTGTAGGATGTGGGTGTTGGTCTGTTTGGTAAGACGCTGTAGGATGTGGGTATTGATCTGTTTGATAAGACACTGTAGGATGTGGGTGTTGATCTGTTTGGTAAGACGCTGTAGGATGTGGGTGTTGATCTGTTTGGTAAGACGCTGTAGGATGTGGGTGTTGATCTGTTTGGTAAGACGCTGTAGGATGTGGGTGTTGATCTGTTTGGTAAGACGCTGTAGGATGTGGGTGTTGATCTGTTTGGTAAGACGCTGTAGGATGTGGGTGTTGATCTGTTTGGTAAGACGCTGTAGGATGTGGGTGTTGATCTGTTTGGTAAGACGCTGTAGGATGTGGGTATTGATCTGTTTGATAAGACGCTGTAGGATGTGGGTGTTGATCTGTTTGGTAAGACGCTGTAGGATGTGGGTGTTGATCTGTTTGGTAAGACACTGTAGGATGTGGGTGTTGGTCTCTTTGGTAAGACGCTGTAGGATGTGGGTGTTGATCTGTTTGGTAAGACGCTGTAGGATGTGGGTATTGATCTGTTTGGTAAGACGCTGTAGGATGTGGGTATTGATCTGTTTGATAAGACGCTGTAGGATGTGGGTGTTGATCTGTTTGGTAAGACGCTGTAGGATGTGGGTGTTGATCTGTTTGGTAAGACACTGTAGGATGTGGGTGTTGATCTGTTTGGTAAGACGCTGTAGGATGTGGGTATTGATCTGTTTGGTAAGACGCTGTAGGATGTGGGTATTGATCTGTTTGGTAAGACGCTGTAGGATGTGGGTATTGATCTGTTTGATAAGACGCTGTAGGATGTGGGTGTTGATCTGTTTGGCAAGACGCTGTAGGATGTGGGTGTTGATCTGTTTGGTAAGACACTGTAGGATGTGGGTGTTGGTCTCTTTGGTAAGACGCTGTAGGATGTGGGTGTTGATCTGTTTGGTAAGACGCTGTAGGATGTGGGTATTGATCTGTTTGGTAAGACGCTGTAGGATGTGGGTATTGATCTGTTTGATAAGACACTGTAGGATGTGGGTGTTGATCTGTTTGGTAAGACGCTGTAGGATGTGGGTGTTGATCTGTTTGGTAAGACGCTGTAGGATGTGGGTGTTGATCTGTTTGGTAAGACGCTGTAGGATGTGGGTATTGATCTGTTTGGTAAGACGCTGTAGGATGTGGGTATTGATCTGTTTGATAAGACGCTGTAGGATGTGGGTGTTGATCTGTTTGGTAAGACGCTGTAGGATGTGGGTGTTGATCTGTTTGGTAAGACGCTGTAGGATGTGGGTGTTGATCTCTTTGGTAAGACGCTGTAGGATGTGGGTGTTGATCTCTTTGGTAAGACGCTGTAGGATGTTGGCGTTGATCTGTTTGGTAAGACGCTGTTGGATGTGGGTGTTGATCTGTTTGATAAGACGCTGTAGGATGTGGGTGTTGATCTGTTTGGTAAGACGCTGTAGGATGTGGGTATTGATCTGTTTGATAAGACGCTGTAGGATGTGGGTGTTGATCTGTTTGGTAAGACGCTGTAGGATGTGGGTGTTGATCTGTTTGGTAAGACGCGGTAGGATGTGGGTGTTGATCTGTTTGGTAAGACGCTGTAGGATGTGGGTGTTGATCTGTTTGGTAAGACGCTGTAGGATGTGGGTGTTGATCTGTTTGGTGAGACGCTGTAGGATGTGGGTGTTGATCTCTTTGGTAAGACGCTGTAGGATGTGGGTGTTGATCTGTTTGATAAGACGCTGTAGGATGTGGGTGTTGATCTCTTTGGTAAGACGCTGTATGCGTTGATCTGTTTGGTAAGACGCTGTAGGATGTTGGCGTTGATCTGTTTGGTAAGACGCTGTAGGATGTGGGTGTTGATCTGTTTGGTAAGACGCTGTAGGATGTTGGCGTTGATCTGTTTGGTAAGACGCTGTAGGATGTTGGCGTTGATCTGTTTGGTAAGACGCTGTAGGATGTGGGTGTTGATCTGTTTGGTGAGACGCTGTAGGATGTGGGTGTTGATCTGTTTGGTAAGACGCTGTAGGATATCAGTGTTGATCTCTTTGGTAAGACGCTGTAGGATGTGGGTGTTGGTCTGTTTGGTAATACGCTGTAGGATGTCAGTGTTGATCTCTTTGGTAAGACGCTGTAGGATGTGGGTGTTGGTCTGTTTGGTAAGACGCTGTAGGATGTGGGTGTTGATCCCTGTGGTAAGACACTGTGGGATGTGGGTATTGATCTGTTTGATAAGACGCTGCAGGATGTGGGTGTTGGTCTCGTTGGTAAGACGCTGTAGGATGTGGGTGTTGATCTGTTTGGTAAGACGCTGTAGGATGTGAGTGTTGATCTCTTTGGTAAGACGCTGTAGGATGTGAGTGTTGATCTGTTTGGTAAGACGCTGTAGGATGTGAGTGTTGATCTCTTTGGTAAGACGCTGTAGGATGTGGGTGTTGGTCTGTTTGGTAAGACGCTGTAGGATGTGGGTGTTGGTCTCGTTGGTAAGACGCTGTAGGATGTGGGTGTTGATCTGTTTGGTAAGACGCTGTAGGATGTGGGTGTTGGTCTGTTTGGTAAGACGCTGTAGGATGTGGGTGTTGATCCCTGTGGTAAGACACTGTGGGATGTTGGTGTTGGTCTCGTTGGTAAGACGCTGTAGGATGTGGGTGTTGATCTGTTTGGTAAGACGCTGTAGGATGTGGGTGTTGATCTGTTTGGTAAGACGCTGTAGGATGTGGGTGTTGATCTGTTTGGTAAGACGCTGTAGGATGTGGGTGTTGATCTGTTTGGTAAGACGCTGTAGGATGTGGGTGTTGATCTGTTTGGTAAGACGCTGTAGGATGTGGGTGTTGATCTGTTTGGTAAGACGCTGTAGGATGTGGGTGTTGGTCTCGTTGGTAAGACGCTGTAGGATGTGGGTGTTGATCTGTTTGGTAAGACGCTGTATGCGTTGATCTGTTTGGTAAGACGCTGTAGGATGTGGGTGTTGATCTCTTTGGTAAGACGCTGTATGCGTTGATCTGTTTGGTAAGACGCTGTAGGATGTGGGTGTTGGTCTCGTTGGTAAGACGCTGTAGGATGTGGGTGTTGATCTGTTTGGTAAGACGCTGTAGGATGTGGGTGTTGATCTGTTTGGTAAGACGCTGTAGGATGTGGGTGTTGATCTGTTTGGTAAGACGCTGTAGAATGTTGGCGTTGATCTGTTTGGTAAGACGCTGTAGGATGTGGGTGTTGATCTCTTTGGTAAGACGCTGTAGGATGTGGGTGTTGATCTGTTTGGTAAGACGCCGTAGAATGTTGGCGTTGATCTGTTTGGTAAGACGCTGTAGGATGTGGGCGTTGGTCTCTTTGGTAAGACGCTGTAGGATGTGGGTGTTGATCTCTTTGGTAAGACGCTGTAGGATGTGAGTGTTGATCTGTTTGGTAAGACGCTGTAGGATGTGGGTGTTGATCTGTTTGGTAAGACGCTGTAGGATTTGGGTGTTGATGTGTTTGGTAAGACACTGTGGGATGTGGGTGTTGGTCTGTTTGGTAAGACGCTGTAGGATGTGGGCGTTGATTTATTTTGTAAGGCGCGGTAGGATGTGGGTGTTGATTTGTTTGGTAAGACGCTATAGGATGTGGGTATTGATCTGTTTGGTAAGACGCTGTAGGATTTTATTGCAACATTAATTTACTGATGTTCTTCATTTTCATTAATATAATGTCCTAACGCTGCTAACATTGCCGTAAAAATGTGAAATCTAGTTTATTCAACGAAGCAAGACCCATGTCCCCGTTTGCCTTCAAGGTGCAGACAGTGTGGTGTATCTCTCAGTGGAAGGACTATTGACTGCCGTACAAAGAAAAATCGAAAAGAAGGAAGAAGACAACAACAGTCACTGTCACGCCTGTCTCACGGGAAAATACCCCGTCGACCTTCAGTGGTGACACCTAGTGGCCAAGCTGTGAACTGTGAACCTATTCGTGCTCCAATTGCTCTGGTTTAAATCAAACGGTATCGAAGCGCGAATTGGAACTTTTTTTTTTAATCGTGACTTGGAACTCTGTCTATATTCACAGTTCATAATCCATCGATCGGTAACGGAACTGTTCATTTAGGAAATGTGCAAAATTTAGGAAATTTCACACAATCGTTGATTACGTATGGCCAGCGAAGTAACTAACATATGTTTGTTGTGAGTTATATCTACATTTCATCTGCGTGATATGTATGTAACATGTATGGTCTATCACCCTGTATATTATGTAAAGTTTATTCCGTCCCATAATGTTCGTGCAAAAATCTTCATTTTATACTGAGTAATATCAGATAGCTTCAGAGTTTCGTACTGGCCATCGATGTATTTGTATGGTAAGAGGAATGTACTCTACTTAGAGACAATTAACGATCTTAATTAAGTCAATCTAGGACCACAAGTTGCTCGTCAGAATGTAAACACAGCAATTGAGATTACGAACCAAATAAACTGCATTCCACTACTTGACATTGTTTTGTGCCGTTCTGATCCTTGGTCGAATTGTATGGTATTTCTTCATAATCTCCGATTGTACAACCCAGAGAATGAAACCAAATACAAAGTGGTATCAGTGAAGATATTTATTAATGTAGCACAAACAGATCATCACCCAGGACAGGAACAACAACCATTTTCGTCGGATAATGTTCCTGAGACGTGAATTGTAACTCTTTTTTTTAACCACGTAGCTGCCATTAAATATACCAACGACACTGAACACCCCTCCAAATATCTTCTTTATATCGGAGAAGCTTCAACATACGGGTATCACGACACCGGAGGTATTTTAATCATTGGACCTCTTTGCATTTCCTGAGTTGGTTGTATATTCAGGACACTGGTCCTATCGCGTCAATGGGAGAGTGGAGCCATATCCCCGGGGTAACCCCCTACTCTTTGCGAAGATTTGATTTGATCTGATTGGGGCTTAACGGCACTTTCAGCCTGACCCTTTGCGAAGAAGGACATGGGATCTTTATCCTGCGACCGCACAGACATGGCCACAGCGGGGCTCGAACCATCGATCCACCTGCCGTTAGGCTCTCAGATGGCCATAGCTCTCGAGGCGAGCGCTCTAACCCACTGAACTCCCGGGCCGGCCCTGTAATTCCTGAGACCAGAGGAGTAAAGTAACTTAACAATACACCATTGTACACTGATCTGATCTGTTTGATAATAAACATACCAAGGATATCTCCCCCCGCGAGTACTGACTAGAATTCTAGATTTTATAGAGCTCCACTTATTATCAGCCGAATTGGCTCAGGATTATTTCGGAATAGGATGTTAATTTAGTTGCCTTTAATGAACTACAAAGGATGCTTATCGGCAATTCTTGTTTAATACAAGGCCATCAATATTTATTTATTTGTCATAATCGTATTGCTGCCCTGATAGGACTACACTAAAAAACAATACCCATACCTGTAGGAGTGTCTTTAGTGTGATGTAAATTTACCAACTAAAGCCAGGACTTTTAGCACCACTATCCATCATTTTGCGCCCCCCTCCCCTTCGCACCGGGTTATTGAACCACACTCGGACACAGCAATAATTCCGTCTTGCCGAACTTAACTACAAAGGTTTCCATCACCAATTTATGTGGAGATAAAGCGCACACCTTTTCAAACGTAAACCCAATATTGCATGTATATATATAATATAAAATGAGGTGGGTTTGTTGTGCCATTATGCAAACTCCTGTATGATCGACCTAAAGAGTAGTTTGGCCCTCTGTGAGCTATGTTCCTCGAGGTTCTTTGGAGAAGGCGAGACCGACGGTGAACGTTAAAACAAAACTGAACGCGTGAAAGGGAAAACAATAATGGAAGTTAATTATCAAAATATCACCCCTTTGTTACCTATGGTCACAACTCTAGCTGTCCAGCGAACCATCAATTTTGCCCATAAAAAATGTCGTTTTATTAAAGATCGTCACTTATTAGATTACTGCATCATTATGATTATTGTATAAAAAGTGCACATTTGAAGAGAGATTTGCTTATGATGTGTCTACCGTCAACGGTAGAGCCATCGCGGTTCTATCTATCTAGTCCTTGTGTCTGTCCACCGCTCGCTACCAAGTGAACTCAAGGCAAGCTCCACATAACCTACACGCCTACTGACTTAGGCCATCATCGCCAGGGTCTGACGCCCTGAACTTTGACCCCCTACGTGCCTCGGATGACGGCCTGGATATCATCCGGGTGCGTGGGGCAGCCGGCGGTCAGGTTGACGGGTCCGGTCTCCGTGATGAGGATGTCATCTTCGATCCGGATGCCGAGACCTCGGAACTCCGCCGGAACATCAGTTCTGTTCCGTTGTATGTAGAGACCTGTGAACGAAAGGTGAAACCTAACGCCTTCAGCCAATGGAAGAAAGACGTGGATGTTGTTGTCATAGCTCAAAGCTGGTTTGTGGCGGCAACAGGCTGTTACTATCTATAACGATATTCAGTAGTGCATCTCAACTAGTCGAAAGCGTAGAAGCGAAGCTGCATGGCTTTTTTTGCAATCGGTTCATATTAATTCCCTAAATAAATTTCTATTCACAAATCAGACTTCAAAGCAGCTGTTTTGCATTGGCTTGGAATAACATACCGGTACTCACGAAATCATTAATCGATGTATTCGATTTCTACTCAATCCTAAAATTATTTTGCTGTTGAAGTTGGGCGTGTTTGCATTCTGCCGTATAACTAAAACAACATATTATCGCCATAGTTTTCCATTCTGGGCCGGAAAGGAACTCTTCTTGTTCAGCGTAACCAAGATCTATTCTACACGTGCGGCAGACGATGTCAAATATCGTGTACATTGCAAGCGATCAGACAACTCTACACGTGCGGCAGACGATGTCAATAACATGTACATTGCAATCAATCAGACAACTACGGTTTAAGACTTGAGGCATGGTCTTGTGACGCGCACCTGGCTCTATGGTGATGCACATGCCCGGCTTGAGCGGGTTGGCGCGCGACATCTCGTCTGTGTCGTGCACGTCCATACCCAGGTAATGGCTCACGTGATGAGGGCAGAAATCTCGCGCGATCTGCAACAACGCCAAGGACAGTTAAGATGTTTACACGCTCAATCATGAAAAAAAAAACTAAAAATCTTTTGTTATTTATTTATCTTACATTAATAGTGCAACCACGAATCATAAACTAACTCCTGCTTGTTCGAACGTCGAAAGCCAATAATATTTAACACAGTCAGCAAAGCCAAAGAAGGTTTAAACAGGTAGATACATTTACTCAGTGCCGAAGCAGATTCCGGTGGTTCTAGTAATTAAGTGATTTAATTTGATATTTTGCCGAAAGAATCCGTCTTTGATAGCGGTTTGTGTGTTTTTTATAAATTTTGTCTCTGCATATGGTGACCTACACTCACCCTCTGTAGCTGCGCCCCGTGGCAGTCCATGACCACCCCTCCCCCTGCACTCACCCTCTGTAGCTGCGCCCCGTGGCAGTCCATGGCCACCCCTCCCCCTACACTCACCCTCTGTAGCTGCGACCTGTGGCGGTCCATGGCCACCCCCCCCCCCCTCTACACTCACGCTCTGCAGCTGCGCCCCGTGGCAGTCCATGGCCACCCCTTCCCCTACACTCACCCTCTGTAGCTGCGACCTGTGGCGGTCCATGGCCACCCCCCCCCTCTACACTCACGCTCTGCAGCTGCGCCCCGTGGCAGTCCATGACCACCCCTTCCCCTACACTAACCCTCTGTAGCTGCGACCTGTGGCAGTCCATGACCACCCCTCCCCCCTACACTCACCCTCTGTAGCTGCGCCCCGTGGTAGTCCATGGCCACCCCCCCCCTCTACACTCACGCTCTGCAGCTGCGCCCCGTGGCAGTCCATGACCACCCCTCCCCCTACACTCACCCTCTGTAGCTGCGACCTGTGGCGGTCCATGGCCACCCCCCCCCCTCTACACTCACGCTCTGCAGCTGCGCCCCGTGGCAGTCCATGGCCACCCCTTCCCCTACACTCACCCTCTGTAGCTGCGACCTGTGGCGGTCCATGGCCACCCCCCCCCCCTCTCTACACTCACGCTCTGCAGCTGCGCGCCGTGGCAGTCCATGGCCACCCCTCCCCCCTATACTCACCCTCTGTAGTTGCGCCCCGTGGCAGTCCATGGCCACCCCTCTCCCTACACTCACGCTCTGCAGCTGCGCCCCGTGGCAGTCCATGGCCACCCCTCCCCCCTACAATCACCCTCTGTAACTGCAACCCGTGGCGGTCCATGGCCACCCCTTCCCCTACACTCACCCTCTGTAGCTGCGACCTGTGGCGGTCCATGGCCACCCCCCCCCTCTACACTCACCCTCTGCAGCTGCGACCTGTGGCAGTCCATGGCCACCCCTCCCCCCTACAATCACCCTCTGCAACTGCAACCCGTGGCGGTCCATGGCCACCCCCCCCCCTCTACACTCACGCTCTGCAGCTGCGCCCCGTGGCAGTCCATGGCCACCCCTTCCCCTACACTCACCCTCTGTAGCTGCGCCCCGTGGCAGTCCATGGCCACCACCCCCCCCTACACTCACCCTCTGTAGCTGCGCCCCGTGGCAGTCCATGGCCACCCCTTCCCCTACACTCACCCTCTGTAGCTGCGCCCCGTGGCAGTCCATGACCACCCCTCCCCCTACACTCACCCTCTGTAGCTGCGACCTGTGGCGGTCCATGGCCACCCCACCCCCTCTACACTCACGCTCTGCAGCTGCGCCCCGTGGCAGTCCATGGCCACCCCTCCCCCCTACAATCACCCTCTGCAACTGCAACCCGTGGCGGTCCATGGCCACCCCCCCCCCCCTCTACACTCACGCTCTGCAGCTGCGCCCCGTGGCAGTCCATGGCCACCCCTTCCCCTACACTCACCCTCTGTAGCTGCGCCCCGTGGCAGTCCATGGCCACCACCCCCCCCTACACTCACCCTCTGTAGCTGCGCCCCGTGGCAGTCCATGGCCACCCCTTCCCCTACACTCACCCTCTGTAGCTGCGCCCCGTGGCAGTCCATGGCCACCCCCACCCTCTACACTCACGCTCTGCAGCTGCGACCTGTGGCGGTCCATGGCCACCCCTTCCCCTACACTCACCCTCTGTAGCTGCGCCCCGTGGCAGTCCATGGCCACCCCTTCCACTACACTCACCCTCTGTAGCTGCGCCCCGTGGCAGTCCATGGCCACCCCTCTCCCTACACTCACCCTCTGTAGCTGCGACCTGTGGCGGTCCATGGCCACCCCTCCCCCTACACTCACCCTCTGTAGCTGCGCCCCGTGGCAGTCCATGGCCACCCCTCCCCCTACACTCACCCTCTGTAGTTGCGCCCCGTGGCAGTCCATGGCCACCCCTCTCCCTACACTCACCCTCTGTAGCTGCGCCCCGTGGCAGTCCATGGCCACCCCTCCCCCTACACTCACCCTCTGTAGCTGCGCCCCGTGGCAGTCCATGGCCACCCCTCCCCCTACACTCACCCTCTGTAGCTGCGACCTGTGGCGGTCCATGGCCACCCCCCCCCCTCTACACTCACGCTCTGCAGCTGCGCCCCGTGGCAGTCCATGGCCACCCCTCCCCCCTACACTCACCCTCTGTAACTGCAACCCGTGGCGGTCCATGGCCACCCCCCCCCTCTACACTCACGCTCTGCAGCTGCGCCCCGTGGCAGTCCATGGCCACCCCTTCCCCTACACTCACCCTCTGTAGCTGCGACCTGTGGCGGTCCATGGCCACCCCCCCCCCTCTCTACACTCACGCTCTGCAGCTGCGCGCCGTGGCAGTCCATGGCCACCCCTCCCCCCTATACTCACCCTCTGTAGTTGCGCCCCGTGGCAGTCCATGGCCACCCCTCTCCCTACACTCACGCTCTGCAGCTGCGCCCCGTGGCAGTCCATGGCCACCCCTCCCCCCTACAATCACCCTCTGTAACTGCAACCCGTGGCGGTCCATGGCCACCCCTTCCCCTACACTCACCCTCTGTAGCTGCGACCTGTGGCGGTCCATGGCCACCCCCCCCCTCTACACTCACCCTCTGCAGCTGCGACCTGTGGCAGTCCATGGCCACCCCTCCCCCCTACAATCACCCTCTGCAACTGCAACCCGTGGCGGTCCATGGCCACCCCCCCCCCTCTACACTCACGCTCTGCAGCTGCGCCCCGTGGCAGTCCATGGCCACCCCTTCCCCTACACTCACCCTCTGTAGCTGCGCCCCGTGGCAGTCCATGGCCACCACCCCCCCCTACACTCACCCTCTGTAGCTGCGCCCCGTGGCAGTCCATGGCCACCCCTTCCCCTACACTCACCCTCTGTAGCTGCGCCCCGTGGCAGTCCATGACCACCCCTCCCCCTACACTCACCCTCTGTAGCTGCGACCTGTGGCGGTCCATGGCCACCCCACCCCCTCTACACTCACGCTCTGCAGCTGCGCCCCGTGGCAGTCCATGGCCACCCCTCCCCCCTACAATCACCCTCTGCAACTGCAACCCGTGGCGGTCCATGGCCACCCCCCCCCCCCTCTACACTCACGCTCTGCAGCTGCGCCCCGTGGCAGTCCATGGCCACCCCTTCCCCTACACTCACCCTCTGTAGCTGCGCCCCGTGGCAGTCCATGGCCACCACCCCCCCCTACACTCACCCTCTGTAGCTGCGCCCCGTGGCAGTCCATGGCCACCCCTTCCCCTACACTCACCCTCTGTAGCTGCGCCCCGTGGCAGTCCATGGCCACCCCCACCCTCTACACTCACGCTCTGCAGCTGCGACCTGTGGCGGTCCATGGCCACCCCTTCCCCTACACTCACCCTCTGTAGCTGCGCCCCGTGGCAGTCCATGGCCACCCCTTCCACTACACTCACCCTCTGTAGCTGCGCCCCGTGGCAGTCCATGGCCACCCCTCTCCCTACACTCACCCTCTGTAGCTGCGACCTGTGGCGGTCCATGGCCACCCCTCCCCCTACACTCACCCTCTGTAGCTGCGCCCCGTGGCAGTCCATGGCCACCCCTCCCCCTACACTCACCCTCTGTAGTTGCGCCCCGTGGCAGTCCATGGCCACCCCTCTCCCTACACTCACCCTCTGTAGCTGCGCCCCGTGGCAGTCCATGGCCACCCCTCCCCCTACACTCACCCTCTGTAGCTGCGCCCCGTGGCAGTCCATGGCCACCCCTCCCCCTACACTCACCCTCTGTAGCTGCGACCTGTGGCGGTCCATGGCCACCCCCCCCCCTCTACACTCACGCTCTGCAGCTGCGCCCCGTGGCAGTCCATGGCCACCCCTCCCCCCTACACTCACCCTCTGTAACTGCAACCCGTGGCGGTCCATGGCCACCCGCCCCCCCCTACACTCACCCTCTGTAGCTGCGACCCGTGGCGGTCCATGGGAACGACTCCTAGTCTCTGCAGCTGGCGGCCTAGCAGCGTCAGCATTTCGAGGAAGATTACCTCGATGGTGACGTCATAGGGGTGGCACATGGCCACACAGGCTTCCTGTACCTCCAGGAGCGCCTCGTACAACTCACGCTGGATCGCCGAGAACTGACCTGCACTAGACCAAAAACAAAACATCTGCGGTCTAAATATTTGTTTATGGAATTGAGGTTTTCACCTTTAGTCAGTGAAAGGGATACTGATATGACATCGGCAATATCGTTTTGTATGGGAAATTTTTGCTTACAGGAATGCAAACAGTTTAAAGAAACAGTTTAAAGCGTTCAGGTGGAAATCATGTATTGAGGTCCTTATTGTATAAGGACATTGTTCAGAGAGAAAATGTGTAAGTAACTAAAGAATTAAGAAGTATATCTGACCAGACACAGGCCACGTCCTGGTGATGTCACTTGTGTAACCATGGCATTCACACCCGGCGTCCATCAGCACCAGCTCGTCACCATGGATCAGTTGGTTGTTGCTCACATAGTGAATGGTGTTAGCCCGGTTCCCACCTACGTGCAAAATGACACATTTTTTTCAAATAAGGATATAAACAGAAATCATATTCATAACATAAATCTGTCTAGAACAATCATAACTTATTATTAACTTGAATAAACATCAAAGAGTAAAGAACCTTGTCATAGGACATGTCTAAGGGTAAAGAACCTTGTGATAGGACATGTCTAAGGGTGAAGAACCTTGTGATAGGACATGTCTAAGGGTAAAGAACCTTGTGATAGGACATGTCTAAGGGTAAAGAACCTTGTGATAGGACATGTCTAAGGGTGAAAAACCATGTGATAGGACATGTCTAAGGGTAAAGAACCTTGTGATAGGACATGTCTAAGGGTAAAGAACCTTGTGATAGGACATGTCTGAGTGTGCAGAACCTTGTGATCCGAAATGTCTAATGGTGAAGAACCTTCGGGATAGGACATGTCTAAGGGTGAAGAACCTTGTGATAGGACATGTCTAAGGGTGAAGAACCTTGTGATAGGACATGTCTAAGGGTGAAGAACCTTGTGATAGGACATGTCTAAGGGTGAAGAACCTTGTGATAGGACATGTCTAAGGGTAAAGAACCTTGTGATAGGACATGTCTAAGGGTAAATAACCTTGTGATAGGACATGTCTGAGTGTGCAGAACCTTGTGATCCGAAATGTCTAATGGTGAAGAACCTTCGGGATAGGACATGTCTAAGGGTGAAGAACCTTGTGATAGGACATGTCTAAGGGTGAAGAACCTTGTGATAGGACATGTCTAAGTGTGAAGAACCTTGTGATCCGAAATGTCTAATGGTGAAGAACCTTCGGGATAGGACATGTCTAAGGGTGAAGAACCTTGTGATAGAAATGTCTAAAGGTGAAGAACCTTGTGATCCGAAATGTCTAATGGTAAAGAACCTTTGGGATAGGCCATGTCTAAGGGTGAAGAACCTTGTGATAGGACATGTCTAAGGGCGAAAAACCATGTGATAGGACATGTCTAGGGGTAAAGAACCTTGTGATAGGACATGTCTAAGGGCGAAAAACCATGTGATAGGACATGTCTAAGGGTAAAGAACCTTGTGATAGGACATGTCTAAGGGTAAAGAACCTTGTGATCCGAAATGTCTAATGGTGAAGAACCTTCGGGATAGGACATGTCTAAGGGTGAAGAACCTTGTGATAGGACATGTCTAAGGGTGAAGAACCTTGTGATCCGAAATGTCTAATGGTGAAGAACCTTCGGGATAGGACATGTCTAAGGGTGAAGAACCTTGTGATAGGACATGTCTAAGGGTGAAGAACCTTGTGATAGGACATGTCTAAGGGTGAAAAACCTCGTGATAGGGACATATCTGTGGGGGAAGAATCTTGTGATAGGACATGTCTAAGGGTAAAGAACCATGTGATAGGACATGTCTAAGGGTGAAGAACCTTGTGATATGACATATCTAAGTGTGAAGAACCTTGTGATCCGAAATGTCTAATGGTGAAGAACCTTCGGGATAGGACATGTCTAAGGGTGAAGAACTTTGTGATAGGACATGTCTATGGGTGAAGAACCTTGTGATAGGACATGTCTAAGGGTAAAGAAGCTTGTGATAGGACATGTCTTAGGGTGGAAAACCTGGTGATAGAAACTGTCTAAGGGTGAAGAACTTTGTGAGAGGACACGTCTAAGGGTAATGAACCATGTGATAGGACATGTCTAAGTGTGAAGAACCTTGTGATCCGAAATGTCTAATGGTGAAGAACCTCGTGATAGGACATGTCTAAGGGTGAAGAACCTTGTGATAGGACATGTCTAAGGGTGAAAAACCTCGTGATAGGACATATCTGAGGGGGAAGAATCTTGTAATAGGACGGATCTAAGGGTAAAGAACCTGGTAATAGAATATGTGTAAGGGTGAAGGAGCTTGCGATAAGACAAATCTAGGGGTAAAAAACCTTGTGATAGGACATGTCTAAGGGTGAAGAAGCTTGTGATACGACATGTCTAAGGGGGAAGAATCTTGTGATACGACATATCTAAGGGTGAAGAAGCTTGTGACAGGACATATCTAAGGGTAAAAAACCTGGTGATAGAATATGTCTAAGGGTGAAGGAGCTTGTGATAGGACAAATCTAGGGGTAAAAAACCTTGTGATAGGACATGTCTAAGGGTAAAGAACCTTGTGATAGGACATGTCTAAGGGTGAAGAACCATGTGATAGGACATGTCTAAGGTTAAAGAGCTTTGTTATAGGACATGTCTAAGGGTGAAGAACCTTGTGATAGGACATGTCTAAGGGTAAAGAACCATGTGATAGGACATGTCTAAGGTTAAAGAGCTTTGTTATAGGACATGTCTAAGGGTAATGAACCTTGTGATGGGACATGTCTAAGGGTAAAGAACCATGTGATAGGACATGTCTAAGGTTAAAGAGCTTTGTTATAGGACATGTCTAAGGGTGAAGAACCTTGTGATAGGACATGTCTAAGGTTAAAGAGCTTTGTTATAGGACATGTCTAAGGGTAATGAACCTTGTGATGGGACATGTCTTAGGGTGAAGAAGCTTGTGATACGACATGTCTAAGGGGGAAGAATCTTGTGATACGACATATCTAAGGGTGAAGAAGCTTGTGATAGGACATATCTAAGGGTAAAAAACCTGGAGATAGAATATGTCTAAGGATAAAGAACCTTGTGATAGGACATGTCTAAGGGAGAAGAATCTTGTGATAGGAACTGTCTAAGGGTGAAGAAGCTTGCAATAGGACATATCTAAGGGTAAAGAACCTGGTGATAGAATATGTCTAAGGGTGAAGGAGCTTGTGATAGGACAAATCTAGGGGTAACAAACCTTGTGATAGGACATGTCTAAGGGTAAAGAACCTTGTGATAGGACATGTCTAAGGGTGCAGAACCATGTGATAGGACATGTCTAAGGTTAAAGAGCTTTGTTATAGGACATGTCTAAGGGTGAAGAACCTTGTGATAGGACATGTCTAAGGGTAAAGAGCTTTGTTATAGGACATGTCTAAGGGTAATGAACCTTGTGATGGGACATGTCTAAGGGTAAAGAACCTTGTGATCCGAAATGTCTGACAGTGAAGAACCTTCAGGATAGGACATGCCTAACGGTGAAGAACCTTGTCATGAGACTTATCTAAGGGTGAAGATGTTCTGCAGAAACCCATGCATGGCTTTATTATGTGTTCATATGTGCCATCTTTTTCATACCTAGATACACAGGATACAAGGATGTCGTCATGCCGCAAGGTTCATTTGCATGAATTAGAAGAAAGAAAGTTGTTCCTTTATTGGATTGCTTACCTGCCACAACGGGCGGATAGGCCAGGTAATCTGCACCCCGGACCCGACACTCGTAATCCATCTTGGCAAATAGATCTGCTTCATTTATCTGAAGTAAAAGTAATACAGAATGAAGTAATATAGATAGACTTACCGTTTATGTAACTTCCAAGCCATACTATATCATAGCTAACTTTTTAAATTCGTACTACCAGGATTGAAAGAGTTGTTCAATTCAGATATTGTTTTCTTTGTATCCAGAACTACATATAAGGTGATTCCACTAGACTCGTACCAACCTCGGCTCTGGATGATTTCATCACTTCTATAAATGCCTGGGATGCAATATCACAAGTTTTCTGCATAAGTTTCACTTCCGAATCTGTCTTCACCAGTCGTTGCATTTGCATTAAATTTCGAGGACTTTCCAGCAGTCCGTTTGTGTTCTCTTTCAAAAAGCCGGCGATATATTTAACATGGAATTCAAGATGCGCAGGTTTTTTTGTGTCGTACCATGCTACAAATTGGTTGTGTTCCCTTTTATAGTTCTGCAGGTAGGAGTGAAGATCATCAATATTAAAGGCACGATCAACCCCTGTCAGTTCAACAGCTCCATCGATGCCAGACCTAGGTCCTTCCCACAGCTCCTTATGGGGGTCTTTCTTTGGCACAAACAGCACTGAGGTATAGTTCGGAAAGGATGTGATATCTCCCTGTAGAACCAGAACGCTGCTGGGCTCCAGGAAACCAGAGAAGTATAGGAAGTCTGTGTTTTGTCGGAAGGGGTACGGGATGTCATTGGTCATGTATGTCCTGGCCGCTGATGGTATGATAATGATGTGGTCTTTAATCTGAGGATTCTGAAGAGCTCTCCGGGCCAGCTGCTCAATCAGGGATCGCCGTCTGATTCTGTATTCTTCCCTGGTAATTCCTGGAGTGACCTCTCCATGCTGGACGAGGTGAGGGTGAGTCTGGGCCGCTGGCTGACCAAAACCTCTCCATTGTTGGGTAGTACACCGGACACAGCCTCTCTGTGACAACCCTCTGGCTGGAAAAAAGACAAAGGCTAAACAATTTGCAATACTATAATATTTTATATTTTAAAAATGGTGAATATATATGAAGATGAAAGTGATAAATGAAAGAAAGATATATGGGGAGGCAGATAGGGAAGACTGTGACCAAAGCATATTTGCAACACCCATTAATTAATGTGGGTACTTATTGATTCCTGAGGGAGCAGACATTTATGATGAAAAAGTTACCCCTATAGAGCAGATATTTGAAAACTTGTGACCGGAGGGCTCTGAAAATGTGCTGTCTATCATTAGTATTATTAAAGTTGCATATCCAGATCCAGTTGATATAAATTTCGCCTGGGCTTAGTTTGGGTGGTAGATCTAAATAACTCGATACCCAACTTGAATATTATGAATAAACAGGTTGCAACAAAAAATACCCTTTTTCCAAGCAGATTTTGATGACGCCTTAACTGAATCGATTTTGGCAGTAAAACACACCGACCTAGCAGGTTTGTGCGGCAAAATATACTGACCCGAGCAGTTTCGACAGTAAAACGCCCTTGACTGAACAGACTTTGGCTGTAAAATGTATTGACCGAGCAGATTTTATGGATAAAATGCCCTAACCAAGCAGATTTTGGCAGTATAACGAACTAACCTAGCAGATTTAGGTGGTAAAATGTACCATCCATACAAATTTTGGCGGTAAAACGCCATGAGCAGACTTTGGTGGTAAAACGCACTGACCGAGCAGATTTCAGAGGTAAAATGCCCTGACCGAGCAGATTTTGCCAGTGAAAAAAGACCCCTCCCCCACCCACAGCAATGTAAGGCAAAGTGGGCTAATCTCGACCCCTTAAGACAAAAAAACTTCTATTTTCTTTAATAATGTGAAATGAACTTATTTTTTTTACAAACAGTAAACTATGGTATTCAAATAATATGATTTTATAGAAAAAAACGAAAACCTAGGCAGATTGTGGGGAGTGCTCATTTTCTGAAAGGCAGTGGGGGTCATGGTCGAACCTCAACCCCCGTGGTCTAACCTCAACCCCCTGGGATAGGTGGGTGATTTAATCTGCATATCGTGATTCTTAGAGTGCGAAAGCAACAATATTAATTCACATAACTGTGCCTCTTATGCCCAAAAATAGATAAAGCAATCCCTTGAAAGTATATTTATTAGTCTTATTACACGGGTAGTCATAACACAAAGTTAGAATACTTGATGGGCTATCATGCCAAGGGAATGCCATTTGGAACAGCTGCGCTACGAAGCCAAAACAACTCATTTATGTTACAACACATTTAAATATTAGTCAACGTCAGAATATGTGGAAGCAGGGCCAGACAGTTATTGTTGCATGTAATTGTAACCATCCACTGCTAAACATGATATATATTTTTATAATATATTGTTACAAAATGATGTTAAATTAAAGAGGGGATCAAGGTTAGACCACGGTCGGGAAAAAGGTGGGGTAACGTCAATCTCTTACAAGGTCAAGGTCAATCTGGGGAAGAACCGTCATGATGTCACACATGTTGTAAACATCGCCTGCGTCACCCTTTTTAATTTAATAAATTATCATCCTCAGTGTTAATCAGGTATACTGCTTGCTTTTGAAACTCATGTCTCTTAACTTTTGAGATAAGCTGCAAAAGCACATGTTAATATAGGGTTGCATGACTTATTTAATTCAAATTTGATAAAAAATTACATATCTATAATCCAGCTTCTCTGTGTCTAGTTACCAGGGGCATCTTTAAGATTGTTATCGAAAAATCAAATCGGTAAAAAAATATGGATTGGGGATATCATCAATAAAAATAGCACATGGAGGTCGAGGTTACCCAAGGATCAAGATTAACTCACTTTGCCTTATTAAGTACCCCCCCAGGACATACACCCATCTCTGGGCTCGCGTTAGCATTCGCCAATAGCCATTTGGCGAGAAAATTCGGGATTTGGCGATAAGAACTTCCTGGACACTCGCCAATATGGCGAATATAAAATTTCGACTAGAAACAAATTTTTATTCAGGTTTTTTTCAATAAATGGAAACAGAAAATCCTCAAACAAATATTTGGCTAGATTTGGCTAATGTTTTTCCACGGAATTAGCCAAATTGGCTAATGAAAAAAATATCCTAGCGCGAGCCCAGCATCTTGAGGCCAAAGAAAAGAGCTGGCAGAAAATACTGTGCCTGAGGACTAGCCCTGGTACATGCCTCTCTTACTACGCCAAAGTCAACAAACGCCGCCTGGCAGTGCATGAGTGCTCACGCTAAGTTTGTTTACTTCCGGCGAGCGGCGGAGCATTCAAAACGAAGCGAGAGAGGACACAAATCGCCTGGATTACAAGAAAATACACTACCGACCAAAGAAATGACTGTCCGACGAGAGTTATGAAAGCTTCAGGAATCTAAAAGAGCAACTTGACGGGTAGGCACTGTATATTTATTCTGTTATGAACTTCAACTTGAGCCACCGGTCGGCGATTTCTTGTTTTCGGCCGTGTCAGCGGCATGGCTCTCACCCTTGCTCCGTTTACGGGCGTGGTAAGAGAGGCATGTTCCAGGGCTACCGGCGGAGGACCACCCCCCCACCCCCCCCCCGGCCCCCCCCGCCGGTCCCAAATAATGGACGGACAGAGCATACTGCCACCCCCGCCCACCCCTCCCCGCTTCCCTTATAGCGAGCGTAGTGAGCTCTTTAGATAACACACACGTAAAAAACTGACAAAATCTGTATCTCAATCCCATACTGTAAAGCGCGAAAAAAAATCAACCGGTAGTCGACCCCCAGTGGTGTGACATGCGCATGCGTTTAAATGCATTCCGGGAAAGTTCATGTTTATTTTTTTGTCAAAAACTTATATGCAGCCCAAACCCGCACATTCACTAAAGAATATACATAATTGGTAGATAATTCACATACAAAAACATAATTCCAACTGATGAAACGCTGATCATAGCGACAACATGCATGTGTCCTCCTCTCTCATGACAGAGGGCGCTCAACACGCGCGCGGGCTGCATTCGCTTGGTGGCAGCACAAGTCGAACGCGCAGACGACAGTTTCAGATTTGTCAGCAGTTTACCAGGCTTCGTTGATGTTACAAAATTTTCACGTCTAGTCCAGCTTTTGTCAATTTATATCAAGGTTGGTGATACATTAAAGTGCTAAGGTAACTTATTTGTGTAATATTTAGATCTAGCGTAGGAGTTAGATCTATTTGACAGTTCATCAGGCGCCAGTGTAGGATCCATAGTCGGGCATAGAACAGTTTTGACCCTGACCAGGGGACCATTTGACTCTTTTAGCTAATGTTTACTGAGCCTTTCAGGACAATAGACTTCTAATTGACTAATATAGATCTAGCTGGAAGTTAAGTTAATGTAAGTTCCCTAGATCTAGTTTAAGTTGGATCTAAGCTTTAAACAATTTGAGGCAAAAATTGCTTCGTTAACGCATTACATGTTCTAGATCTAAGCTTAGGCCTAGATCCAGATCTAAATTTAGATCCGTTACTGGCGTTAGGCCTACAATCTAGTTCAGCTTTTGAAAATATAGATCAAGGTTGGTGATCCAAAAGGTGCTAGATCTAACGTCACATTTAGGCTATAATCATATGACTTTCACCACTTATTTATTTACTTATTTGAACCATTTGATTGGGACAACCGTCTTTTAGCCTTTCATTAAAATAGACTTCTAATGCAGATCTAACTGGAAATTAATGTAAGACTTACTAAGCTTAAAGTTACATGTGGAGCTGGCCGTTGCAACGGCTGTACCAAAATAAACATAAACAGGAAATGTTACCTTTGACCACAAGCAGTGTCAACAGCCACCGCCAAAGAAAACGTGGCGCTCCGGACGCTTCTATTGTCTCATATAATTTAGCGCTTGGGCCCCCTGTCGGTGGCACCGGTAAACGACTTGCTCACACACGTTTATGACGTTTCAAATCAGCACCAGTTTTCATTTTTGTGGCGGACAATTCATGAATTTGAAATGTTTTGCTCATTGCCATTGGCAGATAATTGGTGAGCGATATGGTAGGTGTTTATTGTCTGTTATGAACCTTAAGGCCTTAGGCTTGTGTTCTTATACGCAAATTTGGCATTCAAAAACAGCGAAACAACTCCACATGCAACTTTAAGTTGGATCAAAGCTTGAAAAAAAATTGAGGCAAAAATTGCTGTTGTTTGGCAGATTTTTAACAAAAAATGTAATTAAGCTTAGTCTACATCTAGAGATAAGTTAGATCTATTAAGATCTTCGAACATCTATCCATTGGCATTCTTTAATATAAGCTTACTTTAAAAAGTAACCTTACTCTAATTATCGAATCAAAGCAACATCTGTATTCATTCAAACGGGTTGTTTGAATATTCATTAGGCGTCCGTGTAGGATCCGTCAAATAACTAATTTCTAATATAGATTAGCTAGAAGGTAATATACAAAGCTGGATCCCAGCTTTAAACAATTTGGCGCAAAAATTTTTTTGGTTTATAACAAACCCTTCAGTTAAGATTAGCCTACATCTAGAGATAACTAAGTTATCAAGATCTTCGAACATCTATCCATTAGCATTCTTCATTATATTTAAAAAGTAGTAAGTTCTTGCAGTAGTCCAATTATCAAATCAAAACAAGTTGTGCTCCCCTTCTTTAGCACATCTACTTCAAAACTAAAAGCTTCTAGATCTATCACAGCTGCTTGTCATTTGGGATATTGTAGACTATCGTAGTCGTAGTCTATCGTAGACTACTTCTTGCTGGGTTTGCTGCGTTGAATAATGGCGGACCACCCTTACATAAAAAAATATTCACAGTACTTTGCTTCACACTGGGTAACCGTAACACAATCCAGTCAACCAGTCGTCCAGTTTCAAATTCTAGAGATCTTGAGCATAATTTTTACTCAAGCTCATTACATGAGCTGAGTCGTGAAGTTACAAATCCAAATCAGGGAGCAGGAAGGCAGGAACATAACTATTGCCGGCCACATCTATCTGACCATGGCACTCCACCTACACCATGCAATGATCCCTCCCCACAAAATACGGCACTTTTAAACTTTGAGAACAAACATTTTCGGTCAGTCAATGTACCAGGGGATGGAAATTGATTTTTTCATTGCCTTAGCCTATTTTTAGATGGCAATTTCTCACAAACGAAACTTTACAGATCACAAATAAAGCAACCTAGGGTAATAGGAACCTAAATCATGACAGATTCGGTCAGGGGCAGGTCACTTGACTACAAATCAAATGTACTACTAAACTACTAGATTTACTTTTTCAGTACCAAAACTTTGACATTAAATATACAAAATAGCATAATATGTAAAACTTCACCTTTAAAAAGAACAAGTCATAACTAAGGTTATGAGAAACAGTTTAGCCCAGTTATCATCAGTGGGGGTCCAAAAAATTGCTTCACAACAAAGTCAAAGTCTACGCTCGCCTTCTAGGTTTTACCTACAACATATTATATCCCATAAATATCTACGCAACTGAACTTGATTTACCTCGCTGAAAGACACTGCGAAATAACCCAAGGACCGACATCGCTCTGAGCAGCTGAGACACAGCACGGCCTTGACCCCTACGCCATGGTAAGCTGCACTCTGCCGGCAGAGGGAACTCGTTCCTGCGTATCGCCCTCTGCCGGGAGATCGGGTAAACTGGGCCCTCATTTCACAGAATGGACAAACAGGCGGAATACAATCTCATAGCCTAACATCTTTAGTTTTTTGGTTCTTTTTGGGTGGGGGGAATTTTTCTTATCCCCATAAACTGCAGCTGCGTGACATGGTTTACAAATAGGAGCGAAATCCACACGGGATCCTACAGTTCAATTATGGGGACATATTAGAGCGCCAGATACCTGCATGCATTTCCTTTGGGTGGGTGGGGTGGGGGGGTGGGATACATGTATTTATTACATGGCTGGCTGTGGGGAAGCTTTTACCCGCCAAAATCCTCTCAGGTAGGCGTTTTACCGCCAACACCCGCTCGGAAGGGCTATTTTTTGCGGCAATTAAAAGAAGATATGGGGGGGCTGCAATGTGATATAAAAATAAAACTGTTGGTATAAAATCTATTTGCGGTTGATCGTTCTGTTTAAAAAGAAAGCATTATCGAGCAAATCGCACATCAACAGTATAAAATGCAAATTTTCGTCCATCAAGCGTAATGTAATGTAATGTAATGAATAAGATTCTACCGCTCACATCATTATACGAGCTCAGCGTTTTAGTATTTATATTTAAACAATACAATGGATTGCAACCTCTGATCATAAAAGATTTGTTCACAAGAAATGCTGACATACATACGTATAACACTAGAAGGTCGCAGCTATTACATGTTCCTAAACATAAGTGTCAATTGACGAAAATATCTATGAAATATAATGGGATATATATATTTAATAAATGGTTTGGTAAGTTAAACTTTCAATCATCGCTTCACCTTTTTAAGAGAAATACTAAGAATAGTTTGCTAAAGACAATCGATACGAGTGGTTCAACCAATGTTAACGTAAATTGAATGTGTAAGTAGCCATAATTTGATGTGTATTGCAGCGCAACGACTGGGCCAAATCGATATACAATTTAGATTGTCGAATTACTGTTTTTATTTTTTCTTGTTTCTCCTTTTTTTTTTTTTTTTTTTTTTTTTTTGAGCAAATAAGCCTCGGCTTCTGCTCCTTGCCAACCTGTTCTTTATTATGTTAATTTATGTACTATCCATGGCAATAAAGATTCTATCTATCTATCTATCTATCTATCTATCTAAACGGGTGTCGACATGTTTTAAACACGTGACCAGATTTAGCCAATAACACGCAAGGCGTTGACGTCACTGACGACTACCTTCCGCTGAACCAACACTCTGTTTACATGCGAGCGGTGCGTCTTTGGAACACGCTGTCGGCCTAACATCTCTCATGAATAGTGACAAGCGAATTTGACTCATATACTTGAAACATCGATGCATTTAGAGCAAAATGGTGTGCTGTTCAGCTGTTGGCTGTAACAATTCAAGTGCAAAAAGGACAGCAAAAGCAAAATTATTTTGCTACCGCTGTCTATTGGGCGACCAGCAGCGTTTGCGGCAATGGCTACGCAAGGGTGAGTTCGGATATATGCGACCCGAGTAATCGGAGCAGATATTTGGAGCATGCGCACTCATACTTTCCGTACATGTGCGGATCGAGATAAATCGGACGCAATTCCGCGGTCCGCGTGAATGTTGCACTTGCTGAACTACACAAATGACGAAGATCGTTAAACAGTGCCATAAAATAAATCCACGGATACGCGTTGCGTTCATTATTTTATTCTAGTTGTGATGACATTATTTACAGATTTTTGGCAGGTCGAAATACTACTTTATATATATTTTACGTATTTTTGGGTCTGGACGCCATGTTGGAAATGCTCGTGATGCTCCTCTGGGTGGGGAGTAAGGTCCGGGAGTAAAATGTACCACGTGACCGCGCTATCGGTACACAATCCCCGTGTTCGGTTATGCACTCCGCGGAGTCCGACAACTCCGCTCGCATACCCGTACTCACCCCAAGATTGCTCGTGTGAGTTTTAAAACCGCCAAACATTCAATCCTATGTTCCGATCACTTGAGAACAATTGCTTTGAGTCGACCTGGCTGCTAGCCCCACTCCTCCCCGCCCCCCCCACCCCCCCCCCCCCCCCAATCCTCCCCACCACCCCGATAGACCGCCACCCCACCCACTCTAACCCATACGGCCGTTCTGTAGTACGGCAGTCCTGTCGATACACTCTTCATGCAGTGAAAGTGAGTTTCAAAGACAGCAGCTGTATCATGTTATACACTGCAGCTCCCGGGGAGGGTGGGGGGGGGGGGGCGCACTACATATAGTATACAGTAAAACCTCCCTGCCCGACCACCTCCCTAACCCAATCGCCTCCCTAACTCGATCGATTTTTTCCAGTCCCGATGGTCAGCCTATACTTTAGCATTGTAACTGCATGCTCTAACCCGATCACCTCCCTACTCTGTAAGTCGATCGATCATTTTGGTCCCAACGCCCCATTTGATATTCCCTTTTCCAAATAAACAAAAAACTGCATTGTATTGTGAAAACATCTCTTTTTCTGTTTTTTTTGACACGGGTAAAATATCGGCAGGATATTCTGTAACCCGACCACCTCCCTAAGTCGATCGATCAGCGGCAGTCCCGTCGTCGGTCGAGTTAGAAAGGTTTTACTGTATACATATGGGCCGCCCACATTTTTTCTTAATCCCCGAAGCAGAAATCAACAATTTCTCTCAAAATGCCGTTCTGAGACTTTTTTTTCAAACTTGCAGTTCTTGACTATAGTCTAATTGATATCGAAATGTCTATTTTATGTGCCTTTTTAACCAAAATGTTGTCAGTATGTATTTTAGATGTCATTTTTAACCAAAACCTTGTCTCTCAGTGACCACAAAATCGGGCACTTTACCGCTTCACTCTCCAAATCCTCTCTACGGCATGTTCAAACTGGTCCCCGATTAAATCAGCTGCTGGTGTAAATTCGGTGTTTACTTAAACTTCTTCGTCCGACTCGCACTTGCTGATGTATGATTAAAAAAATATATATTCTGTGTAACGTTTACTTAATTTCCTATAGTTTAACTGGAAATGTAAATGATATATGGGCCCGGCATTTCCCTTTAACCTGCTCTATGAACACATATTTTCAGAGCGCAATCCCCTCGGGGTGCATTTTATCAAATACCTGTAGCATTTTATCAAATACAAATACCTGAAGTGCCTATATAGCTTGTGCATATGTAGTATTTCTGGTCCCAGGCCCGAATGGACGTCGAAAGTTCTACCCCCGCCCCTGGCGGGATTCGAACCATCAACCTTCGCATCCAGAGCGAACACCTTACGCATTTCGTAAGAAGAAAGGAACTTCCCAATTGTCCCGAGGCGCTTGGTGTCTTTCATCCACCGGGCCTGGGCCGAGATATCACACTCCACCCTTTCCCCAATCGACTGCGACATCGCAGTGACCGCCACCGTGCCTCTACATCACAGCTGGGGAGTGATGCCGGACTGCATCACCCAAGTGATCTGCATGTATCCGACATGTCACCCAGTGCTTCAGAATAGATGATGTGGCTCCGGGTGATTCCGACAATCCTGGTCACGGCACCAAATGTGGTATTTCTGGTCCCAGGCCCGAATGGACGCCGAGAGAACATCCGCCCCTGGCGGGATTCGAACCATCAACCTTCGCATCCAGAGCGAGCATTAGGCCAAAGGAAACTTCCCATTTAGCCCGAGGCGCTTTGTGTCTTTCATCCACCGGCCCTGGGCCGAGATATCACACATAGCATCCAATGGATATTCCCGAGCCAATCAAACGTTAGTTGTACTAATTATCGACTACTATAATGGTGTCATGGTGGTGGTGGGGGGGGGGGGGACTAGATATCCCGACAGAGGGCGTAAGTCCTGCATGCGCTACAGTGATGTGAGGAATAAGGTCGCTCTTCTGACAGATTGCAACGGCCACGTGCTAGGAAGCGGCCAGTTATGTTAAAGGGAACCGCCAGCCTGGCCTCTAACGCTGCTTTACCGATTTCTATAATACCCAATTATCTATCCTCCAAATTATAGAATTTTTCGTTCTGTCTGTAGCTCACAATAAAATTTAAAAGTGACCGCCAGGCACGATTTCGCCGCCTACCCATGCAGGCGGCAGCCCTTTTTGGAGGCGTGTCCGGGATTGACCAATCAGGAGGCGATACGCTAATTTATTAAAACCGGAAATTACGCCTATTGTGTGAGCAAAACAAGAGCGCGTGATAATCGCTAATATAAATAGCTGCGATTCTAACTCCAATCATGGCATTGTTGCAGAGTCAATCGTCACAAGACGTACATCACTTTGTTGGATGGTACTTTTCTATGAAACACTAAGATCTTGCGCTACTGCGCGGCTTGGAACTGCCGCTGTTCATCTGTAAATCGCGGCCCTGATCTCTCTCTCCGCGAGTTATAACGTAAGGCGGCGCCATATGAATAGTCACAATATGTGTCACTGCTCCCGGCAAAATGGCGCTCTGCTTGACATTGCCGGGGGCGGGTTGCCTCAAATTGTTTTCTCCTTACTAGTCGGCCGAAACGAAGCGTTAACACTCGCCAATTGAATATTAAGATGTAAACTTTTGGTGCAGATGGCGATTAAATTAGGTTGGACACCCGCTTTAAGAACATGCCAGATAACTTGAAATGACTCTAGGAATAGGGTGGCATATGTGCTTTGAAGTAGCGATCCGGTATAGCATGATAACGTAACTGTCCGGCGTGATGAAGTGCAAAGTAGGCTGCATGATGTCTTCAATGCCTGGTATTATTATCAAAAATCGCGAGGTATTTCTAAAACTGACATATGAAGGTACCCAATATGGAACACATATTTCTTGACGAATACTAGCATTTTGTCCAGGAAAAAAAAAATTGTAAGCCAGGGTTTAAGGTATATAAATGAGTGGTTGGTTGTGGTTTATTTGGTCTTGAAGGCATTAAGGCCCAAATGACGCAACATATAATCATGCAAACAGTTTGCATGGTGCGCAGTATTTGGAAGAACATACATTTAGGTGGTGGAACAGAGACGATTTTCAATAAGATTATACACATTGCTAAATTCCTCAGGGTCGTTGCATCATTATGACACATTAAGGTCCGAAAAAGATCAAATGTTAGGGGGTTCCAAGACATAGAATCAATATATATTTTACGAATATCCGCGAACTTGGTACCGGCAACACAACAAAGCATGAAATTCATCCTCAATAACGGTAACACCGATTCCCAGACAGTGGGTACAACGTCTGTCTTCTAGTAGAGTGCCAGCGCGATGCCCCAACTCGACAAAAAGTTTATGTGTAGAATAGCGGATTGACAATTAAAGCGCCTTTCGTAGCTAAACAATATTAACTTTACACAAATATGATTCAAGTTGAAGCTATTTTTAAAGGTACAGTAAACGCTTAAGCGACTCTGGTTTCGTGTCTGCAAAGATCATTCGGTCTTCATGTCCTGGTCTAGTTTTACAGCGAAATACAAGTAAACTACCTTCAATAACTGTTTAACCTCCAAGGGGGAATAAATGTAATAGAATCTAAATTTTACACTGAAAGGTACTTTGCTCAGAGTAACGGCAAGGATCACATTAGGAAATTCCAGACCAAGTGGCGACCCATTCAACAATTTTTGACATAGGACATACGATTTAATTTAATTTTAATGTTATGTACATTGTGCGTGATGTAACTTTATCATATGTGCTGTAATTGAATTAAAAATGAATAAAAAAAGAGTGCGCATGCGCGTCGCATGGACGTCGCAGTAGCCAGACGAAGGCGCGGACACGCTGGAGAATTTCCAACTCTTTGTGCTTCTGCCAGGTCCGCCGCTGTTGTTACACAACTCACAGGCAAGTGTGTTAATCACACATTGATTTTTCCATCTTTTATCTTGTTTGATTTTTCAATATAATTATTATATGCACATGTTCCGGCTCAAGAAAAGTGCTACATTAATGTCTCCGAGCTCTGTGGTGCTAACGGAGAGTAAACTTCCTGGCCAAATGGACTGCTTAGAGAGAGTGGGGTTACAACCAAAGATATTATACACTCTGTTGTTACAACTTTGAGACAGGACTATAATGCCGCCCTCTTTTTAATATTAATTTCATTGTTGACTTCTATATACCCAAGATAAATAACACTTTTATCTTATCTCATCATATTTTTTCTTATGGCTGCTCCAGATGACTACCGATATGTAGCGAACACGGGCTTGAGATTCAGTTCCGTTTCTCACATTGGGGAATTGGATCTTCAGAACAGGGCCGCTTACAATGTTAAGCAAGATGCAGTTAATGTCATAAATCGGAAGAATATTTCTCGATTGAACCAATATTGACCAACATTTTCGGATGATCGTAATGAAAAAATAATGGCGATTAAAGACGTCATCATTATAAGCTTTACAGAGAACCTAGGTTATCATACAGTTTGCTGAAAGTTGGGCGCAGGGGCCGCGGAACCAGGCTATATTTTGGAACGCAACTCGCTAGGCGGCGGCACAAATCATTTGGAATCTTCTCGGTTTTCAAGCGTGGTACGGATTCGGCCTTCTCGGCGAAATATTATCGAACCGTTCGCGTTGTTTTTATGTAGAGGTAATAATAATATGTTTGATAACATGTATGACTGTAGTCATAGAATGTAACAGTGTAAATGACATGATGGGACAGGACAGCACAACTGTAAATTAGCATTCTTTTATTGTTTCAAATAGACGTGCTTGCCTGTCTCGAAACGCCTTTCCTTCGTAGACGTATCAGGACGCCATGGTTTTGGACGGTGTGGCGTACGTCAGTATCAGTGACATTGTCATTTTTGGTTATAAACGTGATTTAGTTGACATTGTTCTTGGTGACAGTCAGTGCGGCCAGTCACTGACAGTGTGGTGTGCTAGTGTAATAAACTTCGGATTCTGGCAATGACATAAATCTTGATCAAGTGATGAATCTTGTTGGCTTTTCAAATTCATCTTTATTTCCTAAGGCTAAGCCTAAGTAGATCTATTACTTTATGTTTTTAACTTACTTATCGCCGGCGAGTTTAATATCTGCAGTCATGCTTTTGTAAAAAAAAAAAATCGGGTATCATTTGCAGCTATAATTTGCAATTGTGTGCTGAATTACACAAGATCCTAGTGATTTGAACTTGTAAGTATATCTTGTTTAATAATAGTTCCATAGATATAATTTAAGTCTGCTCCGATATGGGTCTAGTTGCAGAAATATGTTACATCCCTTTGTAATCTCTTTCGATTAGCAGATTCAGACCAAAATTTGGTTAGGTATCGTCTGGACTACCTATTGTTTATTGAGCACACCCAGTGACTTGGTTGGGGTCCCTGCTGCATGCTTAGTGCCTGGGCTTACTGGTGGTTATCCACCCTCTGCATACATGGGGGTTGGGGTATGGTGTATGTGGGCTGTGGCTGCATTTTAACCTGGCCATCGATTAAGTTAGCCATGGGGGGTGGATGGATGGGGTGAGTAATTTGACTAATCACTGGTACCTGAGGGATGACATGTATGATGTCTAAGATTTGTGTCCACTTCCTGACCTGGGCATGTGTAATTGGCTTATAGTCAGATTATTTAATATCTGCCACCTTTGTTTCCTTAATGTTTTCTCCTGTGGATAATTTTAATTTGCAACCACTTTTTTGGCATTTTTCTAAGAGATTTTCTTTAATCTTTTCTTATATTACTACAAGTAATTGTTGAGGTATTTGCTTCCTGTTTCAGAATTCTGGTTTGCAGCTAAAACATGGATGCAAATCAGCTGACCTTGCTGCAAGATTTTGTTTCTCTGTGTAAAGTCCAACCTGAAATTCTCCATCTCCCAGAGCTTGCCTTCTACCGGACCTATCTGGCAAGGTTTGTTTTAGGACTTCATGAAAGCACTTGTGTTGATACATATATACATATACTGCCATGACTGATGTGTGATATTAAGAGAAGTAGTGCAAGAGAAACATTTTGCCTGGGTGTTCAAGTGATAAATTATTGCTATTATCATCTGATCTGTATGAAACCTGACCAGTGTTCAAATAAAATAAATTAAACCATTTACTTTTCTGTGGGTCTTTCAGTTAAGATGATTTAATTTCAGCTTGGGAGCGACAATTCCTGAACCAGCAGCCAGTACACCAAAGGAGGAGGCTAAGGCTGAACCCACTGCCAAACCTGTAAGTCCCCTATACTACAATGTGTCATACATACTGTTCATGCAAGATTTGTAAGTAGATAGATAATTGGAAGAGTAATTCAGTTTGTATTATGGTTCCACATTACTTTTTAATTTGAACTTTGTCCAAGTATGTGGGTTTGTGTTTATCGATAACAAAGTTTTCTCGCCTGTTACAATACAACAAGGAAGCTATGAAATTCACCCCAAAAATTACCTGACCCCTATTAAGCATTATAACTGGACATTGTAAATGGGTATAACACAGCTTCTGCTCTTGATGTGGCACCAATTTTTTTAAAGCAGATCAGCGATTTCTGGTGGAAATCCTTTATTAAGGTGCGTGCTGCATAAAGACAATGCTGTGGTGTACAAGACCTAATAGTATATTCTTTTAGTGACATTTTCTGTCGGACTGGTAGGAGGAAAAGTGGCATTGGGTATTATGTCATCAAACTGTGGGCATTGTTGATGTATTTGGACCGTTTCAGCTTAAGATAGGTATGAGCATGTAACCATTTTTGTAAAATGTTAACCACTGCAACCAAATGGAACAATGCTGATTGTTCAGAGGGAAAAGGGGGGGGGGGGGAGAAGCGCTAGTGTAATGGTTAGGGCATAAATCACCGTTCAGTAGGTCCTGGGTTCAAATCTGATCCTAAGTACATAATCTGGGGCATGTTTCATCCTTTCATTCTTCATCATCCCATGCCTCACAATTCATTGCAGAGAGAAAAATGCTGTATAAGTAACTCTAGAAAAGTCTTTTATCACAAATAAGCATATTGTGTGGTATATAATATTACTTTCTATACATGTTCATATTTCGTACTGGTTTCCATCGTTCACCTTACTGACAAACATTGCCAGTAAGTGCTCTTAGAGGGCAATGTTGATGATATCCACTGCTCACAACAACTATTAACCCCAAATATTTGTTTCATAATTTCCAAAGGCTTGGAGTGAGCCTACTCCAGAACCTGAAGCGGAACCTGAGAGTGAAGAATCTGATGTTGGTGAGGATTGATTGTGCATGTTACAATGTGGAGACATGGAAATATGACAAAGCAGCTGGGCCTCTCACATGAGTCTTTATGAACTTTATGAGATTTTGTTCAATGTCATTTTAATCACAATAAGAAACGTGTCCAAAATGTGGAACAATATATACCGGTAAGGTATACCATAGTAAGGGCTTTCATGGTTGGTTGGTTGTATATTCAGGAGGCTTTAACCACTTTTAGTCATATCGCGTCAATGGGAGAACGAAGGGAGAGTGGAGCCATGTCCCCGGGGGTAACCCCCTACTCTGTTGCGAAGGATCCTTATCCGTCGACCACGCAGGACATGGCCACAGCAGGGCGCGAACCACCGACCCACGTGCCGTCAGGTGACCAGAGCACTCAAATCGAGCGCTCTAATCCACTGAGCTATCGAGGCGGCCTCTGGGCTTCCACATATGGCAGTGATAACTATTATCATTTCTTTTGTAATTTATGTCATGCTGCAGGTTATTTTTACGTAAACCTGCCAGAAATGTGCACACGTTTTGGTTGGAAGCTCTGTAATGGTAAATCATATTTCTGCAGATATTGACCAGGATGGTGTCATTCAACCTGAAGATGACGCACCTCAGCAAATGGGAGATGACTCAGTGGAGGTATCATGCATTGATTTCTTGGTTTAAATAGCTAGATTGCTTTAATGACTATTTTTAAAATAGAAAAGTGTGAAGTAGCTTGATAATATATATATTTATAGTTGTATTGGTATCAATTGTAACTACTGGTGTCTGATATGTCCTATTAAGTATCTCGACAATAAAGTCACTTCACAGATTTCTAGATAACATACATGTAGTTCTTTACTTCCCCTGCAGCTGAAATTGGTGATATTCCTGCACGGCTGTTCATCCCGTGGTCCATATATATATGTATATATACATGTAGCTAACTCGTGTGCTTTATTCCTTGATCAGGTGACTGATGAGATGATGGAACAGTCCTCAGATAAACGTAACGAGGCTCAAGCCGCCATGATGGACGGTAAGTTAACTTCGTATTAACATCTCGGGGTTTCAGTTTTAAAGCTGCTCGTACAGCGAAATTCTACTTACATTATGATTTTTCAAAATCTTTTGGACTTAACTCCTGGGCGCATTATCTGACCGTGTTTTTGTTAACTGTGTACGAAATAGATTTGTTATACATGTATTTAAAAAGACACGGCAAAACACGGCAGACGTGTCCCAAGTCTTGATAACGTAATTCACAAGAAAGCCAAACTTTCGAATACGAGATTTGACCCAAAAAAAATACCTGCCGTATTATTTCTTGTGCACAATAAATTCTAAGAACCTAAATGCTTCTAAATACTAAGAACCTAAATGCATAATATTCATTAAAAACAACTTTAATGTTTCTCATGAAAAATATTGCTGTAACTGCAGACGTACGGTAAACACATTTGTCTTTGTTAGTTGGAGGTCGTTCACAACAACATGAAGCAATGCGCCCGAGGTTATTGTTGTGGTAAAAAGTTAAAATTGAACTACGGTACATTTTTGGTTATATTTTTGATAAGTAAAACTTTGACAAATTTGCACCTTGCAGGCGACATCGACAGGTCTATTGAACTGTACACCGAGGCTATCAACTTGAACCCTCATTCTGCCTTGCTGTACGCCAAAAGGGCAAGGTAATGTAAACAACAGAAAAGTACTTTTGTTACCTAATAATATATGAACCTTAAAGGAACAGAAGCTGAAATCAACTACTACCCAATATATCGACTTCAATTATTTGCTGCTCTGTATGTTTTTATGGAAATGATCGAAGGGACCACTGAATCTGAATCCCTGTTGTCTTTACAGCTTGTTTATCCGAAAGCAGAAGCCCATGGCAGCCATTCGGGACTGCGACAGAGCTATAACCCTAAACCCAGACTCGGCGACACCGTACAAGTGGAGGGGCCGCGCGCATAGGTACGTAACATGAAACTCTTCATCTGAACACTGGTGTTCAAGAACGCATGACGCTGGCTGTGTATTACAGCGGGAAGTGTTAACCACTCACACGTTCACAGGTTTTTATTTCTAAAAGTTGAAACAAATCATTGCAGATGGTGTTTATTAAATTAGAAGTTACACCAAAAAAAAAAAGCGGTTGAGGATCGTTTGCAGATTTCTCAGTCATGGGTAATCCTGAATTTTTTTGGATTTTCAAGGATTAATGGAATCTTATCCTACTTCTCCCGTTTTCACGACTCCTTATGTCTCTTTGGTGTCACGCTCTTGGCTATGGTAGTTTGGCACTTTGCAAATTTTGAGATCTGTTAATGCTTCTTGACCTGCATCTGTAAATCACCCTTATCATTAGGGTGAGTAATCCGTGTATACATGCTACAGACCAGGAAAATTCTCTTGGAAATAAATTTGTCATGAAAAAGTCAGGCAATAGTCATGAAATTTTGTCACCAGATTTGTTGGAGAACACTGGTTTTGCTATTTCTCAGGCTTCTGGGTCACTGGGAGGAGGCCGCTAAGGACCTGAGCATGGCCTGTAAACTGGACTACGATGATGACGCCAACTTGTGGCTGAAGGAGGTCATGCCAAACGTAAGTGTTTGTCTTCCCCCCCCCCCCCCCCGCCTCGCCCGCATTCCTTAATTAAAGTAATATATTCTGTAATTTTTGTATTACCAACCTCTTCTCTATGTCTAATAACTACATTCTGTCTTGAACCTAAATCCTGAAAGCCTGTGGGCTATCCGAAGAGAAGCAAATTTGTTTACCGGAGCTGGTGGCCGGCTTTATATCCCTGCGCGCCTGTTCGTTGTTCGGTATTGTGAGAATTTCTGTGTGATGTCAAACGCGATAGGTAATAAGTGGTTTTTGCAACAGCGGATTATGATTCTGGTGTGATTTGGTTTGGTACGTGGCTGTCTGCGGCACTCTACTCGTTAGGCCTCACTCCGCAGCTGCTGCCGTGCTGTGTACAGAAACGTTCAATATTGGTGTCATCGATATCTGTTTAGAAGCTGAGTGTCCGGGTCACATTGACCTGAACAGCACCCTGAATAGGCTGAATGGCGCACTGAATGAAGAAAGTAACCTAACCGCGCACGAACACTCAATTATATGGTGCGATGCATGTTTAGGAGGCAGTGAAGTGCACAATGTGGCATACAGTGATAGTAATATATAGCTAAAAATACGACTTAAGATATCAATTATATGTTTGTGCCTGGCAAGTTTGAAACCTAATAAATTCGGGTCTGTATGCTTCGATTATCAATCCGGTAGTAAGCCGCAATACTTCTCTTTCTCTGGCTTAACTTGGGTCGGTTCTGCTGCTATATGGGCAGAGATGATGACTCCGGTAATTTTCGTAATGTCAGCCTCACTCGTTAGAAGTATTTTCCAGTCTTACCCGGTATCATTGTCCCGGGACGTTTCTTGACGCAGTGTAGCTTTCATTCACACAAATGTGACAAAACCGTGACGAAAGGAAAGAACAAGCGGAAGTATCGAAAGTGATTAAAGTGTCATTTATTCATGATCGACACAGCAGTACATATCACAGGCAGCTTCGTTGGCCTCGGGAGAACCATTTAAGTTTAGCCTACAACACGTGTGTAGAGGAATTTTTTGGTCATAATGTGTACTGTTAACATGTAATGATTACTTGAGGAATGATAAGAGATTACTAGAACCATGTATACTTGAGAAACGATAAAAGATTACTATAACCATGTAGACTTAAGGAACTACAAGCGATTACTAAAACCATGTATACTTTAGGAGCGATAAGAGATTATTGAGTTAGCACAGAACTTTTTGCCTTACTCTTGTCATATTGGATTGTAAAATCGAGAGCCGAATGTCAAGATAGACCGATGCACTATGGAGCTCGACACGAACTAGCTGAACATTGAGCGGCTCTGAAGGTGCTTAACAACTGCGGCAGATCGACCTCTATGGCGTCGAGCAGCTTATTCATGGGGCAGCCACTAAAATAAGAACAGTGTGACGTTATGGGCTGAAACATATTCATAGCGTTGATAGCGAAGAATTCTCTGTAATCCATGGCGTCTGGCAAATCATACTTGCTGACGAAAGGTTGCGCCAGAATGGAGCTAAAGACTCGATAGCGTTTTGGGTTTTCGATGAGATCGTTCAGTAAATGATCATTACTGGTGAAGCGTGACTTCCTGCTGTTGAACGCCTCCAGATAACTGTCCACCAATAAGACGTGGATGCGGACTATAACAGCGTATTGTCTGATGAAGGCGATCTTGTTGTCCACCACGCTGGTAATGCTATTCTGGAGGTCCTGTAGCAATGAGCGCTCCTCGAATAGGAACAGGTCGTGGTTGGTGCCGGGCTTCATGTCGTTGGCCCAGAAGGACCCGGTATAAACCCGCGGCGGCTCGGTGACGTTAATCAGCGGGGCCAGGTTCCAAAAGAGCGCTCCGTACACGCGCATCAGCTCGTGCGTCTGGATGGAATCCGCCTTGTTGAGCACGATACGCAATTGGGACTCTCTGCCTTTGAGCTTCTCGAAGAGCACCGCCAGTTCGCTGCCGACGTCGAGCTTGTGGGGGTCGAAGACGACGATGATGAGGTCGGCGCGGTCGATGAACCATTTCATGACGTCATTGTATGGATATCCTCGCTCTTGCTGTTTCCGGTTCTCGATTATTCCCGGTGTGTCGACGAGAATCGCTCGCTTCAGAAGCTCGCAGGGCATCTGGTAGCCTTGAAACTTCTCCAGGAAACCCTGAAGAATATAAGTGAAGAGTACACATGTACATGTTCTGTCGGGATGGATGTTGTTGCTGGACTGCGTTGACGGGTCACACCTCACGTGGACTGTGTCCAGACCCTTTTAACCTTTCAGTTCACTGGTCCAGGGATTCCTCGGCCCGGCTTAGCCAGTGTGTGCACAAACCAGGCTTAAAACATCAGTTTATCATCATCCCGTTTGTTGTCGTGTGCCTTCTGATTCTTGAGCTACATTGCGTTATCCACGTAACGAATGTGCTTCTCACATGCGTTTGAATATACGATATCTAGAATGCCGCAGTCCTAATAAATCTGACCAACCATTTCAACATTTAAAGAAAGCTTTGTTTCATACCCTATTTTCAAATATTGGGTAATATAACCCCGGCATTTGTAGGGAATAATTTATGCCTACATATCCATTGACGTACCTGGCTGAACTGCTCTAGCAATGAGAATTGGAGTGGCCAACACCAAACCCTCTTCTATTGATGCATTGACGTACCTGGCCGAAATGCTCCAGGAATGTGAATTGGAGTGGCCAACACCAGATCCTCTATTGATGCATTGACGTACCTGGCCGAACTGCTCTAGCAGTGAGAATTGGAGTGTCGGGTCAGTGGCCAACACCAGACCCTCTATTGACGCACTGACGTACCTGGCCGAACTGTTCTAGCAGTAAGAATTGGAGTGTCGGGTCAGTGGCCAACACCAGACCCTCTATTGACGCACTGACGTACCTGGCCGAACTGTTCTAGCAGTGAGAATTGGAGTGTCGGGTCGGTGGCCAACACCAGACCCTCTACGGGTTTGTACTGGGGGCCATGAAGCATGACTGTGAAGTCCGATGTCGTCGGCTCAGCGCCTGGTGAATAATGTAAAGACATCTGTAATATAGTTGAATGTGACCGGTTCGGTGGCCACTGAATATAGTAAGCGGCCTGACGCATCGACCGCTGACCATAATGAACGTCTAATTCGGAAGTGGTCGCATGTTTCATTGTGTTCACAAAAGCCAACATGGCCCACATCGGATCTAAAGCCAACGTATGAACCGCTCTATGTTTGTGCACCCCAGGTCTTGTTTCTCTTGGCGTTGGAGAAACAGATTTCCTTTCTGCCTGTTTGATACATAGAATCACACGCCGAGGCTGATTAAAAAGTATTTGACAACATTCCCATTTTATGTTTGCCTATTTACATTTGTATAAATGCAATAGGGACTCGACTCAAATCCATGATGTCCATCGTAAACAATGTTTATAATTGTTCAAGGATCTGAATAAACATTTTAACAATATTATTGTTTCTCCGTGACGAAAGTTCTGTATGAGCCGCTTTAGCAAGCAGTCGTTAGTTTCTGATGTTCGCCACGAAAGCTTGTATTGATACAATTAAAACTCCTTGGGGGTAAATACTAGGGTCCAAAACACGTCAATCCACATATCGCTGATTCTAGGTTATTCAACATAGTTAAACAATATTGTACCAATCAATGTACTGTAACTGACCTGTGTGGAGCTTATATCGAGGGTCGTCGATTCCCAAAATATAGTTGATCATGGTACTCTTTCCTGTACTCCAAGGTCCAATGAATAGCACCATGGGATTGGCTTTGATTTCACCCGCTGAAAGAAAAGAGATGGGTACAAATATATATATATGTACGTCAGACCAGCGAGATATTTTTACCGGTATACATGTCATGCTATGCAAATAGAATACATGGTTCATAATTTATTTGGTGACGTTGTTGACATCTAGAAATGAGTGAGATGTCCTGAAACGTGTGCTGCACAGTTTAGTGCAATAATATATCAAACCAATGAAAATACCTGTCAGAGCCTTTTTGTTGAGTGTGTTGAACCTGTACAGTTTCTCCAGGGGTGAAATTGCGTTCTGGAATATACTGGTGAGCTTGTTTAATGCCTCTCTTGTCACGCGCTCTTGTTCTGAAAGTAAATGTGTAGAATGGAAACGTTGATAACATGGGAGGGGGGGGGGGGGAGGGGGACAGATTACCCTAAGCCCCAGGGGCCGTATTCATAAACCACACTGAGGCTACGCCAATAGGCAGCGCTATGTGGAACGTTTGTCCAGCATTGTTAGTGTTAACTGCTGATGTGCATCACATACCATTCGACTGTGCAAGGGTTGACACTTGAAATTGCAGGGCAGCATTCTTGAGGCTGCGTGGTGCCTTCTCAGCAGTTTTGTCTAGGCCGTTGGAATCATTGGAATCTTTTATTGTATCTGCAAGGCAAAATGGGCTTAGGCTTCATAATAGTGTAAAAGTATTCTGTGGGATGCCATTGAATGGAGTGTAGTTACCGGTAATTAGAAGTAGCTGGAAACTTGGCTTGTGTTGCAATATTTGTTAAAACCATTTTAACGTTCACTAACATTTTCTTTATTGACAAATTAATGGATAATGTGTTACGTATGTATTTCACGTATGTTTTCGGACACTTAAAAATAATTGTTTTTCTGGCTGTCCGAATATTTACAGTCAATAAAATGGACTCCCGCATCCACTGTCCGAAAACATGCATACATAACAAAATATCGATTAAGAATTACTACATTGCGAGTCGACTGATGCCGATTATATCACTTAACACCCAGGTGTTGCTGCTTCACACCTTAACAGTGGGTAAGGTGATCAAGAGTATGATATTGTTTTGAAGATACTCGGAGCACAATCTGCTAGCGTCAGATCTCTAATCTGTTACAGGAGATAAAATATACTCGATAACTTTAATGTCAATGAAGATATTGCTTTAGGCAAACAGTGGTTATGAATTGCAATCAGTGACAATGAACTGCAATCATTGTGCCAAATATAACGGTAACTTCTGAGAGATAAAACACAGTTACAAGAACAAAGGGGATTAATTCCCATCCGAGAGGTGCCATATATATAGCTGCGCATTCGATCCTGTGACAGTTGTTCGGAAAACGATATAGAGTATGGATCAATTCTTGAGAAACTTTGATTCTGCAGCCAACGCGCTGCAGTCTTCGGTAAAATTAATTAATCAAATACTTTCAGGCATTCCGTGATTTAAGGCTTGTTTACTTTCGCGGTTTATAAACAACTCATCCGCTGACTGACTCGTCCGCCGGCCAGCACAATGGAGACCAAAGTCTAGCTCATTACTTAGCAACCAAGGTGTGTTGCTCTTTCACACCTGATACACGGCACAAATAACCCCCTAGACAGCGACTTGCCCCTCTCGCCGAAAGCCTGCAATCACAATCAGTGAAGTGCAATCATGGGGGCCGGCACTACGCAATAACAAAGGAGCCTAGATGCATTGTTAATTTAGGTCCGATAGTGTCCAAAAATATACATACACTTGAAAAATTATCTGCGTTGGGTGTCCGAAAACTTACAGTACACTAAATTTATCCTATTTCTGCCTTTGAGGGGGTGTCCGAAAACATACAGTGTCTGAAAACATACGTGAAATACGGTATAGGTGATATAAAGCAGACTTCACTTCACAGAAGATGTTAAACTGTGTTTGCTGCCAATGGAGTGTCAGCATGGAAAAATATTGTTTATGTCTTAAAAAAATATAACATCACAGTACACACGTGAGTCTGGTATTATTAAAATTGCACAGTGTTGCTTTCTCACGTCAGTGATTTTTAGAGCGATCGCGACAAATTCGTGGAAAATATGGGCTGAAACGACACGCTACAGCATTTATGACTTTGACTTTAGAACTATAGATCTATATACATAATATAGCCATGGCATGTGCCAATATATTTTCCTGGTCCGGGCCTGTGGAGGATCTACAGAGGGCTGGCGTAATATAATAACCTGTCTGGCTCCTCTGTCTATGAAACTTGAAAGCATGACATACCTTGAGCATAAACTTGTGCCAAATTCGGCGGCCCTTGATTAAGCCCAGTTGGGACCTCACCTCACTGACACTGTCGACTGTGTGGTGGCACTGGCAGACGTGCTCTTAATCTGTTCATCTTTGTGCATCTTGACTGATTGGACCGATATTGAATAAACCACCATTTCAAGAAGGTGTCCCATGTCAAGACAGTCACATAGACGACCTTACTAAGCCTAGAACTCACCGCTCGGGTTGTCTGCGTAGGTTATCGATGTGTGAGTGAACAAAATGAGGCAGATTGAGAGACATATTCCCACACACAGTGTTCGTTGTCCAGCCATGGCTCGCGTTCTGCCCGCCGGGTCTCCTGTCGCTTCCAACGTTAACGCGAACGCTCGCTAGAGGGAGTCTGGAAAAACGACAAACCCGAGCTCCAAACCCGCATGCTTTGTATGGGCGGCCGTTAGCAAATTATAGGGCTGACAAATGGAACGGAGTTGTGACCTCGGCCAAGTGTTTGCGCATTTTAATGTTGGGAAAAAAATGATAGATATAGCATCAGATCGTTTTACAATCTTAGCAAAATAAGCATCAGCATAACTGTCGCACATCAGTGCATCTGTTCCGTAAACGCTTGCTGCGTAAGCTTAGTTCATAAAAAGAGAAGCAGTTCCCCAAGTATATACTTGTGACATGCACACTCAACTACAGATGTCTCGTTCCACAGCGCTAGGTAGTTAAGACTAAAGAAGTATTTTCTTTACATACATTTCATGTATGTGGCTTTGTTTAAATTTAAAATTTTAGAATTCCCCACTAAAACGGATGACAATAGATGAAGTTCTAATGGTTTATAAATCTGTCTATTCATGCCACATTAAATGATTTACTTCAGACAGTCACGTGTTCCATGTTAGGCATGGCACAGAAGTAAGTGGTCCTTTACAGCTAAGATTCTAAATCTATAGGAAAAGGGGATCGTCTAATTCACCTTTTATGCCACTCGTTGCAAATTTAAATTTCAAAAGCGGCTCCAAATTGTCCGGGTCAATTTAAGCACCATCAGTCCACAAAATAGACCAGGGGTCGGGGGCAGCTAGTTCCATGCGCTTAAGCTAAGATAAGATAAAGTTTTATTTAACGTCGGTATGTAAAAGTCAACGATAAACATTAGAACAAGTCCCATTGACCGACCAATCAATATTGGATATTGGATCAGTCGCGAAACGACAGTGGCGGTTAAATTTCCAAAGGCTCCATGTTTGCTAGGGATAACACCGCCGTGTGGCAGCTGACGCAATAGGTTCTCTAGTTCGGAGTCTCCATGCTGGAGATTATCGTGCGCCTGTCAGTCAGACAAGGACACTCGGATGAGACTCCAGAGTAGCCCGACGATATCACTATCGTCTATGTGCAGGCAGCTATACTTTGGTGTTATATATTTCATTTTCAGATTATTTCAGGCAATTTGAGGAGCTGTAGGATATTATAAGATTTATCTGCATTGAGATAATTGTGCTGAGTATATGTCAGATTATAACCTATTGCTATGTTTGGTTTGTAAATGTATTCGTTTGTTACTCGAATGTCGTTTGCGGACTACTTCAATAATTATTAATTCAACGGGTACGGTTGTCAAGCTTTGCCAACATCTGAAATAGCTCGGTTAAGTTCATCTTCGTTAATATTGGCGCAATCTATGGCTGATAGTCATCTTGCTATGTTTTTGGTGATACAATCTTCGCTGTAACTGATAGGATTTTTCTTCTTCTAGGCCAAGAAAATACAAGAGCATAGGTGGAAGCAGGAAAGAAGAAAGGAAGAGAAGGAATTGAAAGCCAGGAAAGAAAGGATTCGTAAAGCTAAAGAAGAACAAGAAAAAGCACGCAAGGTTTGTGGGTTTTTATAATTGGACTTTTGAACAATTGCCCCTGAAAACTAACGCTTGTTAAAGTAAACTTTAACAAGGGTTACTAGGGAAACCAAGACTAGCGACGATTGTTTTTTTTTATTGAAACTCTGAAACCTAAGGAGTTCATCCTAATCAGTACATATTTTTTATTAATCTGATAACCGAGTAATCATCGATTGAACGCTAATCACTGCCCCAGTCATAGAGGTAGCGCATTGCAGCTGATGATGACGTCACGGTAGCGGTCCGATATTTCCCATCTTGCCCGCCCGCTGTAGCAGCCCGTCACCAGACCTCAATTATTTGACACTTGAGTTCAGAAATAACTCACCGGCCGTTAATCTTATCAGCTGCCAGGGCTTTAGGATATATGATTTGTGTTATCACAATTAAACGTATGAGCTAGATCGTGTAACGTGAGAACAAAGGTCATGCGTATGTACGAATCACCCGCTCTCGTGTCGTAGTTACCCGCGTAGTGTCTTTCATCCTGATTAGATGATAGGAGGCCAGGGAGAATTAAATGTCTGCGCCCAACGAAAGTACACTTTTTATTTCTGAATTCTGAAATATATATTTTTAAGGGAGCGTATATTTCGACTATATTCTCCCATTGGCACTGCCCTTACGGTCGGAATTGGCTTCCCCATTAAAATGTCTCTGAAATAAGAGCGTTAAATCTTTCGTTTCGGTTCCATTAAAATGTTTTATTCCACGTTTATCCCATGTTAGTTTATCCGTTGTCTAAACTGTAAATACATGACTTATCTTCACCTTATTTTTGTAGGAGCAGGAAGAGAGGGATGCTCAGAGAGCAGCTGGTGGCTTTCCTGGTGAGCATAACATACATATATTTCTATGTTGTTCTGTTATGTTGTCATCTTAAAATTAATACTATTAGAATGATATCCTTGTAATGACCTATTTTAGAGGAGATAACATCTGTGTCAATTATTAAAAAGTTAGCGGCCGTTGATTTCATAAACAGATCGAAGAACTAACGACATCAAATATTGATGTATTGCAGGGGGTTTCCCTGGCGGCTTCCCTGGAGGAATGCCAGGCGGCATGGGAGGAATGCCGGGCGGCATGGGAGGAATGCCAGGAGGCATGGGAGGAATGCCTGGAGGCATGGGAGGAATGCCGGGCGGCATGGGAGGAGGGATGCCTGGTGGCATGGGAGGAGGGATGCCTGGAGGCATGGGAGGAATGCCTGGAGGCATGGGAGGGATGCCTGGAGGCATGGGAGGAGGGATGCCGGACCTGTCTGCCCTGCTGTCTGATCCTGAACTTCTACAGGCATTCCAAGTGAGTATCGTTGATGATATTCTTACAAACAAGCGAACCGGTGAGGCCGAAGGGTTAGTCGTAGAATTGCAGATCGAAGGGTTCGAAGAGTTTTCTTACAAAACTGACGACCAGGGAGAGGACGCCAATCCTCCAATTTGTCATCCGTCGTGAGTCGTAAGTTCATAGTCGTCGCCCGATAATGCGCCTGATTCTGGACGCAGGAAATCCTTCTCCACCACATTTGTTACATTAGCACCTTTAACCGCAGAACACATATCGGAACTCCAGGGAGACAACATGTTTCTTTCTGGGATTTCTCAATTTTAAAACCGCATGTGAACTATAAATAAACACATATATTGATATGATTCTTTTAATATCTCTATAACAAAGTCATCGAGCAAAAACAAATCTATAACGGTCGTAGACGGAAGAATTTAAACACGATGCGAAAGCATCCGATTAAGGCGACGCACATTACGGCAGTCGTGATTTAGGGTACTTAGGTAGTACGCTGTCCTGTAAACCGTGTTGCTTTCTGACCTACCAGGATCCTGAGGTTGCCGCAGCGTTCCAAGACATCAGCGCCAATCCTGCCAATATCGCCAAGTACCAAGACAACCCCAAAGTCAAGACCGTCATTGAGAAACTGGCGAAGAAGTTTGGGGACAAGGAGCCGGGCGAGGGTGGTCCCTTCGGAGGTGGCTCCTTCGGTGGAGGCGGGGCCTTTGGGGGCGCTGGGGCTGGTGCTGGGGGAGCAGGCGAGAACGTGCCGCCACAGCAACCAGACATCGACTGATTCCCGGTCTTCAAATGTAAGGCATCACCCCCAGATACCTTATTGACGTGTAACATGATTGAATACGTTCAATGCCTTAGGAATTCGAACTGGTATCCAAACAGCGGTCAGAGCGCTAAGACTTTGATATCATTAGAACACTAGAATTCCTTAGACTGGAGTATGTACACTGAAAGGGTTATGCGGGTCGCTTAGTCACTGAATTAAAGAAGTTTTCCATTACACTGAAGACTGCTTTTATCAATGGTAACATTGGTAAATTGGAATCAATTACAAAGTTATCTTATTTATAAAACTTTTATTATTCTAAGCTCAACTAAAGTATTATTTCTGATTCGAATGTCAAAATTAATCAATAGTAACTTTTGATATTTCAGTTTTTGTATAGCCAAGTGAGACAACATGATCTACACAACGGAGTGAATTTTGAGCTTTTTGACTAATGACGAAGCTTGCTCATGTATATTAACTGAAAAATAAAACCGAAAAGCAGCATAAGGCAAGTTTGAATGTATAAGTGAAAAGCTGACTGCCCATTGATTATAACGATCAACCATGCATGGTTCTTGATAGAATTACAATGTTAGAAGTCCGTAGTTTATTAAGTATGGTTTAAAACTTGAATGTTGAATAATAATGTGCTCCTATACCGTGGTTTTTATAAAATCGTGTTCATCAAATGACACGTTGTTTGTGGTTCCACACTTATATTGTAGCGACTGAAGCGAAAGACCGGGCGAATTCTGATAAATTTAAGCCTGCGGCTCTCAAACGAATACTTCAGCATTAATGCTGTACAGTGCATCCTATTAGCAAGGTAGTTCTTTGTTACACAGTTGTGCATGCCATGGCCTTATGGTAGTTCGTAGCAAAATTTAACCGCTGAAGACCGTTTCTTTTACTATTTATTTACCGATTGTTCGTGGCTTCAATGCAACAAAGGGGAAATCCTGTCTTCATTTACAAGATCTTCACAACTATATAACTTTCTTGTGGTGTTTCGCCAAAGAACGTCCATAAACATTTACAACTTTACATTTTGTGTGCCGTTAATTTAGCAGCTTACAATTTAGACAAAGAAAACTTTTGACATTCTGTCATAATTCGGCATATCTATCCCTTGAGCTGAACAGGTGGATACTGAACTGGACACATAGTTCGATTTTTGTAATTGTGTTGACAACCATTAGACGTCGTCCCTGTGTTCAATGTTTGAGTTCGTTGCTGATGGACAAGATTTGTACATAATTCTTGTCCTCTGCAAGAAGCAGGTTACCTCTACAGGCAATGTCAGAGTGTGAATTTTGAATAAAAGTCCCTCCAGACGCCATTAGCTGGCGGCAGTTTTTCTGTGTCTTTCTATTCTTCATGCGATCGCCAAATAAAACATTAATAAAAACACAAGGTCAGTGAGACACTGACGCTATGAGTTCTGGCGTCTATTTGGGCTGGGAATTACGGAGCGCAATATCGAATCTCCAAGATTAGGGCATATTAAAGCTGGGCGCGAAAAAAAAACGCTTGAATGATCTCGCGAATATCGAGGAATTCGCAGACTGCTATAACGGATCGCGGTAAATAAGGAGGGGTTCTTCGCGTTGCACCAGGAATTGTACGGATAACGATCCCCAAAAATTGCCAACAGCTAATCTCGAATCTCCAAGAATTTCTGGTGCCAATCCCTCCACCCCCCCACCACCCACCCCTCCTATATAAAGCCGTCGACTGCAACGAATCCATTTTCCCATAGACTACATTGGACGGCGGAGGAGAAATAGCTGGTCCTCCGTGGCGTTCTCATTAGTATCGAGCGCTGAAAGTCTTCCTCTCTGATGACGGGCTATTGCTTTTCCAACCGGTCCCTTCTTTCTGATGTCTATTAAGCGACACACAATGGGGCGCCAATATCGAGGTGTCCCTATGCCAAGCGCTCAAACTTGCGTCACTTCTGACCTGCTTTACCATTTCGCTCTTAACACATTTCCACGTGACAGTCACTTCTTGCTTAAAAAATCCCGGCTTCCAAGCTCAAATATGAACCGAGTTACGGCCCCCGAAGTCTCAACGCCTCTCTGCGCGCGTTTGACTGCGTCACAACTTTTAATAGCGCGCCGGGTTTTACAGGCATCTCGCCCTCTTATTATATGGAATTTATATATACACGTATCCCTATGCTGTGTCGGTAGTCCGGGCCAGGACGGGTATGCCGACCTGTATACTCCACCTCTTCTGGGCTGGCCGATAGGGTTACGCCGTATGTCAATGAAATGTTCGGGGCAATGGAACCACACTTGGTCAGTCATTTTTCAATCAGCTGCTATCTTCTCCCGAATACCCCGTGCTGTTTTGAACGGGACACAATCGGCATGCTGAATAAATATCCGAGCACCCTACCTGGGTGAAAGAAGCCCCACTCTCCCGGCAGAGGGCGCTCGCGTAACTCACCCTCTAAATCTCTGGAAGCCCCACCCCCAACCCCCACTCCCCTCATTACATGTCTGAATGCATACCGAGGCGTAATGTGCGTATTCGCTTTACCTTGGGGCAACCCCTGGCTACCAAAGAAATGCACCCACCATTTCGCATCTTTTGTAACCTGTTGCAACTCGCCAGCTGCATTATTGAAGACATCAGGGGCCGTATTCGGGTTCAAAATACATAAGTAAGTTTAGTCACCCAAAAAGTAGATTTTTTGAATTAAGAAAGGGCTAAAATTATATTAAAGATGATTTCTTAATAATGAGTTCCACCACAACGTGCTGGTGAGGCTGAGACAAAAAATGCACTTTTCGTGCGTAGCTTACGAGGGGATTATGAATACGGCCACTGCATGCATGGGCCCTTAAAAAAAGGTCTGAACCGCGATGTCACGATCGATGACCACGTGACCTATTTTTCGATTGTCAATTAAATACTAAATTAGAACATAATTTATTACGCGTTGTTATGCCAGAAGCTATTATCTAGGTTAATTGAATTTAATCTTACTGTAAGAAGTAAACTTCGGTTGCAATCCTTTCCGTAGTTTGTGATTAATGTGAGTAGGGCTAGATAGGGACCTAACGGAGAAACACAATCGACCATCGCCATTTTAGAAAATTCCGTAGATATTACCACTTGTAAACATTTTACTTCCAAACAGCAATCCCCTGACGCAGTAAGATTAATACGTGTGGTTATCCTACCTTCCAAGGCGTCGTCCAAAAATAGTACAAACTTAAATATATGTACACATTTTTTACCAAGTGAAAACGCCTGCAAATTATGGTTCTGACGGCCGTCCATAAACACTGGTTCAACTGAAGAAAAACTAGAGGATCCCTCACTAGGATTTCGTGGTTGGCGCTTGGTTCGCTAGAGGGCGTTAGCTATCATGGAGGAACACGTTGATCATCCGGAGAATCTGGACGTTCCCCTTGGGGCTAACTCTCAGTCAAATTCGGTAATCTTGTTCGTTTCGCTCCTGTGCACAGCGTTTTATAAGATCTTCGTGCACAGTTTCAGATAATTTTATGGCCCGTAGATAGTAAGATAGGGATTATTTGCGGCGCTTTGCCCAGACACCCTGGCCTGCCCGGTCACACAACACAGAAACACGACAGGCAGTCACTGACTGACTACATGACATGTACTCGGCAAATGAACTGACAGTGACAACTGTCACTGTCACAGTGGCAGTAGCGAAGGCGAAGCTGTTCACAACTGTTGTTTAGTGCAATGTATTGCTGTTTCTAACTTTTAGCATAGTAAGACGCTCAAGTTGACATGAATGTTGGACCTTATAGATTTACTCTGTTGGCCAAACATGTCATTGGCAACAAATAATAATCAATGTGAGAACTTAGTCATAACATAAGTCAACGGTCAGGACCTGAACAGACCACACTGCATGACATTGTCAAGTAAGCTAAAGCCCCACTTCAGGACTATTATCATACAGCTAGGTCTTATTAAATTATAAATTATAATTACATCTTGTAGTAAAAAGATATAACTTATAAGGCAAAGTGGGCTAATCTCGATCCCTTAAAGTTGCATGTCGGGCTCTTTCCCGCCAAAACTAAAGAAGTCAAAATACAAATAAGAATCAGTCCTTGAATCATTCAAGACTTCTTTTGTCTATACTCCACCTATGCCAGACTGCCAAATAGTATCTCTTAGCCTTGTCCGTGATATCAATTTACCACAAGTTTTCATTTTAGTGGTAAACGTCATCAGTTTGTATGCTTCGCGATGTTTTGGTATAAGTAGCAGTGCAGCGACAGAGTTCTGTGGTGTCCAGGGATATACACATTTGCCACACTACAGCCGAAACGGCGATATTTATCAGGTTTCTGAATTTATAAAATGAAAAAATAGAGTTTTCTACAAATTTTGATATAAATTTCACCTAGGCTTAGTTTTGGCGGGAAAGAACTCGACATGCAACTTTAAGACAAAAAAGCATCTATTTTCTTCAATAATGTGAAATGAACTTCTTTTTTGTTCAAACAGTATTCAGTGGTATTCCAATAATATGTTTTAATAGAAAAAACGAAAACATTTGCAGTACGTGGGGAGTGCTCCTTTTTTGAAAGGCAGTGGGAGGCATAGTCAAACCTCTATCCCTGTGGTCTAACCTCAACCCCCTGGGATAGGTGGGTGACTGAATCTGCGTATCGTGATCGTTAGTGTGTGAAAGCAAAAATATTAATTCACATAACTGTGCTTCTACTGCGCAACGATAGATAAAACGGTCCCATGAAACTATATTTATTAGTCTTATTACACAGCAGTCATAACGTAAATATAGAATACTTCATGGGCACCACGCCAAAGAAATGCCATTTGGAACGGATGCATTACGATGCCAAAATAAATCCTTTATGTTACAATACATCTGAATATTAGTTTACGTCAGAATATGCGGAAACAGGGCTGGACCGTTATTGTTGCATGTATTTGTGACTATCAACTGCTAAAAAATGATGTATTTTATAACATATATGGTTCGAAAATTATGTTATATTAAAGAGAGGATCGAGGTTAGACCACGGTCGTGAAAAAGGTGGGGTAACCTCAATCTCTCCCAAGGTCAAGGTCGATCTGGGGAAGAACTGTCATGATGTTACACCTGTTGTAAACATCGTCTGCTGTCACTCTTTATTATAAAATAAGTTCTCATACTCAGTGCTAATAAGGTATACTGCTTGTTTTTGAAACTCATGTGTCTTAACTTTTGAGATACGCTGCTTATGCACCTGTTATCGTTGGGTTGCAGGACTTATTTAATTCAAATTTGCTAAAAAATGACGCCTGTTATCCGGCGTCTCTGTGTCTAGGTATCAGGGGTATCCCCAAGATTGTGATCGAAAAAACAATTCGGCAATTTTTTTTTCGATTGGTGACGTCATTAACAAAAATAGCATGTGGGGGTCGGGGTTACCTAAGGATCGAGATTAGCCCACTTCGCCTTATTTATAAAATTAAAACTGTTATCAAATCTAAAATTTTTTTTTAATCTGTTAGATGGAATAATCAGCCATTAAACTTAAAGTATTCATGTCTTTATTTAATGTCAATATAAAATTGTAAAGATGCTTTTTTATAACAAGCTTATTTACTACATATTATCTATATTTTTTCATCATCTGATGATAACAGGGGCTCAATTTCTTTTTAATGATTGGTACAGTGGTTTCTGCATTATACAACTTCTGTTTTGCAAGCCTGAAATGACGATAACTGTAGGAGTCTTGTAATAGAGGGATACCCTGAGATGGGCTGTTTTCGCTCCAGTATTGCGAACACAAATCAGCAAATGTCTCTAGGTTAACTTCAGCTGACTCTCCATTTAGCACTGATCCTTTTATATTGTGGCATTGCTGGAAGCTGTACAGCTACCCATTGGAAGTCGAGAATCATCTAAGCATAGGTCCAGTGAGAAGAGCAATATATAAGAGCTTTCTGATGAATGTTTTTAGACTGCTGCGCTAAATCAGTCAAACGTCACTCTGTTAAGCTCATCATACAATATTTTCCTCAGCTTCAGATTCTTTGATGCCGCTATGGCTTCTCTTTCCAACTTATCCATCATAGCATCAGCATTCAGTCTAATAAAGCTAGATGCTGGTTATAGTTTCCTCGGCTTTGTGCTGTTAAATTGCAACAACACGCTTCTCCAAAGTTGAAACATTTTGCTTGCATGTTCCAGCCATTGTGTACATGTACATAAAAGATGTCAATAACAATGATGTGCTCTTAGACGTCTGCTCCTTAATAACCAGTCAGATTAGCACAATGTATTGTTCTGAGCCTCTCGAGTCGACTGCCATGCTATGCAGTGCCACCAAGCAGTGAGTTAACAAAAGGATTAAATTGTGTAAGTGCTACAGAGGGAGTTGCAATATAAAGGAGCTTTAACATGTAAAAGTGTTCTGTGCACAGCAAAAAGAGGATGACAGAGGGAGTCATATATTGATATCTCAGTCTTTAGCAATCGATCATGTATGGTTACTAAATGATCACCTCCAGCCTTATGACTCACTCCCACAGAAGGTTGTATAAGGCAGGGACCAATTCACTGTCTATTTTGAAATAAGGTTCATGATGCTTATGCATAACAAAATAACCATACTGCATGTTTATAGATTATTATTCTTCTTCTTCTTTAGTAATACATATATATAAGAAAGGACACATCCATTGCTAAGGTTAACTTTCTACACTTCATAATCAAAGATGCCTGTATTCAGCCATCCTAAGTATGAGCCAAGCCACTACAAGGTTGAGGTAGGATCATACTCTCTATTATATTAAGTTACTGGTAGGTAAGCAGTTTGGGGCAACATAATTGCTGTTATGGTATTTAGCTTTGTTTTCAATAACCTGTACAAAGGTGTAGCAGGATGTTCTTCTATATTGATACATAAGTCCAATATCTGGTGTCTTGCAAGAAGTTACAAGATCTTCTGAGGATCTTATGGGTAAAAATTTGTCTGATCTCCATCTTGCACTTATTTGCATATTGGGTGTGCTTGGCCCGAATCTATATCAATGACGATTACAATGATTAATCTGGAATTATTTGGGATGTACCAGTTTCTTTGGTTGTTCAATATGCAAATGTTGCAAAGGACATTCACTCTACCTTTAAATATATATGTGTCAATTCACTTTAATATTATATCTGGGTGAGAGGTATTTAGAAAACAGCATATTATAAGAGGACCATCCTATGCTGGGCTGCTTGTAGGCCCATTGGTCACTAGAAGATACAATGTATAAAATGGTGACATCTATCTCACATTTAATCTTGATAATATGAAATATATAGAGATTCATCCTTTTGTTATGATTGAGAGACTCCTTACATTTAGACATGGTATAGAGTGTTATATATAAAGTATTGCATTGTGTACATATAGATTGGTAACATCGGATTGTTAAATGTGATTTGACGAAAAAGACTTCTGGGTTACTACTTGTGTGCAGCATGTTAGTTTGACCTGAAAACAAATACTGCTGACCTGTGCATGGCATAATATTAATGGAAGGGTAATAGGTATTCTGATATAACAATATTTTATGAGATTCCATGAGACTATATAAGAAACTTGTTCAGAAGATCACTTTGATTTTCTTTGGCTTAGCAGGATTTTCATGTTTTGTTTGATCATCTTATAGAATAACCTGTTGAATGAAGTTTTGAAACTTTTTGATTTTGATAATTTTGTTCATTGTCTACTGGCACCCACTTTATTTTAGTGAGGTAATGTTTTTTTATTGATTAAACTGGTAACTTCCAATTAACTAGCTGGTAAGGCAGCTGTGTGTTGTATTTTTTGCTGTTGTGCTTTCCACCAGAATGTGGCTGAGATCAGTACTGCCACTGACATGGAACATTTAAGTAAATTAGTCCAAGTCTTGGAACTGTGTCACAGAAAGTAGGTTGTGACTTCAGCATTGTGATAAGATCTGTCATTTACCAGTAGTTGTTGTAAAATATAGCTTTCCTAATTTCTACTTAATACTGTGAGATATTTCTAGTATTACTGGTAGTTGGTGTTACTTTCCTTGCAATGCTATGTATGCTGTGTAATTATGCCTTGCTTAATATAGCCTATACATGTGCTATATATTACTATTTTTATTGTTTTTCTTGTAGAAAAAAATATCTGATCTTCTTACATAGATGTATTTGCATTCTTTCCAGAGTATTGACTTGTCTAAATTGTCAGAAGAAGAACGATGGAGGTGAGTAAATACAGACTATCGATTAAAAAAGTTCTTCATTTTTTGTAATGAACCACACAGGCTCTTGGGTCACAAAGGTACAGGAATCCCGACTAACTAGTATTCTTGACGAAAAGACTTCAGGGTATGCACAATATACCGGTATCTCAGATATTTGGCAAAAGGGGTGTCAGAATCTAGCTGGTTTTCTAGTATTCGGAACACCTTAGCCGTAATTTTATTGAAATATACTGCAACAGACCAACACAGCATGGGTTTCAACCTTGGCACCTGTATCTGCATGTTTAACCCTATCTCATTTTCGCTGGATCTTTCTTGGCCCACCTTTGAGCCTTTGAATGCACAAAAATGTACCAAAAAACATTTTGTATGAGACAGAAATACAGTCTTGTAATTTTATAAAAGCGATAGGTATGTATGCATGTATAATGTTGCCATGACGATGTGGTTGCAGAATCGAGCACCAGCGTCTGCACGAGAAGCACCGTGGCCACGAGGCCATGCACGCCGAGATGGTCTTCATTCTGCTCGGCACGCTCATCGTGGCGCAGATTGTCCTCGTCCAGTGGAAACAACGTCACTTCCGCTCTTACCAGGTACCCAATGGGATGCTTCATGTTATTTACGTCAAATGGAAGGATTTAAAAGACGAATAGTATACGAATTATCTGCCCCCTCAAGATGACACTTTTCTTTGTATTTGTGTGTTCAGGCTTTAATTATTTACATATTTATCCTACCTATTATATTATACCGAGTAGGTAATCCTACACATTATGTATTTTTGTATTTTGTTTAGTTCCTTGCTGTGTTTACACTATGGTTTACATATTGCTCACACTCTTAATGTGCTATAGTAAAGCATTTATGTGGATCCAGATTGCGACGCTAGCTGGAATGTGGATCATCCCTGTGGTCATCTGCGCCAAGTTCGGTTGGTGGAGGTTCATTTTCATCTGGATCATCTTCTCGGTCATCACAGGATTCGTATCGTTCAGGGCCACCCGCAAACCCCTGGCCGGCACCACACCCCGGTAAGCCAACCCATATCTCTCCCCCCCCCACCCTAGACCTCTGGCCACCCCCAGACCTCTGCCCACCCCCAGACCTCTGCCCACCCCCAGACCTCTGGCCACCCACAGACCTCTGGCCACCCAAAGACCTCTGGCCACCCCCAGACCTCTGCCCACCCCAGACCTCTGCCCACCCCAGACCTCTGGCCAGCCCCAGACCTCTGACCTCTGGCCACCCACAGACCTCTGGCCACCCACAGATCTCTGCCCACCCCCAGACCTCTGGCCACCCCCAGACCTCTGGCCAGCCCCAGACCTCTGCCCACCCCCAGACTTCTGCCCACCCCCAGACCTCTGGCCACCCACAGACCTCTGGCCACCCAAAGACCTCTGGCCACCCCCAGACCTCTGCCCACCCCAGACCTCTGGCCAGCCCTAGACCTCTGGCCACCCACAGACCTCTGGCCACCCACAGACCTCTGCCCACCCCCAGACCTCTGGCCACCCACAGACCTCTGCCCACCCACAGACCTCTGCCCACCCACAGACCTCTGGCCACCCACAGACCTCTGGCCACCCACAGACCTCTGCCCACCCCAGACCTCTGGCCAGCCCCAGACCTCTGACCTCTGGCCACCCACAGACCTCTGGCCACCCACAGACCTCTGGCTAGCCCCAGACCTCTGGCCACCCCCAGACCTCTGGGGACCTCTGGGGACCTCTGGGGACGTCTGACCTCTGACCTCTGGCCAGCCCCTTATATATGTTATTATGTGATTAAAGTTGTTACTTTAAGTTCCGTAATTGTCGGCATATATCAATTTCTTTTGAATTTTTTTTAGGATTCACTTCGAATGTTTTGTGAAAATATGTCTTAGATTTTGATTACGTATTTCAAAGCTTATTCCGATACATACGTTTCCTTTTCTTTTCAGATTGGTGTACAAATGGTTCTTGCTGAATTACAAAATTAGTTATGGAGTTGGAATATTTGGCTATTTGATTATCATGTTAACGTTGTTTGGGCTGAACATGTTACTACTCATCAAACCACAAGTGGCCATGGACTTCGGTCTCCTTATGCTCTTCTACGGACTCTACTATGGCGTTGTGGGCCGGGACTTCGCGGAAGTCTGCACAGACAAGATGGCGTCGCATATCGGGGTAAGTTCGCACGAGTATTACACGGTTTAAAGCTCATACATGTACATCAAATTTTCCACCTACATTATGATTTTCAAAATCAAATCGAGAAATGTCCTGGACACATTAGCTATGGGCATGCTAAATGTGTACGAAATAGATATATGATCATTTCAAAAGGCAAAATACGGTGGCGATGCCCGAATTTTGATGACGTAGTACACAAGAAAGTTACTTTTACACACGAGATGCACCAGTGTGGCCAAACCATGTGGCTTAGCAATCTGCCTTAAGTTATTGCGTACACTAAGAACTACATCATTTTTATTTAAAACAAATTCGCAGGAAATTATTCCTTTATGAGTAACTTTAATAAATTGTGACATCCCGAGAAAAAGAAAAAGGAAGCTGAGCTTATGGAAAGTTTAAGAATATCTTATAATCCATGTTGTTTCAGTAGTATGTGAGTATAATAGTGTTTCTGTACCACATTTGGATATTCCATGTTGTTTCACTATTCCTTGACTGTTCTGTGTTGTGTCAGTACTACATATGGACGTTCCATGTTGTTTCAGTACTACACATGGCTATTTCATGTTTCAGTATTACGCATGGCTATTTCGTGTTTTGTCAGTACTAAATACGGCTATTTCGTGTTATTTCAGTCCTACACATGGCTATTTTCATGTTGTTTCAGTACTACACATGGCTATTTCGTGTTGTATCAGTCCTACCGTGGCTATTTCGTGTTGTTTCAGTACTACACATGGCTATTTCGTGTTGTTTCAGTACTACACGAGCACGGGACTTCCCTCCCGGAAGTTGGATCCCGGAGTCTGCGCGGTCTGTGGCAACCGCATCCTAGTACAGGACAACGAAGACGCTATCGTGGAGCGAACCTACCGCCTGTCATGTGACCATGTGTATCCTTTGGCTTCCTTAGCCTTAGCGCCTACCTAGCGTAATTACCTAATGGTCAGCCGGTTGGAGATGCAGACTGGGTGGAGCTCATGGGTTCGCGCGCCAGGCACCTCCATCTGGGACATTTGTCATCGAGCCCCTTGTCATCGTTCCGGGAGCTTTCTTGGCCAAGTTTAATCAGCCCTCGTGTGCACCGCACGGTCTAAAACACCAATTTAGGTTCATTTCTTATCTTGGCCCAAGTTAGACAAAAAGGAGCCCAAAAGTACACTAAATCGGAACCAACGTGACGTCAATTACAGGCGTACGGTACTCGTAGGACATTAACATGGGAATTCCGCGTTACTGTAATATCATACGGTTGTTTGGTGGTAGAATAATTAAGTTAGTAGTTTAAACGACATCTTGAATCTACGTTTTGGGTCACTTGTACTGAAACTAGTGCTTTTGTAAGAGTATATACCCTTGTATGTGACCTTGTATCTAGCACTTTCTATGTGACCTCATATCTAGCACTTTCTGTGTGACCTTGTATCTAGCACTTTCTATGTGACCTCGTATCTAGCACTTTCTATGTGACCTTGTATCTAGCACTTTCTATGTGACCTCATATCTAGCACTTTCTGTGTGACCTTGTATCTAGCACTTTCTATGTGACCTCGTATCTAGCACTTTCTATGTGACCTTGTATCTACCACTTTCTATATGACCTCATATCTAGCACTTTCTGTGTGACCTTGTATCTAGCACTTTCTATGTGACCTTGTATCTAGCACTTTCTATGTGACCTTGTATCGGGTACTTTGTGTGTGACATTGTATCGTGCGCCTCGTGTATGATGACTGTATATTTTGTAGCTTGTGTCAGTTTATTTCCTTAACAGCTGTGCCCCAGGTTCCATGAGTTCTGTATACGTGGCTGGTGTATAGTGGGCAAACGCCAGACCTGTCCATACTGCAAGGAGAAGGTCGACCTCAAGAGGATGTTCCCGAGTCCGTATCCTTTCTGGGCTTTCTTCGGCTCCAGTCGTTCTCAGAACTTGTTTGTTTTAGGTTGAGCTGTATTTGTAGTTGTACACGAGTTATTTTCTTCAGCGAAGAAGAACGTTCGTAAATATTATATGTATATTTGCTTAAAAGTTCTATTTTGAATATGATGCATAGCAAAATGTTAAACTTGATATGTATATATCATTAAAAGCTTGTATCGTAAATATGATGCAAACCGAAATGTCGACTTGATGTATATTTGCTCTTAGGCTTATATTGTAAAGATTGTCCTACTGTGCATGGCTTTGAGGTTTTCCTTGACCTGAACCAGGTGGGAGCGACCGCACATTCTCTACGGCAATCTGCTTGATTGGATTCGTTACTTGGTCGCCTGGCAACCAGTTATAATTTTACTAGTACAAGGAATTAATTGGTCTCTAGGTTTAGAATAAAATATAAACATTATACAAGATTTTTAACTCTATACTTATTAGTCCTATTCTGCAAGGTCACTGTACGCCTACATCGTAATATGGGTCATCTGTATGTCTGATGCAGCCAATCTGTGAACTTCAGGGCTTCTTTTGGATTGAAGGGTTTTATAATGAATGTGATACATGTTGTAGTGGCTTTGGGGAGTTTGTCACACCGTTAGGCTGCAGGTGCCTTAGGTGGTGCAAGTTGGGACAGATTTGAGAGGGATGGGGGTGGGGATGCGTGGGGGTAGTTACGTATAGGTCGATTAAATTTGACAATTAAAGATTAGTCTTCAAGTAATGATCTGTACAAATTGATTAACACATTAATGTATATTTTGCGAAATCTCTCCATAGTTGAGGTTCATAAGGTTGAGTCCTAGACGGTATTAATTTACTGTGGCTGGCTCTGGTTGGGCACCCATGGTAGGGCTAACAAACCCATTCCATAAGTAACCGGGCAACAGTTACTAACTCTACTGATGTGATATGTCTGTATGGAAATCTTTATCAGAAAAATGCACCCGCGAAGCGAAGATTATTGGGAGCGGGCTGACGAATTGGGATGTCAGTGTTAATTGTTGGCATGTTAAGTGTTGGGAATGGGACGGGACGGCATATCCGCGCATCGTTTGGGCGTCTCCCTGCTCCGTCACTGCTATTGTACCGCCTGGTTGCTTAGTAACAGTCGTAGTTCGCCAATATGCATGCTGCTTGACGTCAGCAACAGTTTTACGTTATGATGACATTAAGGAAGAGTTGTAAAGACAACAGTTATATGCGACTGTATTCAATGCGAATAGGTTGAATTCAAGCTATTTGTTATTTATCTCTCTTGTACTCTGCAGATGTAGATAATTCTTATACTCGCGCTTACCTGGCTCATGGCTGAAGCAGTTTCGTTGGCCGCGGCGCAGACCAAACACGTGGTGTGTCTAACCGGTGTAACTCGTTAGATTTCCTCATGACCCTGGACTGGCGCTCGCGCGTGTACCGAGGTCTCACAACACTGGGACTGTGGCTGGCGAGTGGGCAACCTCGCTGGCTGGTGCGGGTCATGGGGAGGCTATCTGGGGCAGGTTTCATCCCAAACCATTTCGCTGGCCCTGGTGAGTTTTGGGCACCAACGTTTCATGTTCCAGCTTACCATGTATGCAGCTAGCCGACCCCTGTCGCTGAGCAGCATGAAATGTCGTAAATGGTGGTCACTTCTGTGTCTTCGTGGGGGAGGGCTGGTTGTTGCTTCGAAGAATGCGGCTGGTGCCTATAGCTATATACATTTCAAAGTCACGGGTGAATGGGTGACGAATGTCTGAGCCATAGTCCTGTATTGCGCGGTGGTATTACAACTGTCCCTGTTTCTTGTTCTGTTTAGGGTAGCGATTATCAAAACGGATTGTTGTTTAATGTGTGTATCGTCTGCTGGATTTAATAACGGTTGGCAGTTCATGTACTGGATTACAAGTAGTTCTATAAATGGGAACGTACAAGGCATGTGCATGTGTGTTGTAGCCCATCTAGTAGGTTTAACGGTTTAACGTGTTTTACCTGAACAGTGTATGGGTTTGTCCCTCTCCGCTGGTAGCTCTTCGCGGCAGTGAATGAACACGGCTGCCAGCCAAGGAACGGTCAATGTTGTGAGGAATATTACCAATGGATGTAAGCATCGGCCGCTTGTAACTGTAAGAACATTCCGGACCACGCAAAGATGGCGTTTTGGACGCCCAAACAAGTCCCTAAAACATTCATATATGTCAACCGGTTGATGGCGGTGCGATATGTGAGTGCGGGGAGGGTGGTGGGGGGTGCAGAGAGGGCACATCAGGCTGATCGCTCGAGAGGTCGAGACGAGTGGAAGTGAACGCAGGGTGACTGAAGACGACTGGGTACTACTAGTCACTTGATGATTAGGGTAAAGTATTGTGACTAGAAGTATACTATATTGTATGTGGGGTACCTGCAATGACTCTATTCTCTAGCCGAGACTGCTGCCCCTCTGCTGAGGATTGTATGAGATTTGTGTGTTCTATGTCTTAAGCCCGTGAATGTTATCTGTGGTCGAGCGAGAACAAAGTAAGGTACGACAGACCAACGCGTGTCGAGCTGTAAGCGGAGAACGAATGTGTTAATAAATGAAAGATTCGCGTCTGAAATGTGCACTCTTGTTGTCTCTTCGCAAGATGAAACATTAGCATTCCCGTTCAGAACCTATTGGCTTCAATCTGTCGGCTCATTGGCTTGAACTCAACGAAACGCACTAAACCATGAAAACAATACACGCCCTCGACCACAGACGTCTACGCACTGCATCAAAGCTCACCTGTCAATCTTGTGACATCATTGGGGAATTTTCAAATAACGCTCAGATGCAATGCTCCCAGAAATAAATCCGCCGGACCTCACTTCTGCTACTTTAACGAACACGTTTATAGTGATATCGGGGAATAAAAACTGTAAACTCCCATTAAAACAAATTGTTATTTGTTTATCTTCCCTAAACCAAGCTAACTCCGAGCAAGACAAAATCGTGGCACGAACACTTTAACAAAGTTACTAAGCTTATATGCTGATTATGGTTTCTCCAGCTCTCTGCCGTTAAATTACATGACAATGTGATCCTAAGACCACATTTTGATTGCGTCTTCCAGTCATTGTCTGCATGTACACAAAAGGTGCACAATGATGCACTCTTAGACGTCTGCTCAGTGACAACCAGTCAGATTACCGCAACGTGTTGTTTGTTTGGAGCCAATCGGGTCGACTGCCGCGCCGCGATGCAGCGTTAACAAAGGGATGAAATTGTGTGCTGGTCGCATAACGAGCCGAAATGTCGGTCGTAAGTCGCGTTAGCGAGGTGAGTCTCATAATAAAGGGGCTTTAACATGTAAAAGTGTTCCGTGCACAGAGAAAAGCCCGAATAACGGAGGAGTCGTATAATAGAGGGACCGTATAATGCAGGGACCACTGTAGTCTGTATTGTTGCACAATTCTAAGGATGCTATGCAAGCTCGAAGCATTGAAATGTAATTATCAGAAATTCATTAAACGTCTACCAGTACAAAACCCGGGGTTATTTGATATCACGGGCATGGCTAAGAGACTATTTGGCAGTAACTTTAATTAAGAGATCGCGGGAGAGGTAAGGGAGTCCCTCCTGCGCGGGACCTTGTTGGTAATGGATGTAAGCGGGTGCATTCTATATGTGTAGCACATAGAGCACGGCCGCGAAGCCAACCAATGCCGTGCATATACACACCTTTCAGACTGTAGTCTGTTCCATGTAGACCAGATATTGCAAGGCTCGACCACCGTAGGTTATCACGTAATAATAAAACCAGGACATTTTCTTTATATACTATTTATTCTAGGCATAGCACATCAGATATATATGTATGTAACATGGCCGGTTTTCGATAGCCCTGTACCATTGCTCTGCACCGCTACCACCCTGGCGTTAGAGACGGCAGCTGCTAGGAGACGTAATGCTGCCCTTGCCTGGTCCACAATGGCCGTATTATTAGGTATGCAATGTTATTTTATAGAATATAAAGCAATGATCGAAGTGGCTGTAACATCATAACACGTTAAATCACACGCACGAGTTCCACGTTCAGCGTTCACATATACGAGACAGTTACAATCCTTGCACGATGAATCGTTTTGTACAACAGGTTTGCGTTAAAGGAAAACATTGGACACTAACAAAGACTGAAAGAAAAATAAACAAGTACTTTCGAGCAGAAGCTTCACACATGATATCGTATATGATCTCAGACGATGAACTGTTTGATGGGAACCGAATGGGAGAAAAGTTCATGGAACTGGAGGAAGATAGGTTTCAAAATGCTGCTTGGACAATCGATTGATCAAAGTAACGTAATATGAGATGCCACCTGAAGATGTGCTATATTGATAATAATTATAATCAAGTGTATATACACAAAATAAAAACAGTATATCGTCCTGAGTTAGTTAAGCTAATATCTTGCACACCGTTTTAGTCCATTACTTAATAACCCATCGACTATTTCGAGTGGCTTATCAGGTGTGAAATAACAACCTTTTATTCAGTCCCTAGCTTAAAACAAATCGACAATCGCGAAGTCACACTGCACATTTTAGAATTGAAGTTTCTCATACGGTATGATGACATAGGAGAAGAGAGCCTTCACTGCCTTGGACGACATAGACCGTACACCTTCGTCCACGCTTAGCACACTGCTCGGGGGTTCACTGGCCGCGCGTGGCTCTGGTTGCCAGGGGTTGGGCCTACTGCACACATCATCACCATGGTTACTTGTTGGAATCAGAACGCTGTCGTCGTCCCACAAGACGTTGTTTATAGGAAGCCCCGCGGTGTGGCGCTGCGGACGGACTGCATCACCAGTTGAGAGTGTTGCATCCCAGAGATCACTCCAACAGGCGTGTTGGTGTGTGTTGTTGTTGTTGACGGGGGACACCCTGCAGAGGGCGCCATCCTGTGACGTCACGTCGTCCCGTGGTCCTCCCTGTTCACCGCTCACGTGGTGCCGTAAACTGGCGTCCGCTCTGTCGCTCGGGAAGTCGTCATACCGCGTCCAATTCAAACTCATTTCTGTATTGACCAGTCTATTTGATTTGTCAATATCTAACACTTCCACACGTTGGTTATTAGGCAAAAGTTTATTTGAACAGATCTTGTACCTTTCATCAGATTCAAGGTCACTATACGGACGCTGTCGCGTTCGCGATATATATACATCACGCGCACTCTTCCAATAGAGGGCGTGCAAAGGATAATTTCCGCGTTCCGTGTGGAGGCACCGCGGAAACCATGGTAACCTGTTGTATCCCATGTACCGCCGCCCTATCATTTCCACGACAACCTGAAACGCCGCCGAGCGCGCGGCGTCGTTTGTGAGCACCATGACGGTCGTGGCGTCGCGTGACGTCACAACGTCTAGGTCACTAGGGCGGTTTACAACTGTTGTCACAAGGCAGCCAGCTGGTGCTGAGGACCCGGATGTAGCCTGTGTGACGTCATGGGAGCGAGGACAACGCTGAGCGCCGCCTCTACGCGACTCGCTTGTTGCTGTCCCGCAACGGTCTCTTCTTAACCTGCAACACGCACAATGCAAGGAACACATTAGAGGCGTCTTCAATGATAACACTATAACAAATAATGTAAGTCGAATTAACAGCAGCTACGTCGTTACCTGACTGCGCAAGCAGATTGTTGCTATGGGTGTTTCAATTAAGATCTTCAAGGTAGTTACATCGATATTCACATAACATTAGAGGTTGATAACATACTCAGATACTGATATCGAGAAATAATGTCGGTCTAAGCAGAAATGCATATCATTCCATCGGAGAAAGGTTTTATTCCACGGGGGAACGAACCACCACGAACCACTCTCGTTCAAGACGAGAGTGGTTCTCGTTCAACGAGAGGACAAAAAAAGCAAAGTTCCCTCAAACACGAGAATAAAACATATTGCAGGACTGGGCAAGTGACAACAACAAAATGTTTTCAAACAAACAAATGAATATATGCATGTTGTTATGTATAATATGCTTTGGGTCATTTGTGACCATGTCACTTGACCGGACCCAAAATGGCCGCATATTAACAGTGCATATTTCACAGACAACAACCTCTCCGGCAATCGTGTTATGAACGAGAACAATGTTAGTCAACAAAGGAAGGCCTACTTGTAGTCGTAATCGAGACATGAGGCTTCGCAATTTTACAATACTGCTCGTGCCTTTGTCTTTCACCTGTTTGAGGACGAAGGCGGCGGCATTTGTTCAACATTACATCATCGTGTAATCGATTACTTAAATATATCTAGGTAATCGTAGTAATTATCAAATGATCCGCATCATCTAATGGAAACCCAAACGACGGATGCTTCTTTTTTGGAAACGATAACTTGGTTGGTGGATAAAAGATTGTTTTGTTATGAAACAAAATGAGACGGTGAAACTATCACAAGAAGCTGTAATGGAGTACCAAAGGTTGTACACCGGTTGTACACACGTCGAGTAAACATCATGCATTCGGACCCTACGTGTAATTGGCCAAGAAAAACAAGTGTTGTGAATTAATGAATTAAAAAATCCCGCATTCTAGCGTTGTGGACTGCATTCCATATCTACGCCGGAATACAAATATAATGGTCGAAGATTATTGTGGACAAGTCCACAACGCTATTTGAGAGACAACATTGCATTAAGAAAACCCCGAATTTTAGACGACTGATAAATAATGCTGTACCTGTTCTCATGAAGCGCAGGGCCGACCAGAACTTCGCTAAACTATAGACTTATGCAGGAGCAACAAGCACAATTAACAACAGCTTCGACAATTACTCCAAACTTCTTCAGGATGCAGCCACAATGAACAAGAAACTAGTTCCTCACTGAACAGACAACTAAATCATAAATACAATTTAAAATTAAAATCATGTGGTCATTTGTTTTGGCTGTTTTCACTGAGTCACTCCCGCCTAAGTCCAAATAAATAAAGTTCTCTAGTGGAGGGAACTAATGTTCAAAAGAGTTTCTCAAAGTTCTGGCCGTATCCTTTTTCCACAAACACGATACATAATGATAACATCCTAGATTTCGACTTGTTATATACACAGGCGAATTGAGATGAAATGTTGAACAAGCATGCATAGGAAGAGGCAACAAAACGAAATACTAAATTTTCAAAATAAAAAACAAAACAATTTGTCATTTTAACAGTACAGATGTCCTGATGATTTGTTTTATCTACGTTACGAAAGAACTAGCTGCTTGAACATTAGCTGATCTACACTGCATATTTCTGCAGATGGAAGATTCATATATCATAAATCCTCTCATAATCTCTAACAAACATGTTTAACACTATAACTGTACACGGTGGTACATGTAGATGCAGGCGATGTCGACAAGACCACTCCGCAAATATGACCCAGTTAGGTCAATCACGCGCCATCAGAGGTCAATGTTCCAGTCATCGGCATCTTCGGTGTTAAACGGCTCGAGCTGCAGTCTCGGCAACGACACTGGTTCCCCACGACACGCCTTCCCATTGGCTAGCCCGGGACGCTGGGTATTGCTAGACTCCTTCTGTTCGGCCAGCGGCTGCTCACAGATCGTATCGTCCGGTCGGCCGCCCGCCGTCTGGCCCACCCGCCGGGGTCTATGCACCAGCTCACTATAGCGCTGACCCAACCGGTCGACGTGTCGCTTTCGTAACCCGCGACGGAAGCGGTCCGTCCGGCTAAAGTCACACTCGGCCCCGCTGTCAGCGTCGTTAGTGGGGGTGGCGGGGGTGGTGGCGGGGGTGGTGGCGGGGCTGGTGGCAGCACTTATAAGGGCCTCGCTCTTCAGCTGCATCAGTCTCGGGGGTGTGAGGATCGGGTAGCTGGGCTTGGGGTGAACTTTCTTGGCCGAGGGCCAGCCGTCGAATCTGCGGATCAGTAGCTTTACCTGACTGCTGTCGTCTGCTTTCTTCCCGCCAAGAAGCCGCCCGAGACGCCGCGTCTTCTTGCTCGGGGTAAAGCCGATGTTGAAGGCCAGACTGTCCTTGTCCGCGACTTTACTCTGGAAGGGCGCAACAAAGCACGGTTAATTAGGCACGGTCTGTTTATCAGAACGCAATACATAAAAACAATGTCTTGCTGCAAAAGGAAGGGTGCTCGTAAGCAGTGCCTTCAATCGCTTGGACAGAGACATATTACGGCAAATCAGACTTGCGTAATATGCATGAGTGAGGGACCAATTAAATGGCGTGTGAAGAAAGACCTTGCGGTATCATTATACGTTAATGGACACAGGTGTGCATCTACATGCATTCCCATAGGAAGTTGGTCTTAATGTACCAAGATGGAAAACATTATTATACCATGAACCAGTCGAACCAGCCTTGTGACCTTATCAAATGCTCACAAGTCAATCAAATATCACACATATACATTAAAAATAGTTTGAAACGAGTGACTGATCACATCAACAAGTGTTTTTCACAGAATCCAAAACCACAGGAATTTATCGCCCCGGATTAAAGTCCCCACAGCAAATTGGAACTCGGCAAAATCAGGGACGCGCATACAAACCTGCGCGTCCGCGTTTTCTGCGTTCCGTGGTTTCCGCAGCGGCGTGTTTCTTGCCTTAGGGGTCCTCCGGTTGTAGGCCCTAGCTCGCCTCCCACTGCCGGGGGTGGCGCCCTTGGGGGTGCCCCGCCCCCCTCGCTTCCCATTCCGGGGAGTCGTCTTCTGCTGGGTCGGCGTTTCCATGACAGCGCTGGCAGTGCCCCGGACCCCGGGGGTGGGTGGGCCTGGTCTCTGGTAGGAAGCCAAAGGCTGGAAAGCAAGGCGAGTTGGTTGTAAGTGGTCCCGACGATAGTGACCTGCTAGAGGCAGTGCGAGGGTGCCACAGTAACGAACTGGAGTACAGTTAATACACACAGGAAGTAACGGCACATATAAGCAATAAAAAGGAGATAAGCCCAGCATAATAAATTTCTGATATAGACATTTAAATTAATCATAAATATAGCTGTACAGGCGACAAGTTGTACCTTGCTTAAGTAGGAAATAATTATAATAATTCATGAAACCAATTTTTCATTAAATCGCTTAAGGTTATATATATACTGGAACGAAAGATTTAAACAACACATAAGTACATGAATATATCAGCGAAGGATATTAAACTATAGTCGAGTAACGTATTACAACGGTATCGTTCACATCGCGGGGCGTAATATGGTGTTAAATAACCAGTTAGGCATAGTCGTGTTGCAGACCAATGATTGATCCCTCACAAAAAATAGGGATAAAGTAGACCTACTTGTGCCAGAAAAGTAGGGAAAAAAGTAGGGAAAGATATAGACTCCAGGAAAAACAGTAGGGCATTCTGAATCACTTATCACTTTGAGACCAGGCCAGATAACATGCATTCCAATATCACAGAGTAGGTATTATACAGTACAATACATACTCTATAATACCTACTCTGTGCCAGTACCCAGTGTCATCGGGCATCAGTCTCACTTGTGGCGTGATCCTGACACATGTATACCAGATTTCCTTCAAACAATGGGTGCCCTGCATGTGATGTCATCTGATCAAATCTCGTAAATTACAAAACAGTAGTGAAAACGTTAGGACAAAATAAAAGGATAAGCGAAAAAAGTAAAGTAGGGAGAACCTAAACAAATAGTAAAGAAGTAGGAAAGTAGGGAAAACCTAAAAAAGGAGAGAAAAAGTAGGGATCAATCATAGGCTTGGTGTTGGCAGATGGGGGGTGTGCTTTCTGTCTGCCTTCTTTACGACACAGTCCCTGTAGCGGACGGGCACCACGTGTCCATGCACCGGGCCTGTCCTGCAGCTTACTTGGTCGGTGTTACTGCTGAGGGTGGCGGTGGAGGAGGCGGATTGCGAGGACATCCGCCGCGTCACCACGCGTCCGCTGTTGGGGCTGTAGTGCTTGTAGAGCCGTACCCCCGGCGTGTTCAACTGATACACCCGGTCACCGTCCACCTCCACCTGCGCCAGGGTTAATAAATACAAGCGGTGCCCTTATATATATAGATAGATAGAGATATATATATACAAAAGTGTATGGGTCGACCGGAGAGTCGCGTAAGATTACATGGTTACTATGGTTACAGCTACCCTCCGCCCCCATTCCCATCCCGAGAATGAGTGTGCGGAGGGCACGCCAGGGGACGCTACAGTTTGGTAATTCGGTTTGGAAAGAGAGGGGTGTTAATTCTATCCGATGCCCGCTATTGACGATCGCTTCACACCGTCTGACACAACATTCATTGCTGAAAATAGCAGGTCATGTAAATATCCCGATATTTACTCTATGCAATATGATTAAACGTGCTGTATTTGGATTTGCTTTAATCAATCAATACGGATTAATTTTCCAAAGTAGATTATTAGCGATTGACTATCCCAAAGAGGTGAAGACGACAGCATCGCTTTGTCAAGAAAACGTTTACTTTTCCTATCAGAGCCCATTCCAAATTTTCCCAAGTGAACAGTCATAGACGCTCAAACTGAATCAAATGGTCCTTCCCTCACTATGTCGACTATGCTAAATTTATTCCATTACTATATTTCGTTATATGCTGGTAGTATAACACAGTAGAACCACCCTCAACTGAGCCCAGACTAAACCGAAACCAGAAATCCCGTGGGATTATATCACTCAGTCTAACAAAACCATCTTCAGTTAACAGGGCAATATACGGTATTATATACCTGGGAGACTAATATGAGTAAGCTATATTATAGAGCAATACACGTAACTAATAATCACAGGAAAGTAACATGTCAAATATATACAGAGCAGGTCATGAAAGCAATCGAGCATAGCGATTGTACAAATATATTGAGTAACAAAATAAACCATTCCAACACCATTCCAGTTTGTTAACTATAGTTAAATGAATATTCGAGGATAATTATAAAGCCGATTCTAATATGATTACATGATTACGTATACTAGCGTCCATCTGGTACATGGGTATATGGCAGAGATGCATACACAGGGCTTTCGGTATGGAAAGCATAGGTAGAACGTCCCGAAGTCGAGTCGCCTGTCCGTGAGCGATAACCGTCCGGATCGGCGGCAGGCGAGGCGAACACACCCGGCACAGATCCAGATTGTCCGGATCGGCGGCAGGCGAGGCGAACACACCCGGCACAGATCCAGATTGTCCGGATCGGCGGCAGGCGAGGCGAACACACCCGGCACAGATCCAGATTGTCCGGATCGGCGGCAGGCGAGGCGAACACACCCGGCACAGATCCAGATTGTCCGGATCGGCGGCAGGCGAGGCGAACACACCCGGCACAGATCCAGATTGTCCGGATCGGCGGCAGGCGAGGCGAACACACCCGGCACAGATCCAGATTGTGCGGATCGGCGGCAGGCGAGGCGAACACACCCGGCACATATCCAGATTGTCCGGATCGGCGGCAGGCGAGGCGAACACAACCGGAACAGATTGTGCGGATCGGCGGCTGGCGAGGCGAACACAACCGGTACAGATTGTGCGGATCGGCGGCTGGCGAGGCGAACACACCCGGCACAGATCCAGATTGTCCGGATCGGCGGCTGGCGAGGCGAACACACCCGGCACAGATTGTGCGGATCGGCGGCTGGCGAGGCGAACACACCCGGCACAGATCCAGATTGTGCGGATCGGCGGCTGGCGAGGCGAACACACCCGGCACAGATCCAGATTGTGCGGATCGGCGGCTGGCGAGGCGAACACGCCTGGCACAGATCCAGATTGTCCGGATCGGCGGCTGGCGAGGCGAACACACCCGGCACAGATTGTGCGGATCGGCGGCTGGCGAGGCGAACACACCCGGCACAGATTCAGATTGTCCGGATCGGCGGCAGGCGAGGCGAACACACCCGGCACAGATCCAGATTGTCCGGATCGGCGGCAGGCGAGACGGACACACCCGGCACAGATCCAGAAGAGACCGTTAGTCTATGTGAGTCCTGTGTAGCCAATGCGTGTACATAGGTAGCCTAGTAAAATACTAATTCACCCCTCTATCCACGAAGTGCAGGACAACGAGTAGGGGTCTAATGGCACTTTCACTCTGTCAGCAGGCAATATCGTACCACTACTGGGGCTGCCATCGAAATGGTCACCCACATTTATCTACCAGTTCTGCCACCCACCTTTCGCTTCGATGTCCCGGGGCAGCTGTCGAGACTGTCATCGAGAGAGACCCCTTCGGAGGAGGTCCTCTTGTGCCCGCGCCTCCCTCCGGCCGGCCCCTGACCACCCTGACCCCCGCTGGCGTCAGAGTCCCCCGCCTCCCCCGGGGAGCCGGTCCTTAGGCGGTCGTCTTCCATCTCCTTGGGGCCCCGGGTCTGCACCTCCACCGGGTAGGACGACTTGAGGTGGGGCAGGCACAGCGTGTTGCGGCGCTGTAGCTCCGTCAGCCGACCCCACTCCATCACCTCCGGCTCGTCGTCCAGGCTCAGCAGCGCGCCCATGCCTCCTGCCGACCATGGTAGTGCCATCATTAGGGTAGTGCTATCATTAGGGCAGTGCTATCATTAGGGTAGTGCTATCACTTAGGTATTACGACCATCATTGGGGAAGTCACCACTTGGGAAGCCGGTAGTATCGGGTAGGATATCACGGTGGTGTTCAATACGGGATAAGCCCTCCCAGGTAAGGTAATTTGGGGTCACGCATCACTGGTAATGGTGCGTTCTAATTGGTTGGTTGGTTATTCAGGACGCTTTAACCACTTTTGGTCATATCGCGTCAATGGGAGAAGGAAGGGAGAGTGGAGCCATGTCCCCGGAGGTAACCCCACACTCTTTACGAAGAAAGACATGGGATCTTTATCCTGTGACCACAACAGAGCTCGAACCACCGACCCACGTGCGATAGGCTCTCAGGTGGCCAGAGCACTCAATGCGAGCGCTCTAGCCCACTGAGCTGTCGCGCCGGCCCCTTGGTGCGTTCTGAACAAGCTACCCCAGGGGCAGAGGTCAAGGTTGTGCAAGCTCCAAACAAAGAGGTAGATTTCGTCTGAGCGCCAAAGGTCGTAATATCGCCAACTTAGTGCATCTCGTGTGAGAAAGTGGGGCTGTCTTGTGTACTACGTCATCAAAGTGGGGCTGTCTTGTGTACTACGTCATCAAAATTGACACATTACGGCAGGTTTTTACCTTAAGTTCAACATGCGATGACATATCTATTTTTTATCGAGTTAACATTTACATGGTCCGACAATGTGTCTAAAAGCGTCTTTCCAAAATATTTCGAAAATCATACTGAATGTGAACACTTGCTGTGTGAGCAGTTTAAGATTCTTAAGCCAGACTCCAGTCTCTATAGACGACGGTTTCTTACTCGGGACGTCATTGGAGCGCGTGTGTTTGGGCACGGTCTGACCGAAGGGGTTAGCCTCGGTCTCCAGCCCGATGCAGGAGGCCCGTGAGCGCGTCATGTGGCTGCCGGACCCAGGCAGGGACTCCCGGGGGAAGCGGCTCGGCTTGAAGGGCAGGGGGCCCGTCCTCTCGGCCAGCACCGACCCGTCGCTGCAAGGACGTTACGAACACACAGGGTATAATAAATACAGCGAACATCAGCACCGACCCGTCGCTACAAGGACGCCACGAACACACAGGGTATAATAAATACAGCGAACATCAGCACCGACCCGTCGCTGCAAGGACGCCACGAACACACAGGGTATAATAAATACAGCGAACATCAGCCTCTAACTCCGTTTGCGTGCACACGGGGCTGAAATGGATCTTCTGGGAAATGTTTTGAAATGTTGTGTTTCAGGCCACTTCTGTGTACATGAAGGCTAAACTGGAACAAGAAGCCTGCCGAGTTTTGCTCAAATCTATAAAGTTAAAACAATTAGTTACAATACCAAATACCTTATCTCATACAAGTAACTGCATAGATTTTATGTTTTTTTTCACGAGCTTCACTCCAGGATATTTTATCAATATATCTCAGCTCACCCATGACCGCCATGTCCCCCCAATCAAAGATACTACCGCGAGTCCTTTTGAAGCCGCTGCGAGTGAGCTTAATGAGCCCCCTGAAGAGTAAAGCCCACTAACCTGCTGGCCAGCGAGAAGGAGGACAAGGTTCGCTTCTCGGCCGTCAGTTTGTTTGAAGCCCTGGTGAGTAAAGCCCACTATCCTGCTGGCCAGTGAGAAGGAGGACAAGGTTCGCTTCTCAGCCGTCAGTTTGTTTGAAGCCCTGATGAGTAAAGCCCACTAACCTGCTGGCCAGTGAGAAGGAGGACAAGGTTCGCTTCTCAGCCGTCCGTTTGTTTGAAGCCCGATGAGTAAAGCCCACTAACCTGCTGGCCAGTGAGAAGGAGGACAAGGTTCGCTTCTCGGCCGTCAGTTTGTTTGAAGCCCTGGTGAGTAAAGCCCACTAACCTGTTGGCCAGTGAGAAGGAGGACAAGGTTCGCTTCTCGGCCGTCAGTTTGTTTGAAGCCCTGGTGAGTAAAGCCCACTATCCTGCTGGCCAGTGAGAAGGAGGACAAGGTTCGCTTCTCAGCCGTCAGTTTGTTTGAAGCCCTGGTGAGTAAAGCCCACTTACCTGCTGGCCAGTGAGAAGGAGGACAAGGTTCGCTTCTCAGCCGTCAGTTTGTTTGAAGCCCGATGAGTAAAGCCCACTAACCTGCTGGCCAGTGAGACGGAGGACAAGGTTCGCTTCTCGGCCGTCAGTTTGTTTGAAGCCCTGGTGAGTAAAGCCCACTTACCTGCTGGCCAGTGAGACGGAGGACAAGGTTCGCTTCTCGGCCGTCAGTTTGTTTGAAGCCCTGGTGAGTAAAGCCCACTTACCTGCTGGCCAGTGAGAAGGAGGACAATGTTCGCTTCTCGGCCGTCAGTTTGTTTGAATCCCTGGTGAGTAAAGCCCACAAACCTGCTGGCCAGTGAGAAGGAGGACAAGGTTCGCTTCTCGGCCGTCAGTTTGTTTGAAGCCCGATGAGTAAAGCCCACTAACCTGCTGGCCAGTGAGACGGAGGACAAGGTTCGCTTCTCGGCCGTCAGTTTGTTTGAAGCCCTGGTGAGTAAAGCCCACTATCCTGCTGGCCAGTGAGAAGGAGGACAAGGTTCGCTTCTCAGCCGTCAGTTTGTTTGAAGCCCGATGAGTAAAGCCCACTAACCTGCTGGCCAGTGAGAAGGAGGACAAGGTTCGCTTCTCAGCCGTCCGTTTGTTTGAAGCCCTGGTGAGTAAAGCCCACTATCCTGCTGGCCAGTGAGACGGAGGACAAGGTTCGCTTCTCGGCCGTCAGTTTGTTTGAAGCCCTGGTGAGTAAAGCCCACTATCCTGCTGGCCAGTGAGAAGGAGGACAAGGTTCGCTTCTCAGCCGTCAGTTTGTTTGAAGCCCGATGAGTAAAGCCCACTAACCTGCTGGCCAGTGAGAAGGAGGACAAGGTTCGCTTCTCAGCCGTCCGTTTGTTTGAAGCCCGATGAGTAAAGCCCACAAACCTGCTGGCCAGTGAGAAGGAGGACAAGGTTCGCTTCTCGGCCGTCAGTTTGTTTGAAGCCCTGGTGAGTAAAGCCCACTATCCTGCTGGCCAGTGAGAAGGAGGACAAGGTTCGCTTCTCAGCCGTCAGTTTGTTTGAATCCCTGGTGAGTAAAGCCCACTAACCTGCTGGCCAGGGAGAAGGAAGACAAGGTTCGCTTCTCGGCCGTCAGTTTGTTTGAAGCCCTGGTGAGTAAAGCCCACTAACCTGCTGGCCAGCGAGAAGGAGGACAAGGTTCGCTTCTCGGCCGTCAGTTTGTTTGAATCCCTGGTGAGTAAAGCCCACTAACCTGCTGGCCAGTGAGAAGGAGGACAAGGTTCACTTCTCAGCCGTCAGTTTGTTTGAAGCCCTGATGAGTAAAGCCCACTAACCTGCTGGCCAGGGAGAAGGAAGACAAGGTTCGCTTCTCGGCCGTCCGTTTGTTTGAAGCCCGATGAGTAAAGCCCACTTATCTGCTGGCCAGTGAGAAGGAGGACAAGGTTCGCTTCTCGGCCGTCAGTTTGTTTGAATCCCTGGTGAGTAAAGCCCACTAACCTGCTGGCCAGTGAGAAGGAGGACAAGGTTCACTTCTCGGCCGTCAGTTTGTTTGAAGCCCTGGTGAGTAAAGCCCACTAACCTGCTGGCCAGTGAGAAGGAGGACAAGGTTCGCTTCTCGGCCGTCAGTTTGTTTGAAGCCCTGGTGAGTAAAGCCCACTATCCTGCTGGCCAGTGAGAAGGAGGACAAGGTTCACTTCTCAGCCGTCAGTTTGTTTGAAGCCCTGATGAGTAAAGCCCACTAACCTGCTGGCCAGGGAGAAGGAAGACAAGGTTCGCTTCTCGGCCGTCCGTTTGTTTGAAGCCCGATGAGTAAAGCCCACTTACCTGCTGGCCAGTGAGAAGGAGGACAAGGTTCGCTTCTCGGCCGTCAGTTTGTTTGAAGCCCTGGTGAGTAAAGCCCACTAACCTGCTGGCCAGTGAGAAGGAGGACAAGGTTCGCTTCTCGGCCGTCAGTTTGTTTGAAGCCCGATGAGTAAAGCCCACTAACCTGCTGGCCAGTGAGAAGGAGGACAAGGTTCACTTCTCAGCCGTCAGTTTGTTTGAAGCCCTGGTGAGTAAAGCCCACTAACCTGCTGGCCAGTGAGAAGGAGGACAAGGTTCGCTTCTCGGCCGTCAGTTTGTTTGAAGCCTTGATGAGTAAAGCCCACTAACCTGCTGGCCAGGGAGAAGGAAGACAAGGTTCGCTTCTCGGCCGTCCGTTTGTTTGAAGCCCGATGAGTAAAGCCCACTTACCTGCTGGCCAGTGAGAAGGAGGACAAGGTTCGCTTCTCAGCCGTCAGTTTGTTTGAATCCCTGGTGAGTAAAGCCCACTAACCTGCTGGCCAGTGAGAAGGAGGGCAAGGTTCGCTTCTCAGCCGTCAGTTTGTTTGAATCCCTGGTGAGTAAAGCCCACTATCCTGCTGGCCAGTGAGAAGGAGGACAAGGTTCGCTTCTCAGCCGTCCGTTTGTTTGAAGCCCGATGAGTAAAGCCCACTAACCTGCTGGCCAGTGAGAAGGAGGACAAGGTTCGCTTCTCAGCCGTCAGTTTGTTTGAAGCCCTGATGAGTAAAGCCCACTAACCTGCTGGCCAGTGAGAAGGAGGACAAGGTTCACTTCTCGGCCGTCAGTTTGTTTGAAGCCCGATGAGTAAATTCCACTAACCTGCTGGCCAGTGAGAAGGAGGACAAGGTTCGCTTCTCAGCCGTCAGTTTGTTTGAAGCCCTGATGAGTAAAGCCCACTAACCTGCTGGCCAGTGAGAAGGAGGACAAGGTTCGCTTCTCGGCCGTCAGTTTGTTTGAAGCCCAATGAGTAAAGCCCACTAACCTGCTGGCCAGTGAGAAAGAGGACAAGGTTCGCTTCTCGGCCGTCAGTTTGTTTGAAGCCCGATGAGTAAAGCCCACTAACCTGCTGGCCAGTGAGAAGGAGGACAAGGTTCGCTTCTCAGCCGTCAGTTTGTTTGAAGCCCTGGTGAGTAAAGCCCACAAACCTGCTGGCCAGTGAGAAAGAGGACAAGGTTCGCTTCTCAGCCGTCAGTTTGTTTGAAGCCCTGGTGAGTAAAGCCCACAAACCTGCTGGCCAGTGAGAAGGAGGACAAGGTTCGCTTCTCGGCCGTCAGTTTGTTTGAAGCCCGATGAGTAAAGTCCACTAACCTGCTGGCCAGTGAGAAGGAGGACAAGGTTCGCTTCTCAGCCGTCAGTTTGTTTGAAGCCCTGATGAGTAAAGCCCACTTACCTGCTGGCCAGTGAGAAGGAGGACAAGGTTCGCTTCTCAGCCGTCAGTTTGTTTGAAGCCCGATGAGTAAAGTCCACTAACCTGCTGGCCAGTGAGAAGGAGGACAAGGTTCGCTTCTCAGCCGTCAGTTTGTTTGAAGCCCTGGTGAGTAAAGCCCACTATCCTGCTGGCCAGTGAGAAGGAGGACAAGGTTCGCTTCTCAGCCGTCAGTTTGTTTGAAGCCCTGATGAGTAAAGCCCACTAACCTGCTGGCCAGTGAGAAGGAGGACAAGGTTCGCTTCTCAGCCGTCAGTTTGTTTGAAGCCCTGGTGAGTAAAGCCCACTATCCTGCTGGCCAGTGAGAAGGAGGACAAGGTTCGCTTCTCAGCCGTCAGTTTGTTTGAAGCCCTGATGAGTAAAGCCCACTAACCTGCTGGCCAGTGAGAAGGAGGACAAGGTTCACTTCTCAGCCGTCAGTTTGTTTGAAGCCCTGATGAGTAAAGCCCACTAACCTGCTGGCCAGTGAGAAGGAGGACAAGGTTCACTTCTCAGTCGTCAGTTTGTTTGAAGCCCTGATGAGTAAAGCCCACTAACCTGCTGGCCAGTGAGAAGGAGGACAAGGTTCACTTCTCGGCCGTCAGTTTGTTTGAAGCCCGATGAGTAAAGCCCACTAACCTGCTGGCCAGTGAGAAGGAGGACAAGGTTCGCTTCTCAGCCGTCAGTTTGGCCCCGGTCGCCTGGTCCACCTCCACGGCCGTGTCGTACTGCTGGGTCTTAGGACTGCGGATGCTGAGGTCGCGCAGGCTGAGCGGCTTGGAGTCAGCGCCCAGCACGTCTTCTGATATGACAGAGGGCGGGTGGCAGATGTTAATAAATATCTTATCTTATCCTAATACAACACAACTGGCTGGTTGGTTGAATATTTCAGGATGCTTTAACCAATTATGGTCATATCGCGTCAATGGGTTGGTTGTATATTCAGGATGCTTTCACCACGTTAAAGTATCCTGAATATACAGGAAAGGACATGGGATCTTTATCCTGGAACCACACAGACCACATCGGGGCGCGAACCACCGATCCACGTGCCGTTAGGCTCTCAGGGGGTCAGAGCGCTCAAGGCGAGCGCTCTAACCCACTGAGCTAACTGAGCTATCGGGGCGGCCCCAAAACAACTAGAGACTAAAGGTTACGTCATGACAGTACACAGTATTCATAATCTCGGCTGGTTGAAATACACGACTTGCAGAGATACGTTATTTAATAACTTCCCTAAGGGACAGTCATGACATATTTTCTGTGGGTACCTTTCTGAACAAACTGTGAACATGTTTAAACAGAGATAATCTAGATATATACCGCCACATATTCATACACAAACTTTGGTTACAACACCGATTTAATGAATATCGATGTTTAAAGGGAACCGCCAGCCTGGCCTCTAACGCTGCTTTACCGATTCATATAATACCCAATTGTCTATCATCCGAATAACAGATTTTTGTTGTGTCCGCGATTGACCAATCAGGAGGCGATACTCTAATTTATTCACACCGGAAATTGCGCCTATTGTGTGAGCAAAACAAGAGCGCGTGATCATCGCTAACATAAAGAGCTGCGATTCTAACTCCACTCATGGCATTGTTGCGGAGTCCATCGTCGCAAGACGCATATCGATTTGTTTGGATGGTACATTTTTATTAAACACTAAGATCATGTTCTACTACGCGGCTTGGAATTGCCGCTGTTCATCTGCAAATCGCGGCCCTGATCTCTCTCCCCACGAGTGATAACAGAAGGCGGTGCCACATGAATAGTCACACTACGCGTCACTGCTCCCGGCAAAATGGCGCTCTGCTTGACATTGCTGGGGGCGGGTTGCCTTATTTTTTTCTCCTTACCAGTCGACCGAAACGAAGCGTTAACACTCGCCAATTTAACTTTAAGATGTAAACTTTCAGTGCAGACCGCGATTAAATTAGGTTGGACACTCGCTTTAAGTTATGTTATTTATTATCTTCAACACACTATGGAATTAAGTGACTGAATTCACGGCGATATTAAAGATACTTACCAGGACCAAATGTCGTTTCTTTCTTAGTCCTGGCAGGCACGTCGGGGATAGCATGTGCGGAGACAGACTTGCGCATGACGTCATCATGGCTGCCTTTTCTGAGCTGGCGATTGGCTAAGTCCAGCTGAGCCTCCAGAGTGCGAATCTGTGCCCCTGCGTAATCAGACGAACATAAATATATGCGTTTTTTACACATAAACTACGTCAGTAACTACTCCAGCGTAGATAAAACACCCACAGCAACAATAAAAAATGAGGGAGGTAACGACGTTGCTTATGTTCAAATCATGATGAATTCCGTATACCACACAGTGCAAAGCTCCCCTCTACTGGCTGAGCCGTTCAAATGCCATGCGTGGCGGGCAGATTTTTGCACTTGTACAAGGGTGATTCCTACACCAGATAGCACCACTGTTCCAACCAACCGAAAAAGAGATTTCGATTATCCCCCATTGTTCGGCAGAACTTTATAGCGGGATATACTATAAAAGTGGAGCTCAAGAAAAAAACAGACGCACCACTGTTCCATGAGCCTTCTACGACACAGAAAAGGAACTTTCGATTATCCCCTATTGACAATATTGTTGGGCAGAACGTTATAGCGAGATATAATGAAAAGGAAGGCACTGAATAAAAAGCAGACCGTTCATCCCTGAAGACGGCCGCAGCAGCAGCCCACTTACGGAGTTGTTTCTGGAGCCGCTCCTCCTCGTGGAGCTGTTGCCTGAGGGCGCTGACCTCCACGTCCACCTCCTGGTACTTGCGCTTGGTGTGGCCGAGCTGGTCCCGCAGCTTGTCAGCCTGCTGGCGGACCTCGCTCACCACTCGGTCCTGGGCCTCCAGGCGCGTCCGGTACGTCTGCACTTCCCCGTCCAGGCGACCCAGCTGCTCCTTGGCCTGGGGGCGGGGGGGGGGGGGGGGGCAATATAACTTCCAGTTTTCAAGAAAAGCACGAAAGGAAACTCATATACAGAGTTTAATATCTAGTGGCGTTAACCTCAACTACCGAAATATGAACAATAAATACAGAAATGCAAATTTTAACTACAAAATACCCTCAAACAACATAAATAACAAGACTGCATTGGCAATTGATATATGGGTTTGACAGTTGTCCGCATCCAGTAAGCCTGTTTTTTTTATAAACTTCAGAACCACGGCGTTTAATTACACGCACCAAACACACATCTGTTACAACACGTGGACTTACCCGGGTATGGGCCGTCATGAGTTCCTCACACTTCTGCTGCCACCTGGTGACCTCCTTCTCCTTCTGACTGCGGTGGCGTCTCTCCAGCTCGTCCACGGCCTCTCGGTGGCTCTCCTGCAGCCGGGTCGACTTGCGGCTCTCCCGGACATGCTGGCATGCAACGGCAACTCGTTACACGGAGGCAGAGCTTTGGGGGCGCCAGCGCTAACTTTGACATGCATTTCACTGCCGCTACCGTGGGGATAAAGCTAAAGCTTCGGATTACTTAGACCTTGTAGTCTCTTGTTTTATATATATTTCTATATCTTTTGGCTACATCTTTGAATGTGGGTGAGGCATTAGTTTCAGCTAACACAGGAGCGCTTCGGAATAAGTATACCCGATACATCATATAGCGGATTTATCAGTTTATTATGAATCGGTTTCCATCGTTATTCACAATAAGTTGACTTGAAACTGTTCGCATATATTTGGTTTTAAAACGTATAAAAATCGCATAAAATTGGGATGGAAGTATGCACAACCGGACCGTAAAATATGTAAATGGCAGGCGTGAAAAATCCTGATCTGCAAAAGTGTATAAAAGCTGGGCGAAACAGGCGCAAAAGACACCACATACTACGTGATAACGCTCTGTATAACAGGGCCTGCCTTCAGGGGATGGATGAATAACCTAGACACCACTAACTACGTGATAACGCTCTATATAACAGGGCCTGCCTTCAGGGGATGGATGAATAACCTAGACACCACTAACTACGTGATAACGCTCTGTATAACAGGGCCTGCCTTCAGGGGATGGATGAATAACCTAGACACCACTAACTACGTGATAACGCTCTGTATAACAGGGCCTGCCTTCAGGGGATGGATGAATAACCTAGACACCACTAACTACGTGATAACGCTCTGTATAACAGGGCCTGCCTTCAGGGGACGGATGAATAACCTTCACAATATACATACCACAAGTGATATATTAACAACATTCCTATGTTAACGCCTAGTACCAACTACAACCAACTCTCCCATTGCTATTTTAAGACACTTAAACAAAGCACCACTGGTAGGTTACACGGGCTAAATTAAGATCATCTCTCGCTATAAAAGAGGTAGATTACAGTCACCAAACCATTATCACAACCACCTCCGCCCCTCCCTCCCTTGATTAAAATGAAATGATGGTGTGTGATACAGCGTTAAACATCGATTAAATGGGATAACTGTACGTGACTTTATCGCCACTTAGAAGTCACTTATTCGGTGAGGCGCCGAAGAGAGCTCCGAGGAGACAATGGTAGAGCGCTACGAGTAGCCGCTTAGCCTGCATGGCCACGGTATAAGATTGGTATACCTCTGCGTGATATTTCTCTTGGGTTTGCTTTAACTCTCCCTCCAGCCGCTCCAGCTTCTGGCGCTGCCGCTCGTTGAGGGCGTGTGCCTGCTGCATCTCCCCCTGGTGGGTGGAGAGCAGCGTCTGCTCGCGCTCCATGTAGCGGTGGACGTCCTGCTGCATGAGCGACACGCGCTGCTTGCTGCTGCTCAGGTCCTCGCTGGTGCGGCTCTGTCATCGCAAACACCACATGTTAGGGCACCAGCAACGCACATCACATCGCAAACACCGCCCATTACACCAGCCACGCACACCACATCGCAAACACCGCCCATTACACCAGCCACGCACATCACATCGCAAACACCGCCCATTACACCAACCACGCACATCACATCGCAAACACCGCCCATTACACCAACCACGCACATCACATCGCAAACACCGCCCATTACACCAGCCACGCACATCACATCGCAAACACCGCCCATTACACCAACCACGCACATCACATCGCAAACACCGCCCATTACACCAACCACGCACATCACATCGCAAACACCGCCCATTACACCAACCACGCACATCACATCGCAAACACCGCCCATTACACCAACCACGCACATCACATCGCAAACACCGCCCATTACACCAACCACGCACATCACATCGCAAACACCGCCCATTACACCAACCACGCACATCACATCGCAAACACCGCCCATTACACCAACCACGCACATCACATCGCAAACACCGCCCATTACACCAACCACGCACATCACATCGCAAACACCGCCCATTACACCAACCACGCACATCACATCGCAAACACCGCCCATTACACCAACCACGCACATCACATCGCAAACACCGCCCATTACACCAGCAACGCACATCACAAACACCGCCCATTACACCAGCAACGCACATCACATCGCAAACACCGCCCATTACACCAACCACGCACATCACATCGCAAACACCGCCCATTACACCAGCCACGCACACCACATCGCAAACACCGCTCATTACACCAACCACGCACATCACATCGCAAACACCGCCCATTACACCAGCCACGCACATCACATCGCAAACACCGCCCATTACACCAACCACGCACATCACATCGCAAACACCGCCCATTACACCAACCACGCACATCACATCGCAAACACCGCCCATTACACCAGCAACGCACACCACATCGCAAACACCGCCCATTACACCAACCACGCACATCACATCGCAAACACCGCCCATTACACCAACCACGCACATCACATCGCGCATTACACCAACCACGCACATCACATCGCAAACACCACATGTTAGGGCACCAGCAACGCACATCACATCGCAAACACCGCCCATTACACCAGCCACGCACATAACATCGCAAACACCGCCCATTACACCAACCACGCACATCACATCGCAAACACCGCCCATTACACCAACCACGCACATCACATCGCAAACACCGCCCATTACACCAACCACGCACATCACATCGCAAACACCGCCCATTACACCAACCACGCACATCACATCGCAAACACCGCCCATTACACCAGCCACGCACATCACATCGCAAACACCGCCCATTACACAAGCCACGCACATCACATCGCAAACACCGCCCATTACACCAACCACGCACATCACATCGCAAACACCGCCCATTACACAAGCCACGCACACCACATCGCAAACACCGCCCATTACACCAACCACGCACATCACATCGCAAACACCGCCCATTACACCAACCACGCACACCACATCGCAAACACCGCCCATTACACCAGCAACGCACATCACATCGCAAACACCGCCCATTACACCAGCCACGCACACCACATCGCAAACACCGCCCATTACACCAACCACGCACATCACATCGCAAACACCGCCCATTACACCAACCACGCACATCACATCGCAAACACCGCCCATTACACCAACCACGCACATCACATCGCAAACACCGGCCATTACACCAACCACGCACATCACATCGCAAACACCGCCCATTACACCAGCCACGCACACCACATCGCAAACACCGCCCATTACACCAACCACGCACATCACATCGCAAACACCGCCCATTACACCAACCACGCACATCACATCGCAAACACCGCCCATTACACCAGCCACGCACATCACATCGCAAACACCGCCCATTACACCAACCACGCACATCACATCGCAAACACCGCCCATTACACCAACCACGCACATCACATCGCAAACACCGCCCATTACACCAACCACGCACACCACATCGCAAACACCGCCCATTACACCAACCACGCACATCACATCGCAAACACCGCCCATTACACCAGCCACGCACACCACATCGCAAACACCGCCCATTACACCAACCACGCACATCACATCGCAAACACCGCCCATTACACCAGCCACGCACATCACATCGCAAACACCGCCCATTACACCAGCCACGCACACCACATCGCAAACACCGCCCATTACACCAACCACGCACATCACATCGCAAACACCGCCCATTACACAAGCCACGCACATCACATCGCAAACACCGCCCATTACACCAACCACGCACATCACATCGCAAACACCGCCCATTACACCAACCACGCACATCACATCGCAAACACCGCCCATTACACCAACCACGCACATCACATCGCAAACACCGCCCATTACACCAACCACGCACATCACATAGCAAACACCGCCCATTACACCAGCCACGCACACTACATCGCAAACACCGCTCATTACACCAACCACGCACATCACATCGCAAACACCGCCCATTACACCAACCACGCACACCACATCGCAAACACCGCCCATTACACCAGCCACGCACACCACATCGCAAACACCACATGTTAGGGCACCAGCAACGCACATCACATCGCAAACACCGCCCATTACACCAACCACGCACATCACATCGCAAACACCGCCCATTACACCAACCACGCACATCACATCGCAAACACCGCCCATTACACCAGCAACGCACATCACATCGCAAACACCGCCCATTACACCAAACACGCACACCACATCGCAAACACCGCCCATTACACCAACCACGCACACCACATCGCAAACACCACATGTCAGGACATCAGCAACGCACATCACATCGCAACCACAGGCCATTGACCACCCCATTACATCTTGACGAACCGCGAAAAGAAGAGGTATTCAGGAATTAAGAGGGTTCAGTCATTTTCATGCACTTTGTTTCCAGACACATTTAGAGCGAGAAGACAAGATCACTTCAGATTGTAAAGGCAGCAGTGGCAGAGCGAGAGGACATGATCACTAAGGTATCAACGCAGTCTTACTTCTCTCTTGGCGCACTGCTGCAGTCGCTCCTGTATCCGAGCGGCATCTCGGCTGATGGCACAGTTTTCCTGAGTCACGGTTTGCAGCTGTGTCCGTAGTTCAGACCGCTCACGTGTTAAACTCTCGACCTTGAGGAAGAGATAAAGAAATCGTGAAGGCAACTGTAATTCTCTACGCCATGATGGAGTTTCGGACTACACGAGAAAACATTATGCGCGGAGACGCTAAACAGAATCATGGTCATTGTTGTATAAATGACCACAAAAATAAAACACTACAAAAAAAGAAAAAAAAAATGTTGCGGTTAATTCCAAAGACATTTATGAGGAACAGGACTGAGATGGACATGGGACAAAAATCCCCTCACGCAGATCGTGCACAGATCGGTTGAATCGGGTCATAAAAATAATAATATATATATATATACAAGACGATTGACCAACCAAACAATACCCAACAGCCGAGTAAAATTACGGGAAGACAAGTGATTGTGAGTGTAATTTAACGAGATACTGTGAGCGTGTACCTTGTCTTCCTGGTCGCGGAGCTGACCGCCGTAGATGTTTTCCGTGGCCACCAGGCGGTCCTCGTTGCCCTTGGACTCCTGCTGCAGCCTCTTTTTGGCGGAGTCCACCTCGTCCAGCAGCCGCTGGCGTACGGCCTGCAGACCCTCCAGCTCCCGCTGGTGGCACGCCTCCAGGGACGCGATCCGCTCGTCCTGGATCTGCTCCAGAGACGTCATCTGCTCCTCCTGGATCTGCTCCAGAGCCGCAAGCCGCTCCGCATGGCTCTGCTCCAGGGCCGCGACCCGCCCATCCTGGCTCTCCTGTAGGCGCTCCAGGCATGCGCGGGTCTCCCGAAGCTGGTGTTCCAGGCGCTCCGTGGTGTGGGAGTGACTCTGTCGGTGTGTCTCCAGCTTCTTGGCCAGGGACTCGGCCCGCTGGGAGACCGCGTCACGTTCTGTCATCATGTCGGCTTCATTCTCTTCCGCGGCGGACGCCTTCTGCTCTAACTCTCTCACGGTGTCGACCAAAGAGTTCAACTCGCTTTCCTTCTGCTGGAGGTGCGCTTGCAGCTGTTCACCCATGCCGCGCCACTCGGTCAACTCCTCGTCCTTCGCATCGACCGAAATCTTCGCCGCGGTCAATTCTTCCGACAACAGTCGAGACTGTTCCTGGGATTTCTCCACGTGTTCTTGCAGCCGGGTCTCCAGGGAGGAGATCTTCCCGGTCTGGGCACACAGCGTGGCCCGCTCTGCCGCCAGCTCGCTCTCCAGGTCCAGTTTGGCGTGTTGTGCGGCCACCAGCTCGTCTCTCAGCTCACCCTCACCCAGCTGAGCCGACTGCTCCAACTGGCGCAAGGCCTGCTTCAGGGACTGGGCTTTCTGCTCCTCGGCGCGCAGCTTCTGCTGCAGCGATCGCGTCAGCTCCAGCGAAGAGATGAGTTCCTCGGACTTCCTGGCCGCTTGCTGCTGCTCCAGCGTCAGCTCCTGCTCCATCGTCTCCAGCTGATGAGTCCTGTCCGTCAGCTGGCACTGGACGTCTTCCGCCGTCTTGGTCTGTTGTTTCAGCGTCACCTGGAAGTGAGTCTCCTGCGTCTTGTGCTCCGTCACCAGCGTCTCCAGCTGAGTCACCCTCTCCGTCGCGGTACTGGACTTGGTCTCCAGCTCGAAGACTTGATTCTCCAGCGCTTTGACCGTGACTTGAGCCTCGCTCTGTCGCTCTTTGGCGGCGGCCTCCATCTTCTGGAGGTCGAGGTACAGCGCTTCCACTCGGTCTCGGAGTTGGCAGTTTTCCTCTTCCAAGGCCTGCTCACGGAGGTCAGCTTCGTTGAGATCGCGTCTGAGTTGCGCCAGCTCCTCCGTGCATTTCTCCCGCTCCATGGGGACATCCTCCTCCAGTTTGGCCTCGCGATTTCTCGCCATCGCGAGATTTTCCTCCAGATGGCTGACTTCCTTGCGTGACAGCGCCAGCTTGTCTTCCATCTGACACACGTGGTCCTGCGAGGCCTGAAGCTGTTGCTCCATGGTGCGGTGGGCAGCGCGCAGCTCTTCCAGTTCCTTGAAGTCGCCTTGTAGATGCTCGAGTTGGCCGCGAAACTCGCCGACCATGGCCTCCGCCTGGGCGAGCTGAGTCTGCAGGTCGTGCTCACGGCACTGCGTCGCCTCCAGTTCCACCGTCAGCTTCTCCTCTCGCTGCGTGCCTTCCAGCTGCGTCACGTTGAGGCTCTCGTACATAGCAGTCAGCGCCTCAGTTTTCTCCTGCAGCTGTTGTTCCAGGGCGCGTAGGTTTTCCTCCGAGAGGTTAAACTCGCTTTGCATCTTACGATGCTTGTCCTTCTCGGCCTTGCAGCTTGATCGCGCCTCGCGCAGTAGCTCCTTCGTATTTTCCAATTCATTTCTCATCACCGCCTCTTCGCCTTTGGAGAGATGCAACGTCTCCTCCATGAGGTTCACTTTCTCGTAGAACTTCTCTTGCGCGGCCGACAAATTGAGGGACTTTTGCTTGTAGCTGTCCACGGACTCCGTCAGCGCACGGCACCGTTCTTCCGTCACACGAACCTGCGCCCTCAACTCCCCGACCGTCCTCTCGTGGTCCGCCTGTTTGCACAACAGCTGGCCCTCTACCGCCGCTAAACTGTCCCTGGCCTTGTTCACCGCAGACTCCATATGAGCGGAGTGGTCTCGGGCCGACTTGAGCTGCACCTGAATGTCCGCGATCTGAGAATGCGACGATGCCGCCAAATCCGGGAGCTGACTTTCCAGGTCCAAGGCCTTCTGTTGCCACTCGGTCCTCTCCATCTCTTCAGCTAAAAATCGCTCTGTCAGCTCGTCCAACGCGTCCTGAGTACTCCTGAGTTTATCCTCATTGGTATCTGACATCACCTTGGCAGACGCAGACAGTGAACTCAACTGTTCTTCAAGCAGGATAGCTTTGCCTTGCCACTCGGCTCGCTCGGCTATGGCACTCGAGAGATCACTCTTGACTTCCTGTAGGTCAGCCTGGGCTTTCGCGTTCAATCCTTGGAGTTGCGTCTCGAGTAAACACATTCTCTTGTCGGCTTCCATCGTATTGGCCTTGAACTTATTGGTGGCAGTTCGGGCGGCCTGAAGTTCCGCCTCGATGGTAGAAATACGTCGATTACAGTTATCTTGCACGGACTGCATTTGTTGATTCCAACTCTGACATTTTTCCTGCCATTTCATGTTTTGCTGTTCGCACTCCGCTCTCTCTTCAGTTTCCTTCAACAAAACCTCTTGTAATTCTGCATCCTGCCTCTGGGTTTGCTCTAGTTGCGCAGAGGTTTGCACCAATTCGGCTCTCAGGGAATGGAGTTCAGTATCCAGGGATTCCGAGTTTTGCCGAGCTTCTTCTAGTTGTTGCTTCAAGTCATCGCATTCAGATCCCACGGTAACACACGTGGCGACACTGGCGGACAGCTCCTTGTCTGTGGCGGTGTACTTCTCTGATAAAGACTTCAACGACTCTTCCAGATCCTCAATTCTTCCCTGCAATCTCTGATTCTCATTTTGGAACCTCTCGCTATCTTTCGTGCTTGCTGCTGCCGCATCCGCCATTTGATTATTGCGAAGGGTGATTTCCTCTTCTGTTCCGCGGAGCTGTTGGCGCAAGATGTCTAGTTCTGCCTCGCTTTCTGTTTTCATTTGCTGCTCCTGCTGTCTACTCTGTGTCTGCTGGCATACCAATTGCTCTCTCAGTTCCTTAATTTCACATGTCTTGCTCTCAAGGAATGTCTGCATTTGTTCTGAAGTCCCTTCTAACTTTATCATCTGAGAATCAAGTTCGTCTTGCTTGCTCTTCAGATTTAGTTCTAACTCACAAATCTTATTATGCATGTCCTTAACTTTCTCTTCTCCGTCCCGCTTCAGGCACTGAGCTTCGCTTTCCAGGCGTCTGATTGTCGTAGACAATTCTTCTTCCTTACGTTTTCGTTCTTCCTTAAACGTTTGCATTGCAAACTGGCTTTCTTCTATATTTGCTTGCAATTTCATACTTGTAGCTCTGACGGCATCAGTCAGTTGCGAGTTCTCATTGGACAACTCTTCCAGTTTCTGGGTACTCGCCACCTCGCGTTGCTTCAGTGACTGAGCCTCGTTCTCCAACTGAGAGATTGTGCTAGTGAATTGTTCTTCTTTGCGGGTTTGTTCCGCCTGAAGCTCTTGCATTGCAACCTGGATTTCGGTGACGGCATCAGCGAGTTGCGACTTCTCATTGGACAACTCTTCCAGTCTCTGGGTACTCGCCACCTCGCGTTGCTTCAGTGACTGAGCCTCGTTCTCCAACTGAGAGATTGTGCTAGTGAATTGTTCTTCTTTGCGGGTTTGTTCCGCCTGAAGCTCTTGCATTGCAACCTGGATTTCGGCGACGGCATCAGTGAGTTGCGAGTTCTCATTGGACAACTCTTCCAGTTTCTGGGTACTCGCCACCTCGCGTTGCTTCAGTGACTGAGCCTCGTTCTCCAGCTGAGCGATTGTGCTAGAGAATTGTTCTTCTTTGCGGGTTTGTTCCGCCTGAATCTCTTGCATTGCAACCTGGATTTCGGCGAAGGCATCAGCGAGTTGCGACTTCTCATTGGACAACTCTTCCAGTCTCTGGGTACTCGCCAACTCCCGTTGCTTCAGTGACTGAGCCTCGTTCTCCAACTGAGAGATTGTCCTAGTGAATTGTTCTTCTTTGCGGGTTTGTTCCGCCTGAAGCTCTTGCATTGCAACCTGGATTTCGGCGACGGCATCAGCGAGTTGCGATTTCTCACTGGACAACTCTTCCAGTCTCTGGGTACTCGCCACCTCGCGTTGCTGCTGTGACTGAGCTTCGCTTTCTAACTGTTTGATGGTCATAGTCAACTCTTTTTCCTTGCGGTTTTGTTGTGCATGAAGTGCTTGGATCGCAACGTGATGCTGTTCCAAATGTTCTTGTAATTTCATATTTGTGGCACTAAGGACCTCAGTGAGTTGTAACTTTTCATTGGACAATTCTTCTAGTTTCTGAGTACTCGCCACCTCACATTGCTGCAGCTGGGCCTCAACAGCCAGTTTAATGCTTTTAAAATCATTCAACTGACTTATCAGTTGCTGCTTTTCTGTTTCGCTAGCAGTCTCAAGTTGCTTAATCTGTTCTTTGTACTGGCAAATTTCTTTCCTAGCTGAAGATTCCATGTCGGCAAAATTTCTTTGAAGCGATTCTTGGTCTTCTTGTAGGTTTCTTATTTGACCAACAAAGTTAGACTCTTGTTCCCGCAATTTCCCAGCGAGGCTTTCCTTATCTTTCAAAACTGCAGCGATCTCTTCTTCTCCTCTGAGCTTAGCCTGCTCTACCGATGCTTTTTCGTTTCTCAAGATACGGACCTGATCCGTAAATTCAGATTCCTTCGCTTGAAACTCCTCCTGCATGGAGTCACTCTTACGCTGCAGTTCGTATATTTGATTTTCTTGCTGGTGTTGTCTCTGGGACATCTCGTTCTTCTCGCCCCGCAGGCTGTCGATCTGGTTTGAGAATTCTCGATGCTGCAGCTCTAGGTGGCACCGCTCCTCTTTAAACTGTCGCTTGTCGGCGCTCAGTTGGGCTTCCTGCCTCGCCACTCGTTCCAGCAGCTCAGCCTTTTCAGCCTCCAGTTGTGTGATCTGCCCGGACAGCTCAGCCTGCAACTCAAGCACTCTTGACTGCACCTGCTCTTTCTCCTCCTGGAGTTGCTCTATCCGGGAATCGAACACGCTTTCTTGCTGAGTAAGTTGAGACTGAAATGAATGCATTGAAAGGATAACGTCCGGTTCCAAACGTGGTTTCATACGTCGACAGCTGTTTATAATCTAAGTTATTGATAAAACATGATATTTAAATAGACATCTATACTTACATATCAATATTACAGAATGATGACTTACCTTGACATTCTCGAGTTGACCTTGGAGTTGCTGCTCCATGACGTCACTGAGGCATTCGCCACCATCCATAGACATGCCTTTATTTCCAAAGAAAAACAAAGACATCTCTTAGGAAGCCGATGACAAAACAACGAAACTTTAATTTTTTTATGATAGGCACCTGCTACGTTTAATATCTATTGTTCTCTCAGTGAGGAATACATTATGGAAGCTATAATAGCACCAACTGATGTGAGCATTCCAACTTTCCTTAATGTCCGGAATCACTGCCAGAACTTTAATCCAAAACACATCTCGTCATATATAAGAAAACATATTCCTAGCACAAGCTATATATTAGCCGCTAATTTCTGTAGCCGGTACGTCCATATATAGATCAGATACACGTACTGGTGTTGTCCATCTTTCTCCTGAGTTCCGCCATCTGTTGGTGATAGAGCTCCGTCTGCCTCATGAGGTCCCTGCGCAGGACTTGGTTAGACTCGGAGAGCCGCTCCAGCTGCTGGTCTTTATCTCGCAGGGACATCTGGAGGTCGGACATCAGACCCTCCATCTGCCGGGTCGAGCTGCACATCTTCTCCTTCTCCAGGCGGAAAGACTCCATCTTGTTGAGCTGGGAGGAGGAGGAGGAGGAGGAGGAGGAGGGGGAGGAGGAGGAGGAGGAGGAGGAGGAGGAGGAGGAGGAGGAGCGCACACAAATGAGATGGTTGTAGGTTGTAAATTTAGGACGCTTTAACCACTTTGGTCATATCGCGTCAATGGAAGAAGGAAGGCAGAGCGGAGCCATATCCCCGGGGGTAACCCACTACTCTTTGCGAAGAGGGACATCGGATCTTTATCCCGCGACCACACAGACATGGCCACAGCGGGGCTCGAACCACTGATCCACGTGCCGTTAGGCTCTTATGTGGCCAGAGCACTCAAGGCGAGCGCTCTAGCCCACTGAGCTATCGAGCCGGTCCCCACAAGAGAATAAGAGCCTTACAACACAAGTATCAGACATGTTTTTTCAGTTCTCCACTAGTACTGAATCAAGCGTTGTGTCCTAAAAACTCGTTCCAAGTTCGGCTTTGTACTCTTGTAATATTAGTAGGCCAAAGTATATGAACGATACGCCACACACTACTTAAAAAGGTCGACCAAATAAACATGTGGTAAAGCAGGCAGGTGTGATTGTTGTAGCTTAACATTTAAAAAAAGGTAACAACAATTTAACCTGGCTGTATATAATTAACAATACCGGAACGGTTGACATCGAAAGACGTCATAACACGATAGCCAAAGTAGCATGCAACGACAGACACCCAGGAGCAAGGTAAACACTCTACCCTGATCCCCTGAACAATAATATGCTTCTTTACTTCCTTTGAATGGCTTATAGTAGGTTTATCCTTACTTGTTCACGGAGTTTGTGAATCTCTTCATAAAGAGACGAGTTGTCTGACTCCAAGTGGTGGTTGAGATCCTTCACCTCGCGCAGTTCTCGAATTAAACTTTGGTTCCTAGAAGGCACATAAAACGACTCATTTGATCCTCTATGGTTAACCAATACGCTAAGAAGAGCACCGATGATAAAACCATTAAATTCCCCTCATGCAGTTGTTGATTAAAATTTATGTACCGGTAGTTAATCGGAAGACCCATATAATTTTTCATTCTGCATCACTCTTGTGAAACAAAGAAGTCTTCGTTGGCTTGGGCACGTATATCTGGATTGGAAGCGCCAATCTAGGCGTCCAGTGAATAATAACCAAGACCTAGCGACAGGTCATCGATGCGAAGATTGCAGTAAGCACTGCCGGTCAGATTGGCTGATTCAACTCGATCGTCTTTCGCAGACGGTCGGATGCCACGTACATGGAAGGAAAGCTAACAAAATTAAATTGCCGTTATAACGCAATATTCTACTGAATTTTATGAGACATTGAATTGGTAGAATGGTGTACTGACCGTTGTTGGGTATGTTCCAGAGCCTGTTTTTCCTCATCAGACGTGTTCAGCTGGTCATCTCTGTCCCGCAACGTGTTCACTTGTCGTTGAACGGTTTGCATTTGCGTTTGCAAATCCACGATCAGCAAATCTAGAATATAATACGAAAGTATGTCTCGCATCGACGACCAAAGGGTTTACACAGTGCATTCGTAATCAGTATACTGGCAGAAAATCAACAATCGTTTCCAAGTTTGAATAAGTACATTGCGAGCATAACTCCCTATATCATCCGACGGCAGTCGTTATATGAGAACCTCTAGTTACGAAAAGATACGTTAAGAAAGGTCTACCTTTTTGGTCAATAAGCTCATCTTTGATCTTGATGTCATTCTCCAGCTCACTGCGAAGGTGTCTCTCAGAGTTCAGTGTCTTCTGCATGCGCTTGATTCTTTGTTCCTTCTGTTGCAGCATAATCTGCCACAGAAAAACACGACTTCTTAGTGGTACTAGGAACTTGAACGGTTCATCCCTCTGTCTTGCCATCTTCATTTGGTATACAATAAACTAACGTACATACATTAACGGACTGTTTCGGCGCGGTTGAATAGGCGGGACAACGGGCCCCGACGTCGCCCGGGAATCGCAATGCACACACCAAGTGTCCCCACAAAAGGTTCGTATGACAATCATTGTTTATGCCATTGGAGCACACAGTCATGGGCCTCCTGCGATGAATCAAATCTCAAAACTAAGATAGCAAACGTATTGAAGATCAAACCCGGGTTCGTCGGTATGACGCCACCACCTCATGGAGTTATGGCGGCGTCCAGGACCGAGCGTCCCGTCATCTGTGACAAGATGACAAGCGGCAAACATTCTAACCTTGTGCGACATGCCAGGACTGTGAACGAGGTGCTGGACCGGTGACATCCTTACAGGTGAGGCTGGCGTGCTTTGTGGGGAATAGAAGCGACTCAGAACGCTGCTACCTGCCAGAACACTGTTTGAAAAGATGGTTGGAGTCTGATGCTGATTGCAACCTGAAACCGAAACCATACCAAAGTCTGAAAACACAAGTCCAAAACTGCCATACGTCGCTGATCATCAAGTAATATTTAGGTGAGTATATAGGAATAAATACAATTATATAAACAAATAGGTTAGTTAACGAACAGTGGCCAGCGACAATTAATAAACAGGTTATGTGAGAGCAAAGCAAGCATTATATGAGCCATACTGATACATGTTAATAAAGCACATGTAGGATGCCGAATATCATATTTCACTGAGATAAAACAATTTTATTTTAATGAAATAAGGTTAGCACAGAGCAATGCCAATAGTCAGCTAGAATTACAATGTGAAATAAACTTGACAGAGAAAATCCACTTCGTTTATTAATTGAAAGGGCACCAACCTTTATTAAATGAAAATGGTCCAGAGCAGGAGGTTGGAGTCTTAAACTTGTTAGCATTATTGTAACTTTGCGCAGGAGTAGAGCTCATATCCGGATTCTCAAGAGAGGCCATCAATGGATCTGAATTTTTCCAGATAAAAGACACATCATTTATTTAGGTCACTTGCAGCACATGCTTACGTGATTGGTCAGAATGTGGCAAATACCTCGGGTCAGTGGGCAATATAACAACTGTGACCTTCGCAGACAATCATGGGAAACCAACTTCAGTAAGACTGCTTCATTTAATCACTAAAAAAAGGTTTACAATGAGCTTTACAGCATAGTTCATGGATAAATCTAGAAATATGCCAGTTTAGACCAATAGCCCATCCTGCACTTCAAATTGGGCCCTGACAAAACGGTGATGTACTGTAGTGACACGAAAGGGTAATGGAGATTACCCAATATAGGGTAAATGTATTATGAACGGTTTAGTGAGTGTGGCCCAGAAAAGAACTTCTGGCTATTGGCTATAATAGAACATACAAATTTCATTCTTCCACATATCCATTGACATTGAAAATGAAAGCTTATTTTTGGCATAATTTAATCATTTATCAGTAAAAGGGTAGTTGAGGGATTGATATTGCAGGTGAGTGAAATGGGGTTGGCTAAAACTTGCCCCAGATGCAGTTGCATAGGGTTCATACCCACGACATGTTGATCTACAGCTCAACCGGTTTAGCAACGGAGCTTTGTGGGGCTCCTCGAGAGGAAATGTTTTTGCGCACATGAAGGGTAAACTGGGCCAAGAAACTTTCAGTGACAATGCAATGGAGCTGGATGAAACGATGCAGGTGACAGAGGAGAAACCCAGGATGTAGAGAAATTATAACTGCGTTTCTGAGGACAATTTAATATCGAGACCGGATAGGAACCGCATTTCGGTCGACTAATGTCTGTCTTGGGCGGCAACAGAATTGCATTTCCGTTGGTGAGTGAAGAGAGTTTACTTTGACAAACTACCCCAATGGCACAAGCTGCTCTCTAGATTGAACCCTGGTAAACATTAATTTATTGCAGCCATAAGCATATAGCATACATATCTCCATGTAAAATATATCTCATGCTTTTAGTAGCACAGTACTGTTAAATGAATATATTACTCAGTACGTCCAACAACTGGAGAAGTTTTTCATTTCTGATTCACATAGCAATGATGACAGACCTTCACCATATGAGAACAAGTATACTGGCAATATTTACAAAAAAAATGAGATTCGCAGCAGCGCATAGATACATTGCAAGGTAAGGAACAATAGATATATCGCATGCTCACCGAGCAACTTCACTTTGTTGAATAAATAGGACACATGCAAAACTCACCAGCAAACTTATGAAAGTTGGTGCGTAGGATAGATTACATAGGTTCCCTTTATAGTATTGGTTGAAAATTATTTATTATTAGTTCAAAGAACAAAGTGCAAATCAAGTAATATTATTGAGACAAGTAATTCAACAGCTATGCATTCATTATTAGAGAAACTTATTTTAATGGTTAAAACTAGTCACGCACCGACGGGCTTCATGAGGACTTGATAGAAGCTGGCATCAAGGTTCTGAAGGGCATTGTCTGGCTGAACAATGGCTTCCACGAGCTCGCGAATGTCACATTGGACAGCTATGTCCAGCTTCATGGCTGGTTCCATAAACATAGCATTGTTTTCGCTAAATACTCCGGCACAGAGTAGCAGCAAACACACCTGAAAGAATGCCATTGCAGTTAACAATTATTAACGGCACAATTATGTGGTGCTGGACAAATTGTAGATAATACAACAGATATAGCTACATAGCGTGATGAAAAATAAAACTGATTAAAAGGTTGGTTGAGGAAACAGTTCTGATAATAAGAATCAATTAGACAGCATAATTATACAAACCTTTGATATTTCAAATTCATCTGCTTTCTGCAATATTGCGTTGATGTCTATTTTCTCAGAGAGCTCACTGGCATAGAGACCTAGAAGGAAAATACATTGTGATTTCCAGGCTTCTTTATTTTACCTTAGTCTAAAACTCTACTGGAATGTGGCCTACATGATGACTTTGGGCTAAACACAACAAGGTATACAAATTTAATTATTTAAGCAAATTTCATCATTGTATTTGGAATGTGACATGTACTAATTATATTTAAGATCTATGTACCGGGTATGTATATATTTATCATTTCACGTTTACCTAGTAATTCCAAACTAAGTCAAGATTTTACTATTACATGTACTTTACTACTATTAGAAACATACTCTCAAGGAACGTCTTCAATGCAAGTAATCTCTGTTCAGGTGTTTCCACATCATCTATCTTCTGTTCGGTGTCACTGTAATAGGAGACAAAAATGAAACACAATGTATAGATAAAGGTTGAATTATTGTTGTAAAAGTAACTACTACCGGTAAAAGCATTCATATAGAAAAAAAAACGTAACTTCCCATATGACAACAACAGCAAAGCTTTTATGTATCTACAAAACACTTAAACCATATATGTATATATTATTTCTTAAATCACTGTAAATTCCTTTTTTTAGTTGATTTGATTTTTAGACTTTTAGCCTCTAAGGCTATATCGTGCCAGCCTTTTTGAAGCTGCACTCAGACTTGGGCTCGGTTGGCATGCACCCAGAACCATTTCTGGACTACAAGTCTGCACTTTGGCCCATATCCCTACTACACTGCCCTCCCTCTCCATAGATGACACTTACAACCACTATCCAACTTTGCAGCCAAACCCAACAAGTCATCTACACAAATTCCATAATATATGCGGAATTTTTAAAAAGGCAGTTAACACTTACATTATATACATTCCTAATTTGAAAAGTGAGGACTTACATGAGTTTTAAAAAATGACAAAAGTGGCGACCATCTTGTAACTGGTGAAGCGAGTCAATGGCTTCTGCCACAGACAGACAATTCGTCTGAAAAAAGAGATAACATTTCATGATATGACTAGTGTTATACTCACATTTTAATGGGACTAAAAAAAGAACCATGGAATCAATTACAAACCATAACAGCTACAAACGTCTATTTGAAATATGCTCATGTACAGTTTGATTCCATCTGTTTATCTAACTTGATTAGGACCAACTGTATTATATATATTCACTCACCCATTCCAGGAGAGCTTTTCTTTTGCCGTCATCCAACATTGTTCTGCTAAAAAGATTCAAAACAGCTATTATATTAATTTCCATGTATATATAGTAATATGTATCATTGTTATGCACATATGTATACTCAATACCTTTATGCTGGTAACCATAAGTAAACACCACTGACAGCCAGGGTATTAGGCAGAATGTTTTTAGCCAACTCCATCATGCAGCCGCGGATTTAGCCCTGTTTGACGGTATGGGTAAACCCCCAAATGGACTCCATTTTCGCGAAAGAGAGTCATTGGCGTAGTGCGAGGCGATCAATTGTTGTACCGTATACGACCTAGTAGAAGCCGCGGCTTATATTAGGAAGTTGGAGGGTCAAATTCCCGGGTTTTAGTCGAAAGTCAGGGTGCGGCTTATAATAGGGCCTTTTGCCGATTTCAAGTGAGCGTGGCAGGACAAGGCGGAGGGGGGGGGGGGGAGTAATGCGAAAATTACCGATGTTGCTAAAATAATTTATTGCATCATAACGTCATACGATTCTCAGATTGATGATGAATCTCTGGAATCTCAGGATCTTCTCTTCGTAATCGAGGGGTAGCTTCTGGCCAATACTTGTGCTTGTGCGAGTAGATAGCGAATGACGTCGCTTGAAAGAACGTAGCCAGCCTTCAGATGCACTGAAGTCAGAAGTCATGATCTTCAGCTTTACGTTTCGCCTGAACGCGCAGCATGGTTCCAGAGACAGCTATACCATCAGTCCTCTGCTCTTTAAACCAAGCAATCATAGTGTTATCAAGGTTGGGCTCGATCAAAGGTCTACCACCGCCAGGGAGCCTCTTCGAGCTGCGGGGTCTAACAGCCATCTCAGATCGCTTTTTCTTCCACTCTCGGACTTGTTTCTCATTGAGACCAAAGTGCTCAGCAGTAGCTCTGTTACTCTGAGACTCAGTCGCATGTTGAATAACCTTCAACTTGAAAGCTGCGTCGTAAGATGTTCTTTTCCCAGGCATTGTGTTACCCGAGGCAATAAAGACCGACAATGAGCTACTTATGGTTGTGTTATTTATTTATACTGCCACGCGACTCCCCCCACACCTATTGTAGACCAATGACTAGACGCCAGGTTTCAGGTGGTGTAACTTGATACGACTGCCGGATTCATAAACATGCAGTAGGAGCCAGCCACTGGTGTGACACTTGATAAGAGCAGCGATCGGAGAGGGAGAGGTGAATGTTGTTAGTAGTCGCGACTGCTTGTATAAACAATTAATTGGTTTGGTAAGGTCCAGGAGAGCCAGCCACTGGTGTGACACTTGATAAGAGCAGCGATCGGAGAGGGAGAGGTGAATGTTGTTAGTAGTCGCGACTGCTTGTATAAACAATTAATTGGTTTGGTAAGGTCCAGGAGAGCCAGCCACTGGTGTGACACTTGATAAGAGGTGCGATCTGAGAGGGAGAGGCGAATGCTGTTAGTGGTCGCGACTGCTTGTATAAACAATTAAGTGGCTTGGTTGGCCGGATGGATTAAGCACGAATACAGGGCGGAGGGCGGGCCGGTGGGGGGGGGGGGGGGGGGGGGGGGTCGGAAGGTCAAAGTCGGGGTGCGGCTTATAATATGTAGTTTTCCGGAAATGGTTCTGGGCGCCGGCCAACCATGTTTTTAGGCCAAAGTTGGGGTGCGGCTTCTAATAGGTCGTTTACGGGAGTTTGTGATGATTTATTGTTCATTCAGTTTATACTGAAAATCCAGCACATTTACTATGCATTGGACTAAGTTGACCATATGTCCACTTCTGTTGATGCTGTTTCTGAAATGACCTATAGCCCAAATATATGACGGAAGTCTGGTTTGTGACCTGAAATCTTGTGCCTGCAGCTGCTAGCCAGGGTGGGGGTGGAGTAGGAGGGTTAAGTGGGGGATACGTGGAAACAGGGAGGTTTAAGTCCAGATGGGTTGGGAATGGGGGTTTAGGTGGGGAGTGTAGGGTGTGGATGGCTGGAAGCAGCAAGGAGTGTGAATAACACATTTGCTAATTGCAGTCCAGACTGAGCGAAATGTCATGTCTCAAATCTGAAGATGTAACATTAACAGCACTTATTTTGTAATGTTGCTTTTTTTTTTAAATGATCAAGAGGACTGTGTGAGAAGTATGGTCAAATTTGGATGTAGAAAAGTTTTGCTGAGCACATGGGCAGCATGCAGCTTTGAACTGTTTAGGACTTTACTGACTTGCATGTATTGGCTAGCTATAGCACTATGTTAGCTGTCGCAGGAATTTTGGCGATTGCATGGCTATAGCTAGCCATTTTAGGGTAGCTTTCATTGTTCTGTGTTGTGTAAATGTGCAGATGTCTTCAATGCATTCATGTTGCGATTTTGAAGCTGGGATAGCTGGGGCTTCATGACTGAGTTTTGGATGTTTGTACGAAGATTTAGTTTTGGCTGTATTAGGTTTAGATGCAATTATGACATATTATTTTTTTTTGCAAAAGCTGTTAGACTGGCTTCAGAGATTTGAGGCCTTGATGTGTACGTTCACAGATCTGTTAACAAGGTTAAGCTGCAATTGTGACAAATGTACAAGCGGTAGCTGTGAATCTGGATTCATTGATGTGAGGCTAAATTTCAATGTTCCCCATTGCAGAGTTAGACTTAAAAGATTCCCTGTGATGTTGATGACTGGTTAATGGGTAGATGTCAAAGATATGCAATCGACTGCTTGTGTTAGCTAGGCAACATTTCTTGTTTTTAAAAGGGATGTTATCGCTATTGCATCTGTTAGCGGCCACCAGTGAAGCTATTTCTCACATCAGTTAATTGGTTCATGTGACAATATCAAAGGTGGCGCAAATATATAGCATCAGAAGCCATTTCTATTTTTGTTTCATTGGCTGGCTGAAAGGCATTACACCTCTAAAATGTTTGAGATTCCCCCTCCCTAATGAATCCCTCGTTCATTTTGTCTCCTAACAAGTTTTGGAGGAACAGAAATACCTGTTGCCCTCCTCTAGAATAATGCCGATAAAATGATGAATACATTATTTTTTTGCAGGCAATATCTCACTCCGTGCAATGTCCTAGCATTGAAACTTGCTGATAAAATAGAACCAAACCAACCAGCAATATAATGATGTCATGGACAAGTTAATAAGCCACAACAGCTGGCAAAATAGTCTGACCCCAAAATTGGTAAAACATCAATGGCAGAATGGTCATGGGTACGGCCTCGTCGACTGCTGGACGGGTCAACCGCTGGCCACTTGAAACATGGGAGGGGGGTGGGGGTAGCCCGCTTGATGGCGTTAATGGTTACGGCAGACTGATAGGCCGTCCTTACCGCCACAGCGTAGGTCGCCATATTCAGTCTAAAAAACGGTGAGATGTCCACTTTACAAGTTGCTGGAGGTTTTGACACCAAATACTTACCTCTAATTTTTAGTTATTTAAGTTCAGGAGCATTATCCTCAAGGAGTGTCTGACTGAAATATGTTTCATGCAACTAACACTAGCTCGACTCATTCATTTTGTTCACTAACAAGTTTTCCTGGCTAGCGTTGCCATCTTCTTGTATTGTCTCATCCCACGAGATCGCTAGATGTCGCTAGTTCCTTCCGGTCAACGCCCTCTAGCGAACTGGCTGCGCATTTGTCAAAGACCTGGTTCCCGTTTTGTTTATCAACAGTGACAAGTGTCTACTCACCTATTTTCTGTACACCTGACAGAAAAACATGTGTCACTGTTAATAAACAGAAAGAGTGTTGGAACCAGGTCTTTGGGAAATGCGCAGCCAGTTCACCGGAAGAAACGAGTGACATCTAGCAGTCTTGTGAGACGACACAACAAAAGACAACAAAACTTGTCAGCAAAAGTTGTTAACGGACCAAATAAAAGAATTGAATGAGTATTAGTAGCAGGAAACTTATTTCTGACACTCCTGGAACACAATGTTCTGGAACCTAAAAAAGTAAGAACTAAAGGTGAGTGTTTTGTATATAAACCTCTAGCAACTTATAAAGTGGACCTCTCACAGTGATTGGGACCAAACATGGGGACCTACGGTATGGCTGTTATGGATATAGAATAATATAAAATCCATAACTGCATAACAAGCCATCTGATGGGGCTAGGGTGGGGGTACATGTTGTAAGGGGTGGTGCGCACTGATGGCGGCATCCAGTGGAGGGACGAACACTGCCCATTGTTAAAGCGGAGCGGAGGGCACCTATGTGCCAGGCGTGCATCTGCACAAGTGCCCACTCGTCCCTGGTGCAGGGAAGGTGGCTACGATGAAGCGGGATCTCAAAGAGTCTGGGATGAAGTGGCCATTTGAGTCTGCTATTGCAGAAGGTCATTATGAAGCTATTTTATGTTAATTCTTAATGTTTCCGTCTTTGGCTCCAGTTAGTTACTCAAGTCTTAAATTTGTCTGGCTTGAGAAGATGACACTGACAGTGACAGTGACCAGGTGACAGGTAACTGGGTAAGCCTATCTTGTCACTCAGGTCTCTGAAGCCGAGGCCTGGCGAGGGGGGGGGAAGTCTCAGCTTCTACCTAATCTCTATCTGTTATATACTATAAAGAGATTAGGTACACGGTACACATTAGGTAAGACTACCCCCTCCTCCCTCCTCGACCTCGCCGGGCCAAGCCCAAGGCTTCAGACGCCTGCGGCCTGTTTAGCTCACTTACTTGGCTGGTCACTCGCCAAGAAAAAAATCAAAAGAAAGTCTCACAATATTCAAATCGTACGGAAACGCAGATAGTGATAATTATTTATAGAATATGTAGGTTTACTCACGCTTGTTTTAAACAAAACGAGTACAGTGAATGAAGTGCATTCTTGTACTGTAACACAAACTAATGGTACTCAGTCAGCGCCCAAACGTCCGCTCATGTTTTGAAATTTCAAAGTATGGCGGTTAGCCTCGTTTCCAGTGCATTACTATTTGCCGAATAACATCGTATGGCACGTTCTGCGTTCGTCACGCTCCGCCAGTGGGGAACCCCACGCTTGAGCAGAGCTTGCGGAGCGCTTGGGGGGCTTGCGTTAGTGACGGAATCTGTTCATGTATCAAGATTTTCGTCAACGTGGGAAAGATTAGCATAGGCCCTTAGCATATTATATGGCTCATAACGGAATAATCAACGCATATAATGATGCAAACTAAGTAGCCAGAGAATTAAAACGAAATTTCTTTTTGCTGAAGTTCAACGCGGGTGTGCAGAAGCATATCACCGTTATTTGAATGATCATAAAATGTTTGCGGGGCCACCGAGAATCGAGTGTTCTACTACTCGTCATGTGGTATTAGCTCGCACTGTACATTTTATTTCAATTCTAAGCTCCATCTGAAAAACTATATATAACTGACTATCACCCGGGCATTTTCAAATCATGTCAGTAAGGGGAAATTTAGCTACCGGGCTGAGACAAATATAATAATCAAAACTAGCAAACATTGTGGGAATTAATAACATACCAATGACAAGATCGGCAGTTGTTCCCAGGTTATTGCGGAAACGTAAATCGAAATTGATGCTCCAACATAACTTGGATTTAAAACATATCTATTTGGAAATTACGGACCAAATAATAATAATGCTAATACGACACTGATCGAATTCGCTTTGAAATTATTATTTCTGTGGAAATTAAGAGACTATATTTTGAATAAAGGAATTTTTTTATTTTTTATTTAAACATCATTTCTATTCTGAGGTTCCCCTGAAAGATATGCCATCGGACAGGGTCACCTCGTGACCCTGGAAATAATATTATGGTGACGAGAGCAAAAATATATTGAAATAAGCTGGAATGCATGCTTATGTCTCTTTTTTCATACCCTTAGTTTGCGAAGAGCTACTTGAGTCTTGACTTTTATTTGCCAGCAACGCCATCGAGCGCATTCGGGTAATGTAAATGTTTTCTGTGTTTGTCTTTGCGTTGCCATGGCTTTGAAAATGGCGTCCTACATTAACTTCCGTTTTGGCAAAAAGGTAATGAGAATGATGCCGAGATAAGCGATTGGAATAATATAGAAACACGGAACAGATTTAAGGTGAGCTAAGCATGATTAAGCGATCTTTCTGCTGTTAAACTTATGCAGTTTTTTTAATTAAATGAAACGGTCTATGCAAGCGCCGTCGTTGAAATGAATTGAAAGCCAGGTGGAAAAGCCCTAGGCCTAGCCGTAGCCACTCAGCCTCAGCCTCAGCCAGGTTTAGGCGGTCTATAGACAGAACGGCCGTACTACCAAAACGGCCGTATGGTCTCCCCACCCTTTAGTATGGGTGGGGGAGGAGGTGGTGGGGGCTGAGAGCTTTAAATTGGAATCCTCAGATATCAGAAAGGCATGATTTGTGAATGTATATAAAATATTGCTTTGAAAAATCCTCGGATCATCTTTTTTGGGTTTAGTTGTTTTCAAAGAATGCCAATTAGAGTCTAGTTCATTTTGGCACCTAACCCCAGTGTGAGCCTCCCCTGCCTCCCCCCCCCCCCCCCCCCCCACTGCACACTATGCATTAATATGGCCCGCCAATCAACCCGGCTGCTAGCTTCACACACCACCCTTCCTCACACCCCCATAGACCACTACCCCACCCACACTAACTCAAACGGCCGTTCTAGTAGTACAGCCGTTCTTTCTATACACTGTTTAGGCCACAGCACAGGCAAAGACGCCAAAGTAAATCAGTGGAGTGGCGGGGGCGGGAGAGGTCCACACAGCATACACAAGAGACATGTCACATCTGTTTTGTATACGGTATAGGCCGCCGATCTATAAGTTACCTAGGCAGTGAATAAAACACGGAATAGCTGCGGAATAGGCCTAGTTGGAGAAAACCCAGAATAGACAGTACCAACCACCTTTCTGTGGTAATGATGGTGGTATGTATATAATAGAAATGATCATAAAGACTTACTTGTTTACTAGCTGAAAACGAAAATCCAACACAATTAGTATCCATTTGACCAAGGTATGTCTACTTCTGTCGAGGGCTATTATTTAAATGACTCCTATCTCGGTAGCGCCATTGCGGAAATCTTGTTTGCACCTTGAAACCTTATACCCGTGGCCGTCAGAAAATACCGTGGCGAAAGCTGGGTTCAATTACTCAATGTTAGAAGATACATTAAACAAAATGAGACCTCTTTGAACCAACACAAGCAATTAGCAGCATCAGAAACTAGAGATTGCAATGTTACTTGAAACAACTTTTGATGTGAAACTTGACATATCGCTCAGTCAGTGGAGATGGCAATTCAGTGTAGACAGCAATTAGCCGATGTGCTGTTATTCTTGCTGCATCGCTGCGTCGTGTCACATTTGCACCCTCCACCCCTAATCCGCCCGCACCTAATCCGACCCTCTTTGAACAATACAAACAATTAGCAACATCAGAAACTAGCTGGGCTCGCGCTAGGATATTTTTTTCATTAGCCAATTTGGCTAATTCCGTGGAAAAACATTAGCCAAAACTAGCCAAATATTTGTTTGAGGATTTTCTGGTTCCATTTGTTGAAAAAAACCTGAATAAAAATGTGTTTCTAGTCGAAATTTTATATTTGCCATATTGGCGAGTGTCCAGGAAGTTCTTATCGCCAAATCCCGAATTTTCTCGCCAAATGGCTATTGGCGAATGCTAACGCGAGCCCAGACTAGAGATTGTAATATTACTTGCAAGAACTTTTGATGTGAAACTTGACAAATGACTCATTTTTTGGGGGTAGAGGGTGCAGATGTAACATATGACGCAGCGACGTAGCAAGCATAATGGCACATGGACTAATTGCCATCTACACTGGCTGAGCAATATGTCAAGTTTCACATCAAAAGTTCTTGCAAGTAACATTACAATCTCTAGTTTCTGATGTTGCTAATTGTTTATATTGTTCAAAGAGGTGTCATTTCATTAAGTAATTGAACCCCACTTTCGCCACAGTATTTTTTCTTGTAAGTGGGAGCGAGCGATGTTGTTATGAGTTCTATGAAATATGATGCGCATTGCCAGCATTCATCATTCACCAGATGGCGGCCAGCAACAAGGGACGGTCTCCCAAGTTTCTGAGAAACTTGACATATCGCTCAGCCAGTGTACACAGCAATTAGTTGATGTGCCGTCATGCCTGCTGCGTTGCTGCGTCATGTCACATCTGCACCCTCCACCCCCACCCTGCTCGCACTTAATCCGACCCCTCAACCCCCAACCCCCCACCCTCTGCCACCATCCCGGGCTTCACCACTTGTCAGCGATGCAGGTAATCCCCCCTCCCTTACCCCTACCCCTCCCCAATACCTCGCATCCCGGCTGGCAGCTACAGGCACACAATTTCGGGGTGCAAACAAGATTTCCGCAATGGCGCTACCGAGAAATGAGTCATTGGAATAGCAGCCCTTGACAGAAGTGGACATACTTCGGTCAAATGAATACTAATTGTGTTGGATTTTCGTTTACAGCTAGCAAACAAGTAAGTCTTTATGATCATATCTATTATATATATATGTACCTGCCACCGTCACTGCCACAGAAAGGTGGTTGGTACTATTCCACATTTTATTGACAGCCAAGTTACCTGGCAGCTGATTGAATTGGCCCCTGCCACTGGGAGGGTAGTGGTGGCGGGGGGTGCAAGGTGGTTTGGCAAGGGTGATTTGGGGTGGGGGCTTGGTTGCTCAGTTGCTTGGTGGGGCGGAGTGGTAACTGAGGGATTAAAATTAAGATAAGGTTGAATGATCGAGCTGGCACCCAGCAGAGATGGGTGGTTCCAATTGATGCCATTGAATCACCCAAGACCAGGATAGCTAGCTAGGCCTACTGACTGTAGTGAAAATGAAGAATCGCGTCTGGACATATATAAACAGACATATATGTATTTGAGTCTGAATTTCACTTAACTCAGTAGAAATAACAGTATACAATCTATGGCTTGATGTCAACTTGTCAGGTCTTCCACTTCACGCCTTGAAATAACAACACACAATTTAGTAAATTAGCATGAAACGCAACACACTGCCTGCCATGTAATCCTGCTAATCCCTGCATGGACCCCTTCACTTCTCAGATCTCCCTTCCCTCCACTGCCACCCTTCCCTGGGGGCTATATCAATCGGCGGCTTAGGGATTCAGGCCCTGCATGTACGCCTTATTAAAATTATTATATTATTATAAGTGGTTGGGGAAGGGGATCCCGGTGTCACATTATTCACAAGCCAGATAGATATATGTAATATACTGGTCATTATGACTAGAGTATAGGGTTTGGACGTTATGATTAATGTGTTTTAATAGTAATACACCAGGTGGATTTTGTATTGTATGCCTTCACTGGCCACCAGGTGTACTGCCTATAAAAGAAGGTGTGACTTGCAATAAAGGCCTCTTCTTCATGTGAAACCCATGCTGTCTAGTTGTGTTGGTTATTGGTCATTGGTCATGAGATAGGCCGTAAAGTCATAACTAATTTTATACATGTAAAATACATGACATGGTGTCAGAAGACTGGACAAGGAAGAAAGAAGCAAGAAAGAAGAAGGTAAAGGATGGAAGCCTTAGTACCACCACCAGCATTGTCTCTAGAAGGTAACATTGCTGAAAATTGGAGACGTTGGAAGCAGAGATTTGAACTTTATCTCAGTGCTACAGAAAAGGACAATAAGTCAGCAGCTCTGCAATGTGCAACCTTTCTTCACGTAATTGGAGAAGAAGCATTAGAAGTGTATAACAATTTTGACTTCGCAACAGAAGATGATAGAAAAGTTCTGCAGAACTTAAAGGACAAATTTGAGGAATTTTGCATTCCAAAGAAGAATGTAACTTATGAGCGTCACAAATTCTTCACAAGGAAGCAGAGTAATGGAGAACCTTTCGACCAGTTCCTAACAGATTTGAAGACAAAGTCCAAGTCATGTGAATTTGGGGGACTTTCTGAGTCTCTGATAAAGGACCAAATAGTGTGTGGTGTGTCTGATAATTCTCTGCGAGAGCGATTATTGCGAGATAGTGATTTGAATCTCAAGCGAGCAATGGACATTTGTCGTGCTAATGAAACCTCACGGCAACAATTAAAAGACTTGACAGACGTGCCTAATGAAGTACACATGGTTAGAAAGTCTAAACCTTCTAAAGGTAACCACCATGATACCAGGGTCCCATTTGACTGTACAAGGTGTGGCACAAAACATGTGTATGGTAGGTGTCCAGCGTATAACAAGAAGTGTATAAATTGTCATAAAATGGGTCACTTTGTCAAAATGTGCAGGTTAAAGTCACATGCAAGTGTCTCAGACAAGGTACCAAGTAGGCACAAGGTTCACTACATGCAAAACAGTGCATGTGTAAGTGAAAATGGAGAAACCATGTTCATTGGTGCTCTCAATGAAGGGAAAAATGGAAACACATGGTCGGTGCAACTAGAGATAGGTAGTGTGAGCAGTGCATTTGAGATTGACACTGGTGCACAATGCAATGTGATATCCAAAAGCATGTTGGACAAATTAGGAAATGAAAACTGTAAAATCAGAGAAACCAAAGCCAAGTTAACTGGGTATTTTGGTCAGCATGCTACCCCATGTGCTGAAGTTGTGCTACCACTAAAACATAAAGACAGAGTCTTTGATACTGTGTTCCAAGTGGTGGAAGAACAGGTGCCAAATGTTTTAGGTAGCAACTCAAGCGAAAAAATGGGATTAGTGCAAAGGCTCTATAAAGTAGAACAGAACAGTGTAGTAGAGAATAACCAGGACTTGTTCGCTGGTATAGGATGTTTAGAGGGCAAACACCATATTCAAATTGATAAAACTGTCACTCCTGTGGTGCATCCACCAAGAAAGGTGCCACTTGCACTAAGAGACAAGGTTAAATCTGAATTGGAAAGAATGGAAAAGGAGAAAATCATTGAAATACAAGATGAACCCACTGACTGGGTAAGCAGTCTTGTTGTTGTGGAAAAGGAAAATGGGAGCGTAAGGTTATGCTTAGATCCAAGAAATTTGAATGAAGCTATAAGACGGGAACATCATCCAATGCCTACAATTGAAGATGTTGTATCGCGCATTCCAAGAGCAAAAGTCTTTTCAAAATTGGATGCCAGCTCAGGGTACTGGATGATCCAGTTAGATGAGGAAAGCACAAAACTTTGCACGTTCAACACTCCTTTCGGCAGATATTCTTTTAAGCGATTGCCATTTGGAATTTCCTCAGCGAGTGAAGTGTTTCAAAAGAAAATGTCCCAATTATTTGACAGTTGTGAAGGGGTAGAATGCATTGTAGATGACATCCTAATTTGGGGCGAGAATAATGAGCAACATGATGTGAGACTGCAAGAGGTATTAAAGAGAGCCAGAGAGGCAAATGTGAAATTTAACTTGAAGAAATGTAAATTCTCAATGTCTCAGCTTGACTATGTAGGACATACTTTGACAGCTGATGGTTTGAAACCAGATCAAAAGAAAATCAAAGCGGTGTCTGAAATGAAAGAGCCTATCAGCAAAGATGAAGTCCGTACATTCATTGGTTTTGTAAACTACCTTGCCAAGTTTCTACCAAACTTATCTGCGGTTAGTGCTCCTATCAGAGAACTGCTCAAACAAGAGGTACAATGGTGCTGGGAAGAGACCCACAAACGGAGCTTTCAAGAAATTGTCAAATTAGTTACACAAGCTCCAGTACTCAAGTATTATGATGTCAACAAACCAGTTGTTCTCTCAGTCGATGCTAGTAGCAAGGGTGTAGGTGCAGTAATCATGCAGGATGGCAGACCAATTGCCTATGCCTCACAAGCGTTATCTGCAGCACAAAGTCAATATGCACAGATAGAGAAGGAGCTCTTGGCTATAGTGTTTGGTTGCGAGAGATTCCATCAATATCTATATGGAAGGAAATTTGTTGTTGAATCTGACCACAAGCCATTAGAGTCCATTTGCAGAAAGCCATTGACAAATGCTCCCTTGAGATTGCAGAGAATGCTGTTGAAGTTGCTGCCATATGATATGACTGTGTCATACAGGTGTGGTAAAGAAATGTTTGTGGCTGATCTATTGAGTCGGTCATATCTTCCAGAAGTGTATAAAGTTGAATTGCCTCAAATCAATGTAATCAAATACTTACCTGTTTCTACTGAGAAACTGAGTGAGTTCAAAGCTGACACACTCAGTGACAGCACGTTGCAAGATCTAAAACACATGGTTATTGGAGGGTGGCCAGAGGTAAAGTCGATGGTTCCACTCAATCTAAAGCCATACTGGGACTTCAGAGATGACATAACCTGTGTTGAAGACTTGATCTTTAAAGGAAACAAACTAGTTGTACCCGATCGTCAAAGAAAACAAATGTTAGCAAAGATTCACGAGTCTCATCTGGGAGTTGTCAAATGTAAGCAGCGCGCACGTGATGTTTTGTTTTGGCCAGGCATGTCGTCTGAAATTGAAGAGATTGTATTAAAATGTCCCACATGTTGCAAATTCCGAAGTCAGAATGCAAAGCAGCCGTTAATGGTTCATGATGTCCCAGAACGTCCTTGGCAAAAGGTGGCTACCGATTTGTTTGAATACAACGGAAAGTCGTATCTGTTAGTTGTGGATTATTATTCAAAGTTTGTGGAAATTGCAATGTTACAATCATGTCGGTCAAAAGATGTAATTTTGCACATGAAGTCAATCTTCGCTAGACACGGTATACCAGAAGAGTTGATGTCAGATAATGGACCGTGCTATGCAAGTGGAGAATTTGCCGAGTTTGTCAAATTATGGGATATTAAACATGTAACATCAAGCCCACTCTATCCCAGGTCCAATGGTTTGGCTGAACGCAATGTACAAACGATCAAACAGATGTTGAAGAAAGCCGATCACAGCGGTTGCGATCCTTACATCGCATTGCTAGAATTGAGGAATACTCCAGTGGTTGATGGACACCATTCTCCGGCTCAACTGCTTATGGGTAGAAGGTTGAATTCAAAACTACTCACCCATGATCGCCTTCTGCACCCGATGTCGGTAACTTGTGAAGCCATGAACACCAAACTAAGGAGAGCACAGGAGGTGCAGAAACATTATTATGACAGAAGTTCCGTTTCTCTGTCAGCTCTGCATCCGAAGGATTCGGTAGGAATTCGGAGAGGAAGTGTATGGGAACCAGCGACAGTGGATGCTGAGTACCAACCCAGGTCTTATCTGGTATCAACCCCAGAGGGTGCTCAGTATCGTCGCAATCGTCAGGATCTACTGAGTGATTTCCCTCAGTCTTCGCCGCGCGTCATAGATTCACGCGTCATCGAGTCGTCGAGTGTCGCCGAGGCACAGCCTGTTCAGATGGAGTCTGCTATGTCACCGTCTGAGTCGCCGAGCGTTTCACCCTGTGAAACTGCTGACAACCGTGTGCAGTCATCGCCGTCAACATCAGTTGTGACAACCAGATATGGGAGGCAAATTCGCAAGCCAGTGCGATATACCTATTGACTCTGTTGTGTCATATGAACTATGATATTTAAATATATTTGAAGTTTTCTATGTCTCCATTATTGTCTGGTTTACTCGTCTGATTTAATATAGCAATTACATCTTCTTTTTATAAAACGGAGGATGTAATATACTGGTCATTATGACTAGAGTATAGGGTTTGGACGTTATGATTAATGTGTTTTAATAGTAATACACCAGGTGGATTTTGTATTGTATGCCTTCACTGGCCACCAGGTGTACTGCCTATAAAAGAAGGTGTGACTTGCAATAAAGGCCTCTTCTTCATGTGAAACCCATGCTGTCTAGTTGTGTTGGTTATTGGTCATTGGTCATGAGATAGGCCGTAAAGTCATAACTAATTTTATACATGTAAAATACATGACAATATATAGGGTCAGAATAAAACATAGATGTCGATCATAGTCACAGTGAGGTATTGCACAGGCAACAACCAATAACAGAGTAAACTGCCAATCTATCTCTCAGTTTATTGGCATAATTAATGGTGGCACCATGTGGCAGTTAGTCCGGTTATAACCTAGAAATAACCCTCAAAACCCATAATTTTCATGTATAGCATTCACTCAATATATGTCTTAAAGAGTTGTTAGAGAAGAGAGTATTGAAAAAGTTATTATAAGTATCCCCCATTTTGAGGACCATTGACCAACCTTTGTTAAGGTCCCATCTGGGCAGCACAATTAACAATAATTTCTCATCAAATTATCTATGCCTGTTCAAGGTGCATTCTTTATACTATTTCTTTCCAGAAAAATGGCATCTGGTGAGATTGTGTCTGGTGCCAAGCAGCAACAAGCCGCTGGCCGTGGTACCAATACCAACAATCGACAGCCTGACATTCCACTGGACTTTTCATTTTTAAGTCTGACTGCATGCTCAGGTGAGTAGCCAATGAACCAGTTTAGCAGCCCTTGATACAGAAAAGTGGCTCGAAACACCAATTAATTTCATTGTCTGAAGTTCTATTTGGCTATGAGCTCCTTAATTGTTACAATATTTGTGTTAATTGCATAGGTCTTAATAGTATAATGCATTGTACATGTAATACCATGCATCCAGCTATATTGTGCGCTGAATAATAATATGCTTGTACATTTGTTTCAGAAATGGACATAGAGGAACCAAGAGACGCTTTAGGAAAGAAAGTACCGAAAGTTCCCAGTGACGATGATGAGGGGAAAGAGAAGTACAACTCTAAATGTTTGAAACTCAACAACAATTTGTTACAGGATGTTAAAGACCTTTGGTCCATGGCTGGAAAAGTGATTTGGCAGCCAGAAGGTATCTCCTGGATTGATCTTTCCTTCAATGAGCTACCAAACATTGACCCGGTGAGTCACGTATGCTTTACAAATAATCAAGCAAACAATGCCTGAACTCCTGTTAACTTGTTGCCATGTTTGCACTCAATATAGGGTATAATAGTAGGAAATTGTTTAATACAGTCAGCTACTACACTTTATTAATTCTTTTAACTTTATATGTTGATTTCTTGTTGATAAAGGCAATGGATCTTACGAAAGGCTGTATATTACGAATATTACCGTTTATTTACGCATTAATATTCGCTGTTATCTTCTGCCAAAAAGTGTGTGACAAACAGATTTTCTGATTGAGCGGAATGAGCGTACCGGCATATATTGATTTGCTAATCGTGTCGTTAGTTATGGTAGACAGTGAACAACATTTGAAATACTGACAATCGTATATGTCATTTGTATTTCAGGTTTTATGTGATTTTCCAAGCCTCCAGATTCTGTATCTTCATGGAAACTCTATAAGTGACATCAAAGAAATTGACAAGCTTGCATCTGTACCAAATTTAAGGAAACTTTGCCTTCATGGTAATCCAATGGACACCATTAAGGTACTAAATGACTCCTGTTACCTGCAAATGATTGCGGTATATCTGACAATTAAGGTCAATATACGATTTTCTCATGTATGTGTTTTAGAATTCGAGCCTTTAGCATTTGGAAGTGTGGGTGTAAACTGATGGCTTATAAACCCACACACACGGTGTAACTTTCTTTGCTGTATTTCATCACAGTAAATCTGAAGAGTAATCTGAGAGCATAGTGGTCGTAAGTATATATACCGGTCTTCAAGTGCTCGCAATTCCAGTGTTACGCAATTAATGCGTCTGTCCTCTTCTATCCCCCTGGAGCACGTGGCGCGGAAACGCGAAGGTGGAAATAATTCCGCGGGCTTCGCGCAGAGGTGGTGACACTCAAGAATTAATTGTTTGCCTAATCACCGCAAACACATTACCTGGTACCCGGCAACATGTGTAAATACTGTAATAGCAACGCAAAGAAACGATTTTCAACGAAGGTTGACTTAACGAAAAGGCAGATCTCAGAGTAATGTCGTGTTGTGTCTTTTCCAGAACTACCGCTGGTACGTCTTGTCCAACTTGCCCCATCTCCAGAATTTCGACATGAGCGCCATCACAAAAGCAGATCGTGCCACGGCAAGCACATGGCGGAGCTCGAACAAAGATACGAGGAAGAAGAAAAAACGTTCTTCTGAAGCCTAGTGCCAAAGCATAGTGGACTGAGATGCTCAGTTACTTCATTAACATTTATGCCTAAATCCAAGTGCAGTGCCTAGAACGCTTTCTGTGTTACATATTATGCTGTTTTTATAAAATGAACAATGTGACTATGGATAATTGAATTTGTCCATGCATTAAGAGTTGTGAATATTGTTGTAAAAGGTTCTGTGATACGCGAAAAATATTGTATAGATGTAAAGTATAAACCCCTCAATGTATTTCCCTACGTGCAGTGTGGCTTGGTCGGGAGTCTATCGTAAATCATGTGATCGCCGTGTTAAAGGTTATATGCCTTGGGTTTATATTATCGATTTAATAGCCCAGAATGAATAAATACATTGCCTGCAGCTCATAATTTTAATTGCTTCCCTCGATTCTGCGATGTCTGCGCATATCAGTTTGTACTGACGGAGCTTATCGCGGTGATTGGTCCCGACCGAAAATTCAGTCTGGCGTACGAACAATTTATCGAGACAGAGCTCACTGTAGTGGACCATGCCATTTCGGACGAGTTCTCAACCCCCTTATGAGTCGCCAAAGTCTCAGGAATCAACCAAAATCAATCTTCCTTTAGATCGCGTTTGCAAACGTCCTTGAATCAAAGCTTGGGTCGCTCAGTGGGGCCTTTCACTAACGGCAACATTGTGCTTCGGTTATTTGCTATCTAATAATGCATGGTGGGTGGCTATAATCCTCAGTTGATCAGAAGGGCTCACATACCTTTATTTCTCTTATACACTACCATATTTCATAAAGTCCAACTCTGGAACCATGCAGACTAAATGCTTCATTCGCTCAGTTTCAGCCCTCATTTTGTCACTGCAATATACCAGATCGTTCGTACTTGTTGATGTTTGAGATGGCTGAAGCAACTGGCTTGTGTGGGACTGACTTTTTTCTGCAATAAGTCCAGCCCCCCATTACTGTAGAGGCAGCTTCAATATCTCCATTTCACTTAAATTAGAGACTTTTCAACATTACTTCACGGAAAGTTCCAATCTGCCAGCAGAGCGAACTTGTTACTGACATCACCTCTGCCCCACGTAACCAGCCACACGCATAACGTCAGTGATGCTGGGGTCATGATTTTAGAGGGTTGTTTAAGATAAATTTTGTATTTTCATTCAGAAAAAAAAAGTTCAAAGTGTTTCACCCCATTGCCCTCGAAAACATGTTTCGAAAGTAACATGGCTTCTACTTAATCAAAATCGAAGGAATGATGGTTAAAAATTTAACGTGGGGCAGCGAGACTTTAGCGTGAGCGGAAGGCCTTCTGTTGGGGGAGATCTGGAAGCTCAGCACATAGCATCCACCTCGCGAGAGTTTTCCACAGCAAGCGTTCACAAAACTATTTTTTTAACAAAACCTCATTTATTCCGGAAATTAAAGCAACAGCGAACATATACATGTATTTACATATAGTTGGGAGGTGTCGTCGATGGCAGCAATTGATGGTTAGCCAATTAACTTCATTCTCTTAAGATGGACCTGTTAGCCAAGCTTCCACATTATGAAGGTGCATGCTAATAGCAATCGGATAGGCAGGTAGTCCTGGGTTTTTAGCTAGAAATACTCTCGGTTGTTTGGGTTGATACACCAATTTAGTCTTGTCAGTCAGATTCAGCAAAAGGCCAAAACACATGTTACAAGCAGAGGCCATTGCTATTAACAACAGCGTGTGCTTCAGAAAGGAACCTAAACGGAAGCACCCTAGCTCCGGTAGGTACAATATTCATAGTTCAATTAAACGAAACTTTATTTGCATCAGAATCTGGGGCCTAAGCTCCTACGAAGATATATGACAAGAGCCTTACACACGCAGTCAATGACCGCAATTCCTATTTGTAAAGCAATTCCAACATGAAGATTTATGGTGACCTGGTAGGCGGTTTAAATGAACACATTAAGAGTGCCCAAAATATAAACAAAGTCGTGACTTCTTGGCTAGTTCGTTTACATTACATTGCCACGCTTCTTTAATGTTTATATCAGAAGCGATAACACCGTTCCGGTTAGCTATAGGCCAAAGCCAGCAATCCGGCCCATGGTCTTTTACATGGTAGACCATGAAACAACCCGGATTCAATTACACCTTAACTATTTCAAGTAACCGATGATTTGACATTCTCTTTACAGCACATCCATTCAAGCAAGACACATTTCCCAAGACGCACAGGTACTTAACACTTGAGCCAAACATTCATAATAAGACCACCGGTAATTAGTAGTCAATTACGCCGTCAGGGCACTCCAAACGGAACGACCAGGTCCTCCTTATGTTTCACTTTCACATCCTTCACAGCCCTCGATGCCGCCTGTGCTGCTGTGGAAATCTGCAAGACAAACACATGAAACCTTATGCATACCATTCAACAATATTTAACTATTTTCATAACATAAAATTACCGTTAACACCATTTATTTCGAAATCCTTTATTTAACGACGTTATCAACAGCGTATGCACATCTAAATGGCTTGGAAATAACGTAAGTCAGTCTTATCTTACAACCGAGACTACACGCGGCAAGGCGAGGGCGCGGCTGTGCGACAAGAGCGCGGTGCCAGGTACAATGCAAGTTAACGGGGTTCAGCCAGAAGTAACGTACGTGACCTTTTTCAGGAGAACGATCTCATTATTTGGCTTGATATACCGTAAACTTGTGTTGCGCAAATAAAAAAAAAACACAGTGAGATCTAATAAAATCAAGTGAACCTGTTATATGCAATACATGCATATTTATTAATAACTTTTTACGGAGCACGGAAATGTTCCCAACAAACGCCGACAACCTTTCACAATTCCTTACTTACATTAGACCCGAAAGACAACCATGGTCAAAATTACTATAATACTCACCAAGTGTACATCAGCCAAGGACACTGGCTGGGTGGCGAGGACAACATGAGGCGCGGCTACCCCCGTCGGTAGTCGCGGACGATTCCTGGTCACTCTGTTGGCACCCCTGGCCTCAGCCAGCCGTTGACTGCAATTATGAGGATGAAGTGGCATGTTCACAACGAAAGGCATTGCACATATACGTTGGCGAAAAGTATTGTCCGACGCTCCTGACATTGAAAACTGATTCATCCTCCATGTTCAGAGCCCATGAAATGGATTATTTTTTAAGTAAACTGTAGACGTGAGTCAGACGAACTATTCTGAAACCAAGTTTTGCTCTAACAGAGAAGAACGACCTGAAATATGCATCTAAATCTCGCACTTTGATGCAAGTGTCAGTGTCATGGGTGGCAGGAATGGAAATGAAAAGTTTCAGGAGGGTCAGGCTAAACCTGGCCAAGAAACCCTTAGTGCAATGAACTGGATTTCGGGGATTCCACAAATACAATTTCCCAGACGCGAACCCATGACCTGTTGATTTGCACATCAGCCATCTTTCTAACTGAACCAATGAGGCTCCATCTTAAAGAATACAGAGACACCAGTTGGTCCAAAACTAATCAGAGAGCTCCCTGATAGTGCTAGGTGTTCAAAACCTTGCACTTCCGTGTCGTAGACCAGGATGAGATTTGTGTTTCAGCTTAATGTTTCGCTTTATTTGGCCAGAAACAGATAATAGGTAAAGGAAAGACTTATGCGAGACAACGACCAAAAAAGTTTGGAAAATATGTAGCCTGTAGGTTATCCTTTCACATTGGTTTATATTAACCTTTTTCTGATAGGAATTCTCACCTATAGAGTCTGGCTCTATCCATGTACTCCAGTTGATCCATAGTCTGTGAATCCAGCGCCCCCACATCAATCACGTCACTAAAATAGAATGTTTTCAACACATATCCATGCATTACGCAGTAGACATTGAAAACGAAATAGTCAGTTATACCACATTAAAGTATGCATACTGCTCAAATAAGAAAATACAAAATTAATTAAACACAAGCTTCTTGCGTCAACATATTGTCTACCACTTCATGTGGATGCCTTTCTTCAATAATGTGCCACTTTCCCCCGATATGATACACTTATGGCACTAATAAAAATAGTGTTCCTGTTTTTGTAACTTATTAAAACTAAATGTAACCAGCGGCAAATATCAATATCTGTTATCTGTTAAAATGTGGTAACAGGTCACATATTTTTTAATATATATATGTAAAACAGAGATAGTTACTCTGCTGTTTGATGTAGGATTCTTGTCAGATCTGACTGATCATCCCCTTTGGGCTGGGTTCGGTCAGTACTGCCATATCTAAATAGAAAACAAGGGGATCAAGGTAATTCCTGACTCTTATGCTTGTTAAACACAATGTTCACATTTTATATGTAAGGTAGTGAGATAAAAGAAATCAAATATTGATAATTTAAGCATGTAATAATCTAGACAGTAGCAAAAGTTAAATAAGTACCAACAGAATTAATACCAGCATCATAATATTGTTCGTATCATAGTGGGGTAAAATTGCGTGAATTAATACCAGTACCCAGTTGTTCAAGTAAGATTTCCTTTGCAGATATAGGTGTTCCATCCCTGGAGAACAGTTCATATAATAGAAGAAGTCAGATAAATGTGGGGTCACCATGAGCGCATCGTGCTCAGACCATTGTAGATTCCCATTACCCATACTTACCCAGGCATAGACCCTGAAGAACCTCCCTCTGTCACAGGGTTAATCAGGGCCTGAGTTTGTGGGTTTCCATTCTGCAAAGGTGGGATGACATTTTTTAGTGAAGTAACTGTAATTACTAGTAGTTTTCATACAGATTAATAACAGCATAGACCTTCTCGGGGCAGGACTGCCACATAAACTGCGCGATGCCATTATTCTATGAAAACAAAAATTAAATTCTATAAAATGATATTAAGAGCATGCCTTGCAACCCAACCATTCTATGCAACTGATACATGAAGGATGAATATCTACCACAAACTTTGTGAAAATGCATATCAAAATATTTTGACTAGCTCCCAATGAAGTGATCTCTGTTTAGACTGGACTAGCAGGTATAAATACAGACCAATCTGGTAATGTCTTATCAACATGAACAGACATTTTGGGTAGAGGCCATACAAGTGACATATACATATAGCTATGTAGTTAAAATCTCTTCCAATATATAAGCACCGTAATTTCTGGTGTACAAGTCGCACCTTTTTGCCTCACCGTGGAGGGGTGCGAGTTATATACTGGTGCGACTTATATATGGCCCAAATCGAAGTTTGTCTCTCACAACCACCCACACCCCCTTCTAACTTGGCCAGCGGGGACATCGGGAGTCATTGATGCACCGTCCCCGCCAATCATAATCTAATCCGGCTAAAGAAGCCAATTACTCCTGCGTTGTTCCACTGCCCTGTCGCGCCTACCCGGTATAAAGTTTCTGTCTGGCCCACTTAGACAGCAGATAGCTGTATCTAGTTACACCATCGACTGCCGCTTCCCGAGCCATGAGCGCACTCTTTGAGTCAAGTCAAAATTGGGTACCCTGCCAACGACGACTGACACCTCACTCCACTCCCTCCCTACAAATGCAACACGGCTGCACTGACCATGCGATGCGCCAACCGTCTATATAAACAATGCCTAATTGATCCGCCCACTTCATCTGTCGACTTAAGCCACAGGGTGTTAAGCCGGTGCCACTGAAACTGTGCTTCGAGTACCCATCAAAGAAACATAGATTCGTCAATTATTATGGCCTTTGACAACAAACAGCGCGGAGGCGCAGAGTTAAACGCAATTACGGGCAATAGTTAACAATGGTGGGCACATGTCAAAATATCAAGTCTGGCTTCCGCAAGACAGCACTGTAGAAGTACATGTATATGCCGATGCCTGCCTCAAAGAACTTCGAGGGGTTTGGCTTAGACTTTGAGACTGAGCGAGGAGGGCAGTGAGTTTGTAAGATATACACATATAATATAATTCATCACAATAATAAAGGCGAATTGCAGTGCTTTATATGTTGTCTGCATTTACAAATCAATCTCTTCCCTAACATAATGTTATTTCAACCGCACTGTCATGCACACAGTGCTTCGACACATGGGCAAATCTCACACCGAAGGTGCGACTTATATACAGCTCAAGTCTAAGTATTTTTGAAAATCGGCAGGTGCGACTTATACACCGGTGTGACTTATACCCCAGAAATTCTGGCACAAGAAAACTCTATCTAAATATGTACAGTACACTTTAGTTGAGTGACTTGACCAGCTGTGGTATCAATAGACCAGATGAGAGCATGCAGAGTGAAGATCATCCCACCCCCCTCACATATACAAACGACAAACAGCTTAAGCCATTCCTTGCATTTTGGAGGCAAACAGTTGTTCATTGACAAATAACAATAGATAGAATAAGCCTAAGCAGCTCCCTTATTTGACAGTTTTTTTAAATACAAATGAAAAATTGGAATTACTGAAGCAGTGCATCCAATATAATTTTTAGTGCGAAAAAATAGTTACAAGACCGCACAGCCTCATATGACCAGGAAATCGGACAGTCTTGCTACTCCGGGCAGGCAGCCCAATGCTGTGTCCCCACCACTGTAGCAGACTCTGTTGCCCAATGACACCCTCTCACATTGCCTATTCCAGCTGCTACATGGATATATACACTACTCACAATCTGCTAAGGATCACCTCTATGCAGATATCTGAGTGTATAACAGGTGACTGTAATTCTGAAGAATTAATTGTTTCGTCATCATTTTCCAATACCAGCCCCCAAAAACAGATTTATGCATAACCAGTGCGCATACTGTGTGTCCAGTCAATTGGCCTGAAACAATACAATAACCATTTGATAAATTCACACATCAGTTCACCCTTCCACGCATCGGTTCACCGCCTGACACTTCTTTTACCCGGGTATGGGTGTGCGCACATCCATTTGGTATGCTGATGTGCCCTGTTCAAAACAGCATGGGACATTCGGGAGAAGATGGCGGCTGATTGAAAGGTGATGAGAGAAGGTTGGTTCCAGTGCCCTAATGTGCACGGTGTGTGCATTGCATTGGAATAGGCATATCCCTATCAGCAAACTCAGAAGTTCCCTGTCACGTGTTGCGGCCCGGGGCGGGATACCGAACCTGGCCCAAAGAAATGTGCCCAACGATACAACGGCCGTGCCCGTGGCGTGGGCACGGTAAACAACAGACACTGTTGTGTACAGGGTGATATTGGGAAAAAGCAGTCAGCACAGCTATGGTGCTCCACTTGTCGACACGATGCAGCAAAATTGGTAGTGTTTGGGGCCAGATTCATAACATTTTATGGAACTACATACTTTCATGGAGGGATCTGCCGATATTAGACATATATTTGTGTCCTATCATTTTTTATTTGGCCGACTTTTGCACCATACTTTGTGCCGCAATCACTCCTCACCGCCGAAAAAATGAGGCGACTAGCAATGCCATCTGAACGAGAACCTGACATGACAAGCTTGATTCAACCCAAGACGTCATCTACACTCGGCTATGCGGCTATACAGGTACATATGAGGTTTATCTGTTTGGGGGTTTCCGCGGGTGCCTTGATGCCAAAGAGAGCTGATTTTTGTGATTAAAAAGACAATCCCCCCCCCCCGGTGAAACCCCCACTCCATACATATTTAATGTACAAATAAATTGCCAAATTAGCAAGAAACGTTTTTATGTAAAAATAATCCATCCTCATTCTAGATATTTGTTTATTTCCTTGCCAGGTTCCCTCTCGATCTTTCTGCTATGCCAGCTGTTGTGCCAGGAGGCTCAGATGGTGGAATGGAATGGAATGGAATGTTGGTGTTTTAGGCCACTTTTGTGCACATACAGGCTAAATTGGGCCAAGGAACCTCCCGAGACGATGAAGGATGAAGGAATGAAACATGCCCCAGATTAGGTGCCCGAGCCCGGATTCGAACCCAGGACCTATTGATCTGCGGTCTAGTGCGCTAACCACTACACCAGGGAGGCCCCCCAGATGGTGGATGTCATGGTGGCCATGGTTCGGAGGGAGGAGCGGGTGCGACATCGCCATAGGGGAGCCGCGTGCAGTGACGAGCGCATGCGCCGGCTCTGGGATGAGTACGTGGCGGGGACTCGGGAACCCGAATCCCTCCTTGATGCCGGCAGCCATCTCCTGGGCCCGCAAGTTGCCCACCCACATCAGGCAGAGTGACAGGGTAACAGAGTAACCGATGTGTACGCCCATCACGGGATGACGTGCAGGTGACGGATGATGGATGATGATGTAGCAACTTGATGTATAGTGAACTTAGCTGGGTTATTGTGTAAATAAAGTTATTGATGTGTGTGTGTATAGTAAAACTGTAGTTGTTCGGTACCGTTTATTCCCCGTTAACAAATTTTGCTGCATCGTATTGACAAGTGGAGCACTATAGCCATGCTAACTGCCTTTTTCCTAGTGGCCAGGGTGATTTAGCACTAAGGCCTAGTAAGAGGGCCCCTAAGGGGGGGTAGCCATGTCGTGTGTCGATTTTAAGAAGAGGTCCATGTCGCATGTCGATTTGAAGAAAAGGTCCATGTTGCGTGTCGCTAAGTTTTGTGTCGCATGTCAATTCTAAGACAACCCCAATGTCGCGTCGTCGATTTTAAAAATCGCCGTGTCGCCGTGTCGAAAAAGCCCCTCGGCCTCTGGGTTTTAGTAAGGGCCAGGGCCCAGGCGTTGCCGCCGGACACCGACACAAACACTTACGTCGTTGTCTTTGTTTTCATCTGGATTACAACAACTCAGACAGCCGCCCATTTTCCCAACAAGCGCTCGTGTACAATACGATATAGATGTTAATCGAGCTTCACTCTCTAAAAGTTTCCATTCATTTGTTGTTTCTACTCAAAACCAGACAGTCCGAACAGTTCCTTTTACCGTTTTACACTGTCATGTGATCCAGCTGTGAATGTATCACGAAATGATTTCCTACAGTGTGACGGTGCTTGGTCATAACGAGAACAAGCACTCGGCGATTCACTTCGCTCGGTTGGCAGCGCAGCTGCTGTAGAACCGTCTATGGTTGGTTGGGCCAAGGGGCCACAGGAGGAGTTCGTTTGGTTGGGCGTTTAATCCTCGAGCAATTTGACATTTTTTGTCCGTTTAAGAATAAAAACAAGTATTTTCTCTGAATAAAATGTGGTTCTCCCCATGGTCGTCTAGCTGTTAGTTTTTAAAGAAAAATCCTCGATCTTGATATAGTTTGACTAAAGAATCTGCAGAATTCGTACCGTGTTACCTGCAGATTAAAGGCATGAATTGATATGTACCTTAAAGCACGTGTCCAACCTAATTTAATGGCGATCTGCACCGAAAGTTTGCATCTTTAAATTCAATTGGCGAGTGTTAACACTTCGTTTCGGCCGACTGGTAAGGAGAAAAAAATTAAGGCAACCCGCCCCCAGCAATGTCAAGCAGAGCGCCATTTTGCCGGGAGCAGTGACGCGTATAGTGACTATTCATGTGGCACCGCTTTACGTTATCACTCGCAGAGAGAGATATCAGGGCCGCGATCTACAGATGAACAGCGGCAGTTCCAAGACGCGCGGTAGCGCAAAATCTTAGTGTTTCAGAGAAAAGTACCGTCCAAACAAAATTGATATACGTCTTGCGACGATTGACTCCGCAACAATGCCATGATTGGAGTTAGAATCGCAGCTCTTTAGATTAGCGATGATCACGCGCTCTTGTTTTTCTCACACAATAGGCGCAATTTCCGGTTTGAATAAATTAGAGTATCGCCTCCTGATTGGTCAATCGCGGACACACCTCCAAAGAGGGCTGACGCCTGGTTAGGCGGCGAAATCGTGCCCGGCGGTCGCTTCTAAATTTTATTGTGAGCTATAGATAGGACGAAAATCTCTGTAATTTGGAGGATAGACCATTGCGTATTATATGAATCGGTAAAGCAGCGTTAGAGGCCATGCTGGCGGTTCCCTTTAAAGTTGTATGTCGAGCTCTTTCCCGCCAAAACTAATGAGGTAAAAATACATATAACAATCAGTCCTTGAATCATTCAAGACTTCTTTTATCTATACTCCACCCATACCAGACTGCCAAATAGTGTCTCTTAGCCTTGTCCGTGATATCAATTTACCACAAGTTTTCATTTTAGTGGTAAACGTCATCAGTTTGTGTGCTTCGCGATGCTTTGGTATAAGTAGCAGTGCCGCGACCGAGTTCTGTGGTGTCCCGGGATAGACACGTTCGCCACACCACAGCCGAAACGGCGATGTTTATCAGGTTTCTGAATTTATAGAATGAAACAATCGAGTTTTCTGCTCATTTTGATATAAATTTCGCCTAGGCTTAGTTTTGACGGGAAAGAGCTCCACATGCAACTTTAACTAAAGAACAGACCAGCAATTTACCAGCAATGGTTCGATCAGCTGTAGGTCATAGAAAAATTGTAGCGGCCCGCCAAAATGTAAAGAGCGCAAATTAAGGGGAATTATATAGTGCAGCTTACAAGTTTTTTTAGCATGAATAGAAATTTTACCATCAAAATATAATAATAACAGGGTAGGATCCAGGAATTTGGAATGGGGGGGGGGAGGGGGTTTCCATTTAATTTTGCGACCGGGAGGGGTGGTGGGGGAGGGGGGAGGGTGAACAAAATTGCGTTGAGATGGTCTAACAATTTTTCGAAGACCGGGGGGGGGGGTGGCAATGAAAAGCGACATAAATTTTGCATTGAACAACGGCATGCATTCTTCCTAAAAACGGGAGGGGTCCGGATCACCCCTGGATCCGCCCATGTTTAATATACTTTCTAAATTTATAGGCCTATTAGATATATTTACCATTCCATCTGATCGATGCTTTCAACCTTCAAGACGCGATGAATCAATATTTCGTAGCATAAATATAGATCAACATATATAGCTTCCGAAGTTCCTATCAGGAGAACTGCAGCGGAATTGACATAATCACATCTCCTATAAGATACAATTTTGCTCTTGTATTCTGATCGTGCCGTGATTTGAGAAATCTTGTAAAGAGCTTATTAAAGTAAATATTGCGAGACTGAAATTAATTTGTTGAGCAAAAGTTGCAAGAAGTTTATTGAACGAAAGTTGCGAGAAATTTATTGAACAAAAGGTGCGACAATTTTATTGAACGAAATGTTGCGGGAAATATATTTGTTGAACAAAATCCGGAAGTTTTCAGAGAGCACCCCCCCCCCCTTCCCTTGGTAAATTACTAGATCCGCCCCTGTAATGTATTAGCTGAAGAAAATATTGCGAGAAACGTTTTCATAATGTACGTCTTCAAACCTTGCCCGGTAGGTTTAGTTGGATGAACAACGGTAGGGATGTCTCACAATGCGTATTCGCGCACAAATGTCGCGCGAGATGATGGTAAATTTCTTCCTAACTATATTTATAGGTGTCGGTGAACACAGAATACTCATCAGTTGTTTCGCGCCGAACATGTGGAAGTCGGTGTATTTATGCATGTTTGATTCCTCATTTACAATTAATGCGTGGTAAGCTGCATTATTATTATAACCTCAGAGTCCCCACTGTGTAAATTAGTTATTACATTGGTAAGTGTGTGGCTCTATGCGAGTTTGCTTACGAATGAACAAAAAGCCCAAAGATCATGTATATCTTTTACTGGTAAAAAACATTTATTATTTACATTACAAAATTAATAAATATCAACATGGCATATTCCTTCATTCCACTCTTACATTTTGGCTTTCAGTGGCATTTGTAAGACTATTTAATCAAACCATATACATATATATAGCATGTATAGGAAGCTATAATTGTCACGAATGTCCCGCATTCACCTTGCCAAGTTCGACCCGAGGACATGATCAGATGATATATTAAAACTTTAGCGAACACTATATAGTATACGATACAAATCAAGGCATCCTGTTATGTTATGTTCATCAAAAATTCGATGGGAAACCCAGATCAGTCAACCTCCTCGACAGTGGGTCCGCCTTGTGGTTGGCCCGCTGCCCTCGCTCCAGTGCCTGCTTCATGCAGTTTTGCCATCAGCAGCGAGCAGACTTTCTGCAGCTCCTGCAAATAGTGGTCCAGCTCCTCCTTCTCCGCCAGACCGTTATTGTCCAGCCAGGTCATGGCCGTGGAACATTTGTCCAGCACAATGTCCTTGTCGGCTTGACTGAGCCGGCTACTGTCAGCCTCATTAGCCGCCTGTTTGACCGAGAAGATGTATTGCTCGAGCGAGTTTCGAGCCGACACTCGTGCTCTTTGCTTATCGTCTTCCTCTTTGAAGTTCTCGGCGTCGGCGAGCATGCGCTCGATGTCCGCCTTGGACAGGCGCCCCTTGTCGTTAGTGATCCGGATCTGATTCGACTTCCCGGTGCTTTGATCCTTGGCCGTCACGTGCAGGATGCCGTTGGCGTCCACGTCAAATGTGACGTCAATCTTGGGGACGCCGCGCGGGGCCGGCGGGATTCCCGTCAGCTCGAAGCGCCCCAGCAGGTTGTTGTCCTTGGTCATGGCTCTCTCGCCCTCGTACACCTGGATACTTACGGCTGGCTGGTTGTCGGCGTAGGTGGTGAACGTCTCACTGGTGTTGGAGGGAACCTTGGTGTTCCGCTTGATGAGAGGCGTCATGACGCCGCCGGCGGTCTCGATACCCAGAGACAGCGGCGCCACGTCCACCAAGAGGAGGTCCTTGACGGCGGCGTCCTGTACGCCAGTCAGCACGGCGGCCTGCACGGCGGCGCCGTACGCCACCGCCTCATCCGGGTTAATAGATTGGTTCAGGTCGCGGCCGCCCATGAACTCCTGCAGCATCTTCTGGATCTTGGGAATCCTGGTGGAGCCGCCGACCAACACCACTTCGTTTATTTTAGACTTGTCCATCTTGGCGTCGCGCAAAGCCTTCTCCACAGGGTCCAGCGTGGAGCGGAACAAATCGGCGCACAGCTCCTCGAAGCGCGCCCTGGTGATGGATGTGTAGAAGTCGAGGCCCTCGTACAGGGCGTCGATCTCGATGTTGGCCTGGGTGCTGCTCGAAAGGGTGCGCTTGGCTCGTTCACACGCGGTGCGCAGGCGCCGCAGGGCGCGAGGGTTGCCGCTGATGTCCTTCTTAAATTTGCGTTGAAACTCCAGAATAAAGTGATTGACCATCCGGTTGTCGAAGTCCTCGCCGCCCAAGTGGGTGTCCCCAGCCGTGGAGCGCACCTCGAAGTAGGATCCCTCGTCGATGGTCAAGATGGAGACGTCGAAGGTGCCGCCGCCTAAGTCGAAGATGAGGACGTTCTTCTCGCCGCGGAGGTTTTGGTCGAGGCCGTATGCCAGCGCGGCGGCCGTCGGTTCGTTGACGATCCTCAGCACGTTGAGGCCGGCGATGTGGCCCGCGTCCTTGGTGGCCTGACGCTGGGCGTCGTTAAAGTATGCCGGGACGGTGATGACAGCGTCCTGTACCCGCTGACCCAGATAGGCCTCGGCCGTCTCCTTCATCTTCACCAGCACCATCGAGCTGACCTCTTCTGGAGTCAGCACCTTGTTCTCGCCCTTGTATTCCACTTTGACCTTGGGTCGACCCCCCTCATTCACCACCGGGAAGGGCCAGTGTTTCATATCCTTCTGCACGGTGGCGTCGTCGTATTTTCTTCCGATCAGACGCTTGGCGTCAAAGACTGTGTTTCGCGGGTTCATGGCTGTCTGGTTCTTGGCCGCATCTCCCACCAATCTCTCCGAGTCGGTGAACGCCACATAGCTGGGCGTTGTGCGATTCCCCTGGTCGTTGGCTATTATTTCCACCTTTCCGTGTTGAAAGACACCAACACATGAGTAGGTGGTGCCAAGGTCAATTCCAATAGCGGGTGCCTTGTTTTTCGCCATACTGATAATATACACGCCGCGGCTTCGTTTGATATTTCCAACAAGAAAATACTGATTTCTGTACTGCACTGAGTCTGAGTGGACTGTCGCGATGTAGGTCTGTACGTCTACGCCTGTGAAGTTCAGTTCTGTTGCTTGGTCTGCGCTTCCCTTCATATATATCGCTGCAAATTCAGCCTAGTCTGAAGTAGAACAACCCAGAGGCATGTAGACCAGTGTCACAGTGAACTAGAAATGTGTCGAACAGGCGGGAATTTTCGAGAATTATTTAGTATCGCCACCTATCGGTGACACGTAACAATAAGAGCGTTCTTGCGTATTCGCCAGATGGCGCTGTGAACTCCATTGACCTACCATGTATTTTGCACCTATTTCCTACAGTTACGCAAGAGACAGTGCGAGAACAACAGTATGTCAGGTATATTGTCAGTCAACACACCATTATTGTTATGATCAGCCTATTATGAAAGCAATTTGGATAACGATAACATTAGCAGAGAGTGGCTATGAAGCAGTAACATGTGGGCGATAATATAGGACGTTGGGCGATCGCTTTCGCAACTGAGCGCCCCAACTCGGGCAACTGAGCGACCCCCCTCTCTCAGCTTGTTATTTTTCTATAGATTGTTACCATTGAACCCCCTTAATACCTAGCCTTCTAAGTCTTCTTTACGGTTACTCTGTCTACGCAAAAGGGCGCTATGACTATGTGTATGTTCATATCATTTAACAACCCATGCAACATCTATGTAAAAAACCTTGTCCTTGCCCTTGATTTTTTTCTTTAATAAATTAACTTTATGAAATTATGGCAACTGTCAAATATCGATCACTTTGTGGCAAAAGCTGTTTAACCTGTCTTTACCTTAGTTCCAACTTGGAAATTTAGAAGAGAATGTTTAAAAGGAATCATCAGGTTAATTTTTTTATCTGTAAATTTTTTAAGAAATCAAAATAAAGCAAATGGGTTTAAGCTTGATCGGCTTTATCCCCCTTAGGTATTACGTTGAGCCACGGCTTCATGCTTAGTGGCGGACGACTCGCGGGCAGTAGGGGCAGTGACTTAGACCCCTACCTCGGCCTCATGCTTGTTGGGGGTGGCGGCTGGCGGCCAGTGACTGATTCGGTCCTCGCCTCAGGCTGCATGTTTGGTGCCTGGGCAGTTATGCTGCCTCCCTCGGCCTGGGCAGGGTTGGGAGTGGGGGTCGTGTTCCCATATCACAAAGAATACATTTTTCTATGAATTGATGGAATGAAAAAAAAAACTATGGTTATATAAGTTTGGGGGAATGTAATAAATAATATTAATCAGCATTAACAAAAAATACTATTCAACTTAAAAAACGTGTTAGATCTAGATATTGCATCTATTGCCTTAAGGCCTTTTGTAACATTTTACTCATAATAAAAATAGGGTGAGAATTGAATATATTGGTGTAATATAAGTGTCAATTGCATCAGTGGCCCTTTGTACATTTCACTCAAACTAAAAAAAATGGTAAAAATTGAATCTGTTGCATATGTCACATTTTGCTCAGTCTCACAAAAGGTGTTAATTGCATCGCAAAAGGATGTGTAAATTGAATAAATGGCATGTATCACATTTTACTCAGCCCAACAAATGGTGTCAATTGCATTTGATGATCTGTTGCTCTTTGTACATTAATTGTACTCCAGTTAACAAAAGGATGTGTGAATTGAATATATGGGCAGTGTCACATTTGACTCAAAATAGGTGTCAATTGCATCTGTTGCCCTTTTACATTTTACTCAAGAGAGAGAAACTTGCTTGAAATCACCACAATACCCATGCACCCAGTGATTGCCCTGGAAATTTTTAAATGGGGGACATTGTGTCCCACACTATATAATTTTGGGGGACATTTTGGATAATAGGGGGACCTGTCAGTTCGGATGGCCGTTGGCTGTTCATATAGCGGTCATATGGCAGTTAAAGTGCTGTTTACAACAGGCTCATGCAAGCGTAGTCCAGTGAACAGAGCCATAGTCCTTGACTGGAGCCATAGTCCATGACTGGAGCCATAGTCTGTGACTGGAGCCATAGCCCACGACCGCAGCCATCGCCCACGACCGCAGCCATCGCCCACGACCGCAGCCATAGCCCACGACCGGAACAATAGTCTAGCGCACGGAGCCATAGTCCAGTGCACGGAGCCATAGCCAGCGCACTGAACCATAGCTCACGATCGGATTCATGGCCCATGACCGGAGCCATATCCGGCGGCCGTCGCCATAATCCGCGATCGTCGCCATAGCCCAGCGCACGGAGGCATAGTCCAGGGTAGTGCCATAATCGAGTGCACGGAGCCACAGTCATGCGCACGGAGCCATAGTCCGCGACCGGAGCGAGAGCCATAGCCTGGCGCACGGAGGCATAGTCCAGCGCACAGACCCATTGTCCAGCGCGGGGCCATGGTCCAGCGTGGGGCCTTAGTCCAGCGCACAGAGCCATAGTCCAGAAAAGGGTTACATTGTCCGTAACCAGTCGGTCATTAATTGGTCCTGATCGGAGCCATAGCCAGCGACCGGAGCCATAGTCCAGCGCATGTAGCCATGGTCCGTGGCGGGAGCTATTGTACAGCGCACGGAGCCATAGTCCGCGACCGGAGCCATAGTCCGCGACCGGAGCCATGGTCTAGTGCACAAAGCCATAGTCCAGCGCACGGAGCCATTGCCCGTGACCAGAGCCATTTATTGCCCGTGATCGGAGCCATATCCCGGCGCACGGAGCAATAGTCCGGCGCCTTGAGTGTCGAGAACCGAGAACGCGAGAACACGATAATGCAACGGTGAAACGTAGCCCTGGTAGGGGAACATTGGGCTAAATGACCCATCGGGGTCAGATGGCCCACCACAATATCGCGCACTTGCGGTGTTGCGACTTTATATTTTCTGCCGGGTAATGGCCGCCCCGGGATACGACGTCACAGATTTGCATATGTAACAGTTGACCCAGTTAGCCGAGACCTCGCAGGGCTGCCTTCTGACAAGAATCACGCAATGAGGTGTAAACAGGTCTAAGTCGCACTCGATAGTACGATAAACATGTAAAGAGAGTGAAAGGCAAATGTGGTCCGCAGTTGAATTATGCGGAAAGGGGGGGGCACAGGGGGCACGTGCCCCCCCTTCTAGACCCTAAAGTATATCTGTTCCCCCCCCTTTTGCAACATCTGTACCGCCCACGGTGATAAAAAAATAATGGAACCCTCGGTCGCACTTTTGTTCAGCCCTTCCCCCCCGGTCGCAAGATTGCATAACTGTGCCCCCTCTCCCCCCCCCCCCCAGGGGCGGATCCATCTGGATAGGGGGGGGGGGGCATGGGCATGTCTAGGAGGGGGGGGGGTGCACAGGGGGCATGTGCCCCCCCTTTCAGAACCTAAAGTATATCTGTGCTCCCCCCCCCCTTTTTCAAAATCTGTGCCCCCCACGGTGATAAAAAAATAATGGAACCCTTGGATGCAATTTTGTTCAGCCCTTCCCCCCCGGTCCCAGGTTGCATAACTGTGCCCCCTCCCCCCCCCCCCCCCCGCTGCCGTCAATTTTTTTATTGTGCCCCCCCTTTCAAGGATTCCTGCACACGCCACTGGGGGGGGGGGGGCGGGTTCAGAGTCTGCTCAAGATGTGCTGGATAGAGGGGGTCGCTTTTGGTTTTCATATGTTTAAGGGTAGAGGCCATTCATCCTCGGGATAATTCCCCCATGACAACCCCCCTCCCCACCACCCCCACTAGATAGAAACGATACCCATTCAGCACGCTTCCGCTAAAAAATATCAAAATCATGTTCTTTCAATTATTCGCTGCGTCATAGTTAAAATAACAGATTTTTCTTTGAAAATTGATTTTCAGGAACAGTAGTAAGCATAGCCATCAATAAATATATATATGTTTTTTAATTTATTCATCGGTACTCACAACCCTACGATCAAAAAGTAAGATGCTCCACCACGGCGCCTGTGGAATTCACAATGACTGGCGGCGTTTGACTGCGCCTGGTTCTAAACTCTTCTCGCCAAAATTGTGCGCCGATCTAATGTTTACTTTCAGTGAAAAAAGTTACTTTCATTGGGCTGAGCTTTGGCTTTGAACGAAACAATAAGTAGGCCTAGTACTGCACAGAGCGGATCCAGTGGGTGGGGAGGGGCGCTACCCGGCCCCGGCCCCCCTTCGAGGGTCGAACTTTATACCATTCAACATATGAAAAGCAAAAGCTGGGCCCTCGAAACTCTCGAAACCGGCCTATCATCCAGTATAGTAGTGCGGCCAAAATAGGGATATACCCAAGACAAATTGCAATAGTAATGAAACCTGTTTTTTCTTATTCCTTAGGTATCTAGGAGTAGTGTTTCCAAAATCTACCAAAATCTATTCATTGGAAGATATTTTTAAGGGGGTGGCTTACTTTACCCTATTAACCCCCACAAAAAGCAACGTATTTTTACATAAACGAAATGACAGGAAGGCGAGGCAGTTGAGACCTGCACTACGAATTGTGACCTACAATACCCATATTTCCAGTTTGCGTGATAGAGAGTTATTTAAACTGCAAAATACAACAAACATAAATAAAAATATATTGTTTAAATTTTATAGGAATCTTTACATTCAGAACCTCTTTTTCTGTTTTCCGACTGTCGATCGATGCATGGCTGGCCGGATGGGTCTCAGGTTTGACCGACTTTTTCATACATGGTCTGATATTCGCAATTCAATCGATTGTTGAGGCTTTGCATCCTGATCATATATGAATAAAATATGTATGTGGAAGGGGATTTGGGGGTCTGTCAATGTAAAATTTCATCGGTACAAATGGTACTCAGCAGGACCCAAGGGGGAAGGAATGTGGCGGGAGTTAGGGGGAGTTAGTTAAAGGAGGGGAAATACCCCAAAACAAGGGACGGGAGACACCCCAAGTATAGGTGGTGCTTCAAGTTTGGGGATGGGAAAAAAACCACAAGTTAATGGAGGGGATACACCCCTAATAAAGAGAGAAACGACACCCCAGGTTTTTAACGTGTACTGCAAGTGTAGAGAGGAGAGAGGCAAGTTATGGGGGGTGGGGGGACACCGAATTAGGGGAGAGAAGACAGAGAGAGATAGAGTCGCACCCTCCCCCCCCCCCCACCCCCGTCCCAATTTTTGTACCCTGCCTATCTAGATCGGCACGGCGGTAGATCTGGCAAATGATAAAACGCGTACATAGTCGATTAAATTGTGGAAATCGGATAATTTCTGGAGAAGTTACAGTCCGTCACACTTGAGACCCATCCGGCGCGCTGTGCAAATGCACGGTGTCGATAGACGGCCGCAAAACCTGGAGCGGGTCCCTCAATAAAAAAATGTAGAAATTTTAATATGAAAGATATTTTATTTTGTTTCTTGCATTTGGTAGATCAAATAACATCCCATTACATATAGTAGGGGTAGTCTACGAAGGTCTAAATTCGTAGTAGGGGTCTCAATTACAAAGCTTTTCTGCCACTTCGTGTTAGGACAAATACGTAATCCATTTTGTTGTTACGGGGGTAGGGTAAACTACGCCCGTAAAAAATATCTTCCAATAAATAGATTTTGGAAATTATATTACCAGATACATAAGGAATGAGAAAAAACAGGTTCGATTACTATTGCCATTTGTTTCGGGTTGACCACTTACACTGCCCAGGCTGCCCAGACTATATCTGAATCCCACCCTGCTGTAAGCCGCGATCAGCGTAACTTCAAGTAACGTCACAGCGCTTGTACTGAATATTCATGACGTTATAATGTATAGCTCATTTAGCGCGGTGCATGCCCACGGGCGGCCATGACCCGGCAGAAAATAAAAAGTCGCTGCGGTGTTGCCACCTGTATTGAAGCATTTTATATTTGTTCTTGTTTGTTACGTGATACCTTAACAAATCTACATGGGCGCTGAAGCAGACAGCTGATCTTTGTTACCAAAGTAAAAGATTTTGGGCTGTTGCCATCTATGGTAAACACTGGAAGAAATTAGAGCTCAGTGGATACTAGCTTGGGGGGAACTTTTGATTAACACGATCAAAGAGAAGTCCAAGTGAAGCCCCAAACTTAATTTAGATGCGTAATATACTGGGCCGTATGTTTCATACAGCGGACAAATGTTAAGGTTACTAACAGGGGCAAAATGACCCGCGCTGCTTGGGGCAAAATGACCCAGTGGTTCGTTTTACCCACATCTAATTTAACATGGATACTCCAACAGAAACGATTATCTTTAGCAAACTGGATGATATGTCCACTGAATCGGAACATCTTTGATGATCACGAATATGCTTGAAGAAGAAAACGATGTGCGTCACAGGGAGCTTGAAGAAGGGAGAGTTGTGCACCCCTGGAAGCCGGAAGCGTTGATTGAGGCAGAGCCAGGCGGCACGCGACATCGTGTCTTCATTCGATACATGCGCACTCCCAAAAGCTACTAGACTTCTAGTTAGAAAGACAAAGCCAAGTAACAGGCAATGTCCCTCTACGGTTCCCACCAACAAAAAGAGTGTGGCAAGGCCCGGCTGATTTCGAGAAGTCAGAAACCTCGGGGAAACTAATTAGGGTCATTCCTTCCAGCAGCTCGTCAGGATAAGACGCAGATGGGGGGGGGGGGAGGCACTATTATACTAATAATAGTGGGGGGGAGGGGGGTTCCGCGGCTGCCTTGATGCCCGAGAGACCGGATATTTGTGATGAAAAAGATACCCTATTTGAGCGGACATTTATGGTGAAAAGGATACCCATATAGAGCGGACATTTGTGATGATACCCGTGTAGAGCGAATATTTTAATACTTGCGATCGTGGGGAGGGGGGGGGGGGAGGCTTTGAAAATGTGCGTTCATAGAGCGGATTTTGGCGGTGAAAAAGAGTGGGCTAATTTACCCCGGAACCCCCAAACCCAGCAATGTATTATTTACCCCCCTCCCTAACTCCGGGGGGCCGGTTTCAGGGTCGGATCCAGATATGCTGGGTAGGGGGGCCGGTAAATGGTATAAATTATATACATTTCCGCCCTAAAAATTGGGACCGGGTCGGCCCCTCTTGGATCCGCCCCTGCCCTGCGTCTGTTCCACAGTAGGACTTCGCATGAAAGCTGAGTTCCGCGCCTCGGATGGCCTAAATTTTGCACTGAAAAATGGCAAAAAGTGGGAGAAGGGGGTTTCCCCCCCCCCCCGCCCGATCCGCCTCTGCTGACGTAAACGTTATTTGTAATTTCTGTGTGTGATACTTCTGGGTCAAACTGTTCCAGAGAGTTAGGAGTTTGCCTTCTTAGGCCCGTTCAGTTCACTCATTAACATGCTGAAATAATGTGCTGACCATTTTGTCCCATTAGGGGGGCAAAATGACCCACTGTGACATGAAACATGTTTTTTGTGCTAAAAATTTTTTTGTTCGTGTCACTCGCATGTATCCAAGCTATTTTATTCACAATACTACTGTTGTCAGTGTGGCAGAGCGTGTTTTGACGTGTTATATGCTGATGCTATGATTTGTTGTGGAGTGTTATAATGTCTGGTGTCATAACGTCCTAGTGTATGTTTGTGTCGTGATTTGCTGTGACGTGTCATACGGGTTTCCTTTTGTCACATGATTGTCTGTAAACCAATGGGAAAGTAGAAACGTGACTGGGGAATGTGCACGGGCCGGCAACAGGGTTTGGGGGGCAGTTGCTCTCTCGGCTTGAGAGGCACCGCACGTGTGTCGATGTGGGGCGCGTGTGGCGTTGTGTTTAACTAAATGTTCATATGAAGACCAGCGACGAGTTGTGTCTGTATTAATGAAGAGTAGCAGCGGCTACAATTTGGAGCCCCGTTGGTGGCAATAAAAACAACTCAACCACTAGAACTTGTGTGCATAGATTTCTTGACTCTCGAGGAGTCCAAAGGGGGAGTGGAGAACATTTTGGTTCTCACGGATCATTTTACTGGATATGCGCAGGCCTTCCCAACAAGAAACCAAACTGCCAAAACAACTGCAAAAGTCCTGGTCGACAGCTTTGTCGTGCATTATGGTTTTCCAGCCCGCATTCACAGTGATCAAGGGAGAAACTTTGAGAGCGACTTGATCAAACATCTATGTGAACTGACCGGGGTAGAGAAATCGAGGACAACCCCCTACCACCCCATGGGTAACGGGACTTGCGAGCGTTTCAACAGGACGCTAATTAATATGTTAAGGACACTTGAGCCATCGCTAAAGTCGAATTGGAAGGCGTATGTTGGGCCCTTGGTCCATGCCTATAACTGCACCCGAAATGACACCATCCAAGTCAGTCCGTTCTACCTGATGTTTGGTCGCCACCCCAGATTGCCTGTAGATCTCGCATTTGGATTGTCAGAACCGCTCGCAGACTTGTCCACTTCAAAATATATCGCGGAAATGAAGCAGCGGATGAAGTTTGCGTATGGTGTTGCCAGCGCAAACGCTACGAGTGCAAAGAGGGGGCAGAAACGCAATTATGACACGAAGGTGAGAGGGGCGAAACTTGAGGAGGGAGACCGCGTCCTGGTCCGGAACGTCGGCATTCGGGGCAAGCACAAGATTGCTGACAAGTGGCTCCCCGAGGTGTACGAGGTGGTGTCGCAACCTGCGAAAGATATTCCAGTGTATATCCTGCGTCGAGAGGACGGGCAGAAAACTTCGAAGGTCCTACACAGAAACCTTCTCCTCCCCATTAGTTGTCTGCCGGGGTCATGGGCGATCCCGAGATGCGGAGGTCAGTCATACGGCAGGTGGACCCGCATCTACTGTCACACACGTTGATGACGACAGCGAAGAGGAACCAGTCGGTGTTGTGCAGCATTCCCCGTCTCCTACTCGTCGAGGAAGCAGGCGACGCTCTCCAGTCAGTGATCAAAGTCTGGACAGACCGCCAGAGACCGCAGTGAGTGACGACAGTGACATCGGTGAGCAGATGGTGATGGGGGATACCCCGCCAGCCCGGAGACCAGTGCGGACTTCTCGTCGACCAGCACGACTGGATCCGGCGATTTTCGACTTGCAGCATTCAGTAGGGGGGTGTATGTGGCAGAGCGTGTTTTGACGTGTTATATGCTGATGCTATGATTTGTTGTGGAGTGTTATAATGTCTGGTGTCATAACGTCCTAGTGTATGTTTGCGTCGTGATTTGCTGTGACGTGTCATACGGGTTTCCTTTTGTCACATGATTGTCTGTAAACCAATGGGAAAGAAGACACGTGACTGGGGAATGTGCACGTGCCGGCAACAGGGTTTGGGGGGCAGTTGCTCTCTCGGCTTGAGAGGCACCGCACGTGTGTCGATGTGGGGCGCGTGTGGCGTTGTGTTTAAATAAATGTTCATATGAAGACCAGCGACGAGTTGTGTCTGTATTAATGAAGAGTAGCAGCGGCTACATCAGTTTACCAAAATTTGGCTCTTTTTATAGCACTGCTTGTCCTCCAAAAAATACAAATAAAGTTAAGGTGGTCATTTGCCCCATGTTCCCCTACATGCCTCACTAACCACGCCCGTAAACGGAGCAAGGGTGAGAGCCCACTTCGCTAATCGTAGTTCCAATTTTGCCACCGTGAGGCGCCACTGCATGTGCAATGCATTCTGGGTATTATTTTGTTCTTTGCGAGATGTCAAGATGGCGTCCTCGCCTGACAACGTATTTTGTAGAAATTTAAACATGAAATAGTGTCATATATGTATCGGAAAAGTTACGTATTAGGAATGTAAGTTAGATATGTTCATTAATTTTATACATGCATTGCCAATAACGTGGAAATATGGTATGTATCTCCATAGAAAAAGTAAGATAACACCAAAATATTTCCCATACCTCTTTGCGCCAGTCTCGATTTTTACAAGATGGCGTATAATTGCGAAGTCGTATATGGCTCTCACCCTTGCTCCGTTTACGGGCGTGGTCAGAGAGGCATGTACCAGGGCTAGGTGAAACTCACCTTGCGTTTTTACCCTCGCGTACGCGCATTCTGGCGTTCTCGCCTCTGTTTTGTCACAGGCGAGAATGCGCGATAGAGAGCGGCACATATTAGGCCGAGAACTGCAAATATCACGCACTGCGCACACTAAAAATTGTACAATATAAGGCTGCCACCAAACCCTACAGTTGAAAATTCCATTGACCGCTTGACCGCAGCCGGACACGGGGACTGTGTCGCATTTTTACGGGACATTTGCTTTATTAGGGGGACAATGGCGCAAGGCCGCGCTCTGCGGCGAACACTGTGCACCCAGTGTCAGAGGCAATGTTCCACAAATACTATAGAATGTGGTAGTTGCAAATCATGGACTCACGCAACATGCGTCCCGCTGTCTGAGAGCATGATGGTGACATGGAGCCATGATGACATGGATTTTCTTTGTCCCTCATGCGCCAATCTCAACAATGGTTAACTTATGATACAGTTTGCTGCCCCTCGCCGACTCTTCAATGTTGTGCAGCTAAAGAACCACTCACACCTTGAAATAGCTGCTGCAAGAGAGGCTCTGCTTCTACAGACTTATGTTCTCTGCAAACCGACAGAAGTACTTGGCTGTTCTTCAGCGGGGCTCGATGAGATATCCTTGGACATTCTACGCCCTGTGCAGTCTGGGGCTGCCCTACAGTACAGCCCAAAATCCGTCACTGGCGATGGTAGCTGCCTCTACCGAGCAGCCTCGCTCGGGCTGTGTGGCCAAGAGAATCATCATCAATATCTTCGATTGAGCTGATACTGCATCGGCAACACTACGACCAAAGTGTCAGCAACTATGAAAGAACTATATGTGATCCTCGGATCATCGTCAGTGATTATTGGACACTACTGCAACTTGCTGCGTCACCTTGCGGGTTTAGTGAACTCATGCACACGTATGCACTTAGTGCGGCTCTTCAAAAGACGATCGTGTCCTTCTTCCCATCTCAAGGGCTCCTTTCGGCACCATACTCAAGACTCGTGTGGGGAAGAGGTGTCCCACAAGAACCTGATCACCATGTGGACGCAGATGACGAGTCTGTCAAACCATTTGGAATTTATTCCAAACCACTTTTGTCTCTTGACAAAGCCTCCACCTGAGTGCGACAGCGGCATCTCCACGGCTCCGGAAGACACAGTCGACGAAACTCGTCTTGTGGCCGATACCACTGATGCTGACTTGCAAGACATGAGCGTGTCGAATCGACAAGCTGAACAAGCCAACCTAACAGAACAGTCACTGCTCGACCCACCTCCAGGCTCTATAGAAGGGAGCTCCTATGATATTTCATATGAGTTGGTTGCTGCTGCGTCGAAACGCGGCGGTGACAAACTCTTCGACAGCTCAGGATATGCTTACACCGTGAAGAAACGGACAAATTGTTCCGTCATTTGGCGTTGTAGCGTCCGGAACAAGAACACACAATGCCCGGCTACTGTGCGCCAAAGTGACTCTTTGTTCATTCATGGCAGCAGAGAACACCTCGGAGTCGGCGAGGTTCGACAGATCATCCGCGTACATCAGCGCTATCAAGTTTGGGAAGGTCTGATCTATGAAGATACCTTTACAATCATTCACAGTTAACAAGTTGAAATACTCGTTCACATATAAAATGAAGAGCAATGGGCTCAATAAACAACCTTGCCTGGTACCTAAGGAGCACGTAAAAAAGCTCGGTCAGGGTATTGGAGCACTGCACACATGATCGCAGTTGCTGGTATAGTGACATCAGAACCTTAAGCGATCTTCCATGAAGCCCTTCGGATAAAAATTTATACCACAGATGATTATGTGGGACCTGGTCAAAGGCTTTAGAAAAATCTACATACAGGCAGTAAAAGCGGCCGCCAGGTTTAGACAAATACTTATGAATGACAGCCTGCATAGTGAACACTTGGTCTATAGTCGATCGCCCCTTCCTGAAACCACCTTGACATTCAGATATTTTTTCATTTTCCTCAGCCCAATCGGTTAATCTTGTACTCAGTACCTTCATAAATACCTTACTGGCAGTCGACAACAAGGAAATCCCTCTGTAGTTTTCAGGATTATCATGTGAGCCTTTCTTAAGTACGGGACAGATAATCGCGTCAGCCCACTCCTGAGGATAGTCACCGTGAGACAAGATATAATTAAAAATACGTGCTAGGATCGGGCTAATAAAGTCAACACTATTCTTTAATATTTCAATTGGAAGACCATCTAGCCCTGGAGCCTTGTTACTGGGCAACCGTATAATGGCCAACCTTACCTCGTCGAGCGTTACATCAACATTGAACCACTCTGTTGGTACACCACTATTACACTCTATACATGACCCAACGTGATCTCTTACTTCAGTGTCAATCATTGTCTGGAATTCTACGTCTGGGGTGGGACCTGTATTAAGTAAGGTCTTAAAATATGTCTCCCAGTTCTTGGGGCTAATAGACTCGGACGGTTGCGACCGACCGCAACTCAGACGTTTCACTGTCTGCCAGCATGAGCGACTGTCATTTACGCTATTCCACAACATTTGCTTGTTTATTTCTTTCATTGACTTTTCTTTTTCCCTGCGAGTTTTGACGAAATGGGTCTTGGCATCCCTATACACATGTAGGTCAGTGTCATTTCTAGTTTTCCGGAAGGAATTTAGCTTTCTGTTTTTCGTACGTTTTAAATTTTCTAACTCAGCGTCCCAGTATGCCGGTTTGTGACAGACACTTCGCCGTTTGCCGGTAGGGTTAATCTTCATTCCTTCAGATGCATAACTATACAATTGGTTCAGGCAGAGAATAGCCTGGTTTACATCTTGTGTATTAATTGCATTATGGATGCTAACAACAAATGAATCACCCTCAGAATCAGTTAACTTATTAAGAAAAGCCTCTTTAGAGTTGTCTCGCCACCTGTACCGTATTCGCTCCCGGGTCTGGTGGTTCACCACTTCATCTTGTGACTTACCCTTACACTGGACAGTAAAACTTAGTGGGAAGTGGTCTGACATGTCTTCTGTTTTAACCTGGAAGTGGCGGGACAGATCTGCGAACAGTGAAGTCGAACACAACACATAATCTACCAGGCTCTTACCATTATGTGTTAGGCAGGTAAATACCCCGTCCGTATCATTGGGTGAGCGACCGTTCAACATATGCACACCATGAGACCTACAAAGATGCATAAGTTCCCGGCCGAATGGGTTTTCTTCAGTGTCTTCTGACTTTCGTGGTGTGTTAAATGCATCTGCTGGATAGCAGTCTTCTGCGTCTAGTATAAAACTAAGGTTGTCCTCACTGATAAAATCATTCAACGAGCCAGACCGAGCGTTAAAGTCACCTAGAACACACCAAGCTAGGTTTGGAAATCGAGCTTCGAGCTCTACCATGACGTTCTCTAATATAAGGACCCCATCTCCCTGACCCTCTTCATACGACGTCGATCCCTCGGGTGGGAGATACGTGCACAGCACTACAATATCGTCGTTTGCAACTACAAACTCTTTATGAAGTAAGAGACAAATAACGTATTTACAATCAATATCGATAACAGACACACAGTATGACAAGGACTTTTTAACAAAAACTGCTATGCCACCCGGCACTCGACCTCTTGTGGCTTTGCGAGCCCACACTTTGAAGTAAGTATCGTACCCCTCTAGGAAAGAGTTTAAGACCGCTTCGCTAGCACCCCAGGTCTCATACATAGCAACTACATCGTGACTATAGCATATATTCTTAAAAATAACACTGTCGGTGTCTTGCAGCCTAGATATTAATCCTTGAATGTTCCAAGAAAGCACCTTCAGTTCACTGTGAGCTTTATGGAGACGCGAGCCCATTATAATTATCCATCAATAGACAGTTTTGTGCAATTGATGAGCAGCGAAAATGAGAAGACATTATACGGACTATGTATATTTATCGTCGCTGCCTTGAGAAAGAGAAGGCAAGAGGTGTTATCTCCACATTAGCGCACTAAATTTTATATTTCTTTTTTTGTCGCTGTGTTTCTCTTTTTTTTTTGTACTAATTAATTGTACCAGGGCTGGAGGCCAGCCAATAGTACGCAATAAACTACTTTGAGAACACCTTCATCCAGCCGAGGTCGGCGGGGCAAAAGCGACAAAGATCGTGAAAGCAGTGAAGGAAAAGGCAGTCAACAATCCTTACTCATCCGCTGCTGGCATAGCTGAAGAGGTCCTGCAAGAACAACTGGAGACCACTCCATGTCCCGCCTTACCGAAGATCACCTACTTGGCACACAATGCCAACTACGCTCGTAAGCAGTCACTCCCCCGGGTCCCAAAGGATCTGGACTTCACCATCGATCCTAACCATACAAAAGACCACTTTCTATAGAAGGATATTCGCGTTGAAGACAGGCGACACCTTGTCTTCGCAACCGAACAGCAGTTAGAACTACTGTGCAAAGCGCGGACTTGGTATGTGGATGCTACATTTAAGGTGGTTCGGGATCCCTGTAAGCAACTCTTTGGGATACACGCCTTCGTCCGCCAAGGAGACAGCTGCAAGCAGGTCCCTCTTCTCTTCTGCCTTATGTCAGGGAGAAAAAAGATGGATTATAAGGCAGTATTTGAGGCACTGAAGGATATTCTCCCTGCTACGCCAAGGGTGGGGCGCTTCGTAATGGACTTTGAACGGGCAACGTGGAAGGCGGCGAAATCAGCATTCCCAGAGGCTGACATTCATGACAAAGTGTTTAAATTGTTGCCTTTAATATGCATGTATTTGTCTGTGACTAAAACGTTTAATAGATCAATTGAAAAAATTCGTGTCAGTCATTGTTCCAAGGCTCCCACCCCCCGCCTAGTCCGAGAGCCTGCAGCACGCGGGGGCCGAAGTCACTGCATGCCTGCTAGCCGCCACCACGGGCAGCATGGGGCCGAGGCGTGGGCCGAAGTCACTGCCTGCGAGCCGCCCGCCTCCACGGGCAGCATGGGGCCGAGGCGGGGACCGAAGTCACGGTGCCGAAACTAACGAGGGCCGAATGGATGCCCCCCTTAGTATGCCAATTTAGTAAAGCTAAATTTGTTGCCCTGTTTTCCACCCAGAATCCACATACGCTGTGTAATCTAGGGTGTTTTGTTTTCAATTTATTTAAGCTCCGAAATTCTTATGTTTGACGTATGCTGTATTCAATTACCTGTATGTACTCATGGGCCCGTGGCCCCCTATAGTACAATAAACACAAGATTATAATCATTTGGCATCATGTGAATTATCTTGATTTTATAAGCTAAATTCACACACTCGGAAGCAGGGCATCCCTCTCCAGATGGCTTAATAAGGATATAGATATAAAAATAGATTTGGATCTTTTCAGTTAAAATGATACCCTGTATCTGGGAAAACAGCTCACATAAAATAGCTGCTGTTGGCTTTACGTTAATCAGCATCTCTAGCTGAATTTTCTTTCCACTTACACAAACATAAATAATTTTTAACGATGATCTATAATTAGTTAATAACCCATATAAATGGACTTGAAATAACACCCAACAATACAAAGAATGTTTGTTGCATCGTTTATTCACCCAAAGTTATATTTTCGTCAGATTTAGTTGCCCGGGCTCAATTAACTTATTCCAGTAAATATGAAAATGGGTTGCAAAACTTCTTCGGTTCAATATCCTGTCACAATATAACCTTGTCAAATAGAATGTTTTTTCAAAGTGATTTATAATGTTAAAAAAAGTTTTTTTTTCTGGCAGTGAAATGCTGTTTTTATTCCTTTCATAAATATATGTATCGGTAATGAAATAAAGGAAATTGCATTGAATTATCTATGCAACATTAATACAAATATGAGTGCATTCTTATATACAAACAGCTTTTGATAAATTTTGAATTGTTTACAGCTGGTGGAATGTTTGCCAACAATGATGTATAATTAGTTTGAGGGGATTAAAGATGATAAGACTGATGGAATGCCTAAGACAATAGTTTAATTACCATATTCCTGGCAGCTGTTATGAAATTAGATTAAAACCCTTGAAGGTGCGACTTCCAAATATAAGTACTGTAGCACCATCGCTATGCAGTTATCTGTTCTACGTCACAAGATTAAATAAAACTATATCACACATTTTTTCACACCTTTTATTGTTATTTATTTCAGAATGAGTGACCTGGAGGCACAGGAAGATGAGCTTCTGGCCCTGGCCAGTATTTATGACAACTTGACTTTTTCCACGTCTGAGGATGGCGGGCAGTTCTATGCCAGCGTGGACCTACCTCAGCCCTTTCATGTGAAAATAACCAAAGGTATATTGGATGACATGAATTGTCATAAGACAGGACAGGGATGCCACAATAGTAAACGTTCGAGGTAGATATACTATTTGTTGGTAAATTCATTCGCTGCTAGGCTAATGTATGACTATGATATGCCATATGTACGTTGCTTATTTTTTCGACTTAAGGTTACACTTAATCTGTGGATGTAATTGGCAGTACGTGCTTGGTGGGTTTTGTTTTTCAGAGGCGGATGACATCATCCAGCCTGTGTCGTACTTGCCGCCACTCGGCCTGTTTTTCCAGCTGCCCGACGACTATCCGTCTAGCAGCCCGCCTAACTACACGCTCTCATGTAAATGGCTTACCAGGAAACAAGTATGTATACATGTGTGGCTCATGACCAAATGTGAACACAAATGTATGGTGCTTTTGCGGGCTTTGTCGTGTCCGAGCTCGTGATCCGCTTAAAAATTAACGTTCAGATATAACAGAGACATTCTGTGCAATTTCAGAAAACGTACGTTATGCGCATCGATTTTTTCTCTAGTGACTTCCACAAGGAGGTTTATAGCTAAAATAGTAGTTTAGGTATATATGTTCACATAGATGAAGATAACTTCAAACATACGAACAAAACATATGACGTTTTATTTTTGTTTTTAGTTAAGCAGCCTTTGCAAAAGACTTGACGATCTTTGGGAAGAGAGCAAAGGCGAAGTGATATTGTTCCTGTGGACAAGTTTTCTAAAAGACGAAACCCTCAGCCACCTGAATATTACGCCACCCTTGGATCTTTCACGTGTGGTTCCCCATCGTTCGAGGCACCCCTCCAGGCGGCATCACAGCGGCAGCAGTGAGAAGTCAAATGGTGCGTACGCCGACACCGCCGCCGTCACCTCCACTTCCGGTCCATCAGCGTCCCTCTCCGGGGGGCAGAATCCCCATTCCGGGGCTACAGATTTACCCGACTCGTCTCGCACGGACGAAGGTCAATGTGATAAAGACTCCAAACTCTCCTACGCCAGCGGCGGCTCGGCTGCTGCGGCTGAAAGTGGTGCTACCGCTTCATATCCCGCTGGTGCCTCGGCGGGTCCCGCCGCCGGCGACACGTTTGGTGACAGAAGACATGACGGGAACGAGAGTGTATCGGGAAATGATATCCCGGCGAAATCCGTCCCCTATGTGGACGACTTCACGCAAGGCGATGTGCGCGCCATCCAAGATATCGCGTCGCAGGAACTGTTACTGCCCGCCATCTTGGAGTACAACAAGGATCAAGAGGAGCATGTCTTTCAGACGACTTTGTACACGTGCCAAGTGTGTTTCGGGGAGAAGATGGGTAAACTGTGCCTGAAGTTCTCCGGCTGCGGCCACGTGTACTGCAAGGAGTGCATGGCGGGGTACTTCCAAGTCCAGATATCAGACGGGAGTGTCATGTGCCTAACATGCCCTTATGACCAGTGCGAGTCTCAAGCCCACCCTGCCCAGGTAAGACGGTTTGCAACTCATCTACATGATTGTCACTGTTCAACTATGTATTATGATACGCCATACGATCATACGAACATCAATTCATAATACTTATTAAGTGTGTGTAATGCCTGTGTTCATAATATTAACATTTAAAAATATTTCACATTTCTGTACATAAAGTGCTAAGTTTTCAATGACCGTTACGTTGCTAAATTTTCAATGACCGTTACACGCTGAATACTGGTCATATACCCAGTAAGTGTGTCGATGAATGTTCTGCTGAACTGCGAGGTACATGGTATACACATCGGAACAGGGGTAACATGTCCTCAAAGAAAATTGTTTTCTCGGATTGAAACCATTGTGACTTCACGCTATGCTTTGCGCTGTCGATTGTTTGGCACGAAGCCCCAGCCAGTATGATATCTAGACTTTCGGACGTTATTACTATGGTTTAACTATAGTAATAACAGGTGACCGGGCAACAGATATACCAGGACGACTTATCTCAGGTATGTTCTTGTGACCGGGTCTGATGTAGGTGAAGGAGCTGGTCTGCCAGAACCTGTTATCTCAGGTATGTTCTCTTGTGACCGGGTCTGATACAGGTGGAGGAGCTGGTCTGCCAGGACCTGTTATCTCAGGTATGTTCTCTTGTGACCGGGTCTGATACAGGTGGAGCAGCTTGTCTGCCAGGACCTGTTATCTCAGGTATGTTCTCTTGTGACCGGGTCTGATACAGGTGAAGGAGCTGGTCTGCCAGGACCTGTTATCTCAGGTATGTTCTCTTGTGACCGGGTCTGATACAGGTGGAGCAGCTTGTCTGCCAGGACCTGTTATCTCAGGTATGTTCTCTTGTGACCGGGTCTGATACAGGTGGAGGAGCTGGTCTGCCAGGACCTGTTATCTCAGGTATGTTCTCTTGTGACCGGGTCTGATACAGGTGGAGCAGCTTGTCTGCCAGGACCTGTTATCTCAGGTATGTTCTCTTGTGACCGGGTCTGATACAGGTGGAGGAGCTGGTCTGCCAGGACCTGTTATCTCAGGTATGTTCTCTTGTGACCGGGTCTGATACAGGTGAAGGAGCTGGTCTGCCAGGACATGTTATCTCAGGTATGTTCTCTTGTGACCGGGTCTGATACAAGTGGAGGAGCTGGTCTGGCAGGACCTGTTATCTCAGGTATGTTCTCTTGTGACCGGGTCTGATACAGGTGAAGGAGCTGGTCTGCCAGGACCTGTTATCTCAGGTATGTTCTCTTGTGACCGGGTCTGATACAGGTGGAGCAGCTTGTCTGCCAGGACCTGTTATCTCAGGTATGTTCTCTTGTGACCGGGTCTGATACAGGTGGAGGAGCTGGTCTGCCAGGACCTGTTATCTCAGGTATGTTCTCTTGTGACCGGGTCTGATACAGGTGAAGGAGCTGGTCGGCCAGGACATGTTATCTCAGGTATGTTCTCTTGTGACCGGGTCTGATACAGGTGAAGGAGCTGGTCTGCCAGGACCTGTTATCTCAGGTATGTTCTCTTGTGACCGGGTCTGATACAGGTGGAGGAGCTGGTCTGCCAGAACATGTTATCTCAGGTATGTTCTCTTGTGACCGGGTCTGATACAGGTGGAGGAGCTGGTCTGCCAGGACATGTTATCTCAGGTATGTTCTCTTGTGACCGGGTCTGATACAGGTGGAGGAGCTGGTCTGCCAGGACATGTTATCTCAGGTATGTTCTCTTGTGACCGGGTCTGATACAGGTGGAGGAGCTGGTCTGCCAGAACCTGTTATCTCAGGTATGTTCTCTACCGGGTCTGATACAGGTGGAGGAGCTGGTCTGCCAGAACATGTTATCTCAGGTATGTTCTCTTGTGACCGGGTCTGATACAAGTGGAGGAGCTGGTCTGCCAGAACCTGTTATCTCAGGTATGTTCTCTTGTGACCGGGTCTGATACAAGTGGAGGAGCTGGTCTGCCAGAACATGTTATCTCAGGTATGTTCTCTTGTGACCGGGTCTGATACAGGTGGAGGAGCTGGTCTGCCAGGACATGTTATCTCAGGTATGTTCTCTTGTGACCGGGTCTGATACAGGTGGAGGAGCTGGTCTGCCAGGACCTGTTATCTCAGGTATATTCTCTTGTGACCGGGTCTGATACAAGTGGAGGAGCTGGTCGGCCAGGACCTGTTATCTCAGGTATGTTCTCTTGTGACCGGGTCTGATACAGGTGGAGGAGCTGGTCTGCCAGGACATGTTATCTCAGGTATGTTCTCTTGTGACCGGGTCTGATACAGGTGGAGGAGCTGGTCTGCCAGGACCTGTTATCTCAGGTATATTCTCTTGTGACCGGGTCTGATGCAAGTGGAGGAGCTGGTCGGCCAGGACCTGTTATCTCAGGTATGTTCTCTTGTGACCGGGTCTGATACAGGTGGAGGTGCTGGTCTGCCAGGACCTGTTATGTCAGGTATGTTCTCTTGTGACCGGGTCTGATACAGGTGAAGGAGCTGGTCTGCCAGGACCTGTTATGTCAGGTATGTTCTCTTGTGACCGGGTCTGATACAAGTGGAGGAGCTGGTCTGCCAGGACCTGTTATGTCAGGTATGTTCTCTTGTGACCGGGTCTGATACAGGTGGAGGAGCTGGTCTGCCAGGACCTGTTATCTCAGGTATGTTCCCTGGTGTCCGGGTCTGATACAGGTGGAGGAGCTGGTCTGCCAGGACCTGTTATCTCAGGTATGTTCTCTTGTGACCGGGTCTGATACAGGTGGAGGAGCTGGTCTGCCAGGACCTGTTATCTCAGGTATGTTCTCTTGTGACCGGGTCTGATACAGGTGGAGGAGCTGGTCTGCCAGAACCTGTTATCTCAGGTATGTGCTCTTGTGACCGGGTCTGATACAGGTGGAGGAGCTGGTCTGCCAGGACCTGTTATCTCAGGTATGTTCTCTTGTGACCGGGTCTGATACAGGTAGAGAAGCTGGTCTGCCAGGACCTGTTATCTCGGGTATGTTCTCTTGTGACCGGGTCTGATACAGGTGAAGGAGCTGGTCGGCCAGGACCTGTTATCTCAGGTATGTTCTCTTGTGACCGGGTCTGATACAGGTGAAGGAGCTGGTCGGCCAGGACCTGTTCTCACGCTACGAGCGCCTCCTGCTGCAGTCGTCCCTTGACACGATGTCGGACATCATGTACTGTCCGCGCCAGTCGTGCGGCTGTCCCGTCATGGTCGACGAGAAGCACAACATGGGCACCTGCCCGGCCTGCCATCTCGTATTCTGCGTCTTCTGCAAGCATGTCTACCATGGCGTGTCGCCCTGCAGAATCAAGGCAGGTCAGTATCCTCTCATGACATCAACGCGGGCCGCCGACGCCAGTCTTTAGATTTTTTCTCTTTTTGTCAACTTTGCACGTCATATCACAACTCCTCGCTTTGAGGGTAAAAGGGCCGAGGAACATCTGTTTTTGGATCATCTGCTTCATCCACTGTGTGTAAGAAGATATTGCTATTCTAGCGATATGAGCGTTGTATCCATGTTGTTTGCAGCCAAACGCGGGAGGCAGCTACGATTGTTTTACCACCGTAATGAGAACATGATCTTTCATTCTGGCCATTATTTTAGTGTTGTTCGCAAACCGTAATTTTCTTAATAACAAATAATTATCTGACTCGAAGAATGGCTTATTGATGAGTGTTAAGTGAAGCATGTATTTTCTAGATTCGTACGTGATAGGCCATGTCTCGAAGCAACAAGAGCGACCTTTGTATAGTGTATGTATATTGCGAAACAGTTGTAAAAGGTACAAAATGTAACGACCAAAAGTTCATGTTAAAACTTCCCACAGTTTACAACCATTACATTGGTGTTCCTACAGATGAAATCAAGAAGCTACGCGAAAGTTACATGTTGGCTGACGAGGGTGAGAAGCGGGCGATGGATAGGCGCTATGGGCGTCGAGCCATGATGCAAGTCATGGAGGACAGCTTCTCTGAGGAGTGGCTGGAGCAGCACAGCAAGCGATGCCCGCATTGCAGCACACATATCCAGGTCAGCACTGCTTCGCTTGTCACTACGGTATGAATCAAAATAAAATGTCGTATACCACGTCGTGTGGTTGCAAGTCACTTGCGAATCATTGGCATTGCCGTAGACAGTCTGTAAACGAAAGCACACATTCGGGGTTATACCAGGTCTCTTTACGTAGAAAAGAAGCTCGCACATGCCTTGATAATATTATTTGTGGCGACCCCTGTGAAAACACTGGTATGCCAGCCGTGTGGTTCAGAATCAGAATTTGAATCAGAAACGTTTTATTGGGTCAAGCATACATAACAAAACAAACAGAAAAAAACACACACACGAATTAGATAGGGTTGCCCGACCGAGGAGACTCACATTAAGACTGCTAAGCAGTCGCTAGAATGTGAGCCAAAAAAATAAAAATTAACAAGTTTAACACAAGCCAGTTACGCTGAAAACGACACTGATTCAGTTGTCTGTATGTAAGTTAATATTGCTTTCCCCTGTCTCACCCTGGGACCGCCAGAAGATCGATGGCTGCAACAAGATGACGTGTACGAAGTGTCGATCCTTCTTCTGCTGGCTCTGTATGCAGCTGCTGTCGCGTAGCAACCCGTATGGACACTTCAACTCGATTGCTTCCCCCTGCTTCAACCGTCTATTCCAGGGCGTTGCCATTGACGACGACGAGGGTGACAGCGACGAGGAATTCTTCTTGGTGCAGATGTGAGCACTGGCGTTAGGCACAACAACGTTAAAGCGCGTCTCTTGTCTTCAGTTGTCATGGAGACAGGAACAAAAGACATATTATGTGCTTAGCCTTGGAAACCAGAAACTTTGATGCGGAAGGACAGGCTCGTCACGACGGGAGCGATTGTGTCATTAGATCAATATCCGCATGGAGTATTGCGATATATATGTGTAGGTTCTGGATCTCGTTGCCCTTGGCTACAGTGACAGGCATGTTAATATGTGACACAACGTGTTGCTTATGATAGGGTACACCTGTTCTTATGATAGGGTACACCTGTTCTTATGATAGGGTACACCTGTTCTTATGATAGGGTACACCTGTTCTTATGATAGGGTACACCTGTTCTTTCTCGCTGTTGGGATTGCTTATGTCGTTCTTCTTAGAGCCAGTTGGTGTGTACGTTAATATCTCCCGCAAGGAAACTCATTTGTTTCCGTTAATCACGAAGTTTCCATTCGCTGACAAAATCAACAACAGATGTCAAGGAATGACTAGATGGGTTTAGATGTGCTTACTGCATACATGTCCATCGTGGTAAATCGTACTTGTTTACCTCCGACTCATGAGTGTCTTTGACAAATACTAATTCGTTATGAAGTGACGTCAGAGGAACTTGGCTTGGCTTTATATTGCAGGTATTCAGAAGTGCATTAAACACAGATTGTTAATAATTGCATTTCACTGCATTGTCTAATAAAATCGATTAAGTTTGTATCATATGTAATGAAGGCTTATATAAATATACATCAGATACATTGAATTACAAATGAGCACTTCTAGAATATATTTCGTTACAATTTGTTAAAACTATTCAAATGGTATTTAAAAACCTCCAACCTTTGTCATATGTGACAGTTTGCGTGATTTAATTGCATTATGATATAGTATAATGTGTAAGAAGAACCATTTGTTTTTGCCTGATGGCGATGGTATGTGCAATGAAAATGGAACCTTCTATTTCTCATGAGTTGGCATAGGTGCGTTTTGTTTACTTTACTAATGTTTTACAAGATAATTACGATCACAAATCGCCTTTATTCCGAATGTTATAATTGGCTGGCCACTGTTACTTTGTCGATTTTTCTACATGCTATTTACAATCATTACCTATGGCCAATAGTTGCTTTGGATGTTCGTTTCAACGTCTTTTGACAAGCTTTCGGTTATATTGAGATTCGTAATGTTTCTTGCAGCAGGTATTTCCCAGCCGCACAATTTGCTCATGTTGAAGCAAATGATGGATGAATTCACAGTTGGTTAGATGACTAACTCCTGTCACACAAATATATGTCAATGTAGTCTTTATCTGTGCCATTTGTGGCTGATAAATAAGTCTGATAGCCACAACCATTGTTAGTTTAAACATATTCTTATTGGCAAACAGGCACACTGCCTATGTTAATTCCTCTTGCTAGAACTGTTCTTATGTAATGGTATTTTCTCAGTTGAGCCATTTGTTTGCACTATGCTGAAGTACAAGATGCGATCGCCAATGGGGACAATATGTCATGGTTGTACATGGCGGTTGTCGGTTAATACACCAAGCCCTCCCATTTCATGTTTCAACGCCATGATTTTGCTATTGTCGCTCTTCTTATACAATGTACGTTTCAAATGGATGTAAATAAATGATGGCTGCCGTTTTGCACTAGTTTCTGCTTCCGCGAGTTATTACTGACGTAAGTTGGTCATGTATCAAAGCGCCTAAGTAAACAGATTAAGAAGGATATTTTCTAGGTGAAAGAAAGAATTTGTTAAAAACTTCTAACCGGTTTAAGGAGAAAAACTGCTTTCTCTGGTTTGATGGATTGAAAGCGCCAAGCTTCGAGGGTCATTCATTCATTTTGCTTATTAACGAAAATTAAAATCTGCTGGTTGAGGTTACATGGAATCTTGTATTTATAACATGGATATGGTGTCGCACCACTTAGCGTTCGAGTACTTGGCACATTTTTTTTAATCCGGTTAGTCTGTGATCAAGAGTTTCATAACGATTAGGCATTGCTCTATGTGATAACCGTTTTGGTAAAGTACCCTTTGATGATGTTCTTGTGTATAATCCCGTAGCCTTTGATAATGTTGTCGTGTATCATCCCGTTGCGGCATTTCTTACTTATGATATATGGCTTTTGATCACGCAGCGACCCTCTAACTGTGGCACCTAATCACGCAGCGACCCTCTAACTGTGGCACTTAATCACGTAGCGACCCACTACCTGTGGCACTTAATCACGCAGCGACCCACTAACTGTGGCACTTAATCACGCAGCGACCCTCTAACTGTGGCACTTAATCACGTAGCGACCCACTACCTGTGGCACTTAATCACGCAGCGACCCACTAACTGTGGCACTTAATCACGCAGCGACCCTCTAACTGTGGCACTTAATCACGTAGCGACCCACTACCTGTGGCACTTAATCACGTAGCGACCCACTACCTGTGACACTTGATCACGTATCGACCCACTACCTGTGGCACTTAATCACGTAGCGACCCACTACCTGTGACACTTAATCACGTAGCGACCCACTACCTGTGACACTTAATCACGTAGCGACCCACTACCTGTGGCACTTAATCACGTAGCGACCCACTACCTGTGACACTTAATCACGTAGCGACCCACTACCTGTGGCACTTAATCACGTAGCGACCCACTACCTGTGGCACTTAATCACGTAGCGACCGACTGCCTATGGCACTTAATCAAGTAGCGACCCACTGCCTATGGCACTTAATCAAGTAGCGACCCACTGCCTATGGCACTTAATCACGTAGCGACCCACTACCTGTGACACTTAATCACGTAGCGACCCACTACCTGTGGCACTTAATCACGTAGCGACCCACTACCTGTGGCACTTAATCACGTAGCGACCCACTGCCTATGGCACTTAATCAAGTAGCGACCCACTGCCTATGGCACTTAATCAAGTAGCGACCCACTGCCTATGGCACTTAATCACGTAGCGACCCACTACCTGTGACACTTAATCACGTAGCGACCCACTGCCTATGGCACTTAATCAAGTAGCGACCCACTGCCTATGGCACTTAATCACGTAGCGACCCACTACCTGTGACACTTAATCACGTAGCGACCCACTACCTGTGGCACTTAATCACGTAGCGACCCACTACCTGTGGCACTTAATCACGTAGCGACCCACTGCCTATGGGACTTAATCAAGTAGCGACCCACTACCTGTGGCACTTAATCACGAAGCGACCCACTACCTGTGACACTTAATCACGTAGCGACCCACTACCTGCGGCACTTAATCACTTAGCGACCCACTACCTGCGGCACTTAATCACGTAGCGACCCACTACCTGTGGCACTTAATCACGTAGCGACCCACTACGTGTGACACTTAATCACGTAGCGACCCACTACCTGTGACACTTAATCACGTAGCGACCCACTGCCTATGGCACTTACACACGTAGCGACCCACTACCTGTGGCACTTAATCACGTAGCGACCCACTACCTGTGGCACTTAATCACGTAGCGACCCACTACCTGTGACACTTAATCACGTAGCGACCCACTACCTGTGACACTTAATCACGTAGCGACCCACTACCTGTGACACTTAATCACGTAGCGACCCACTACCTGTGACACTTAATCACGTAGCGACCCACTACCTGTGACACTTAATCACGTAGCGACCCACTACCTGTGACACTTAATCACGTAGCGACCCACTACCTGTGGCACTTAATGACGAAGCGACCCACTACCTGTGGCACTTAATCACGTAGCGACCCACTACCTGTGACACTTAATCACGTAGCGACCCACTACCTGTGACACTTAATCACGTAGCGACCCACTACCTGTGGCACTTAATCACGTAGCGACCCACTACCTGTGACACTTAATCACGTAGCGACCCACTACCTGTGACACTTAATCACGTAGCGACCCACTACCTGTGACACTTAATCACGTAGCGACCCACTACCTGTGACACTTAATCACGTAGCGACCCACTACCTGTGACACTTAATCACGTAGCGACCCACTACCTGTGACACTTAATCACGTAGCGACCCACTACCTGTGGCACTTAATGACGAAGCGACCCACTACCTGTGGCACTTAATCACGTAGCGACCCACTACCTGTGACACTTAATCACGTAGCGACCCACTACCTGTGACACTTAATCACGTAGCGACCCACTACCTGTGACACTTAATCATGTAGCGACCCACTACCTGTGACACTTAATCACGTAGCGACCCACTGCCTATGGCACTTAATCACGTAGCGACCCACTACCTGTGACACTTAATCACGTAGCGACCCACTACCTGTGGCACTTAATCACGTAGCGACCCACTACCTGTGGCACTTAATCACGTAGCGACCCACTACCTGTGACACTTAATAAAGTAGCGACCCACTACCTGTGTCACTTAATCACGTAGCGACCCACTACCTGTGGCACTTAATCACGTAGCGACCCACTACCTGTGGCACTTAATCAAGTAGCGACCCACTGCCTATGGCACTTAATCAAGTAGCGACCCACTGCCTATGGCACTTAATCACGTAGCGACCCACTACCTGTGGCACTTAATCACGTAGCGACCCACTACCTGTGGCACTTAATCACGTAGCGACCCACTACCTGTGGCACTTAATCACGTAGCGACCCACTGCCTATGGCACTTAATCAAGTAGCGACCCACTGCCTATGGCACTTAATCACGTAGCGACCCACTACCTGTGACACTTAATCACGTAGCGACCCACTACCTGTGGCACTTAATCACGTAGCGACCCACTACCTGTGGCACTTAATCACGTAGCGACCCACTGCCTATGGCACTTAATCAAGTAGCGACCCACTGCCTATGGCACTTAATCAAGTAGCGACCCACTGCCTATGGCACTTAATCACGTAGCGACCCACTACCTGTGACACTTAATCACGTAGCGACCCACTGCCTATGGCACTTAATCAAGTAGCGACCCACTGCCTATGGCAGTTAATCAAGTAGCGACCCACTGCCTATGGCACTTAATCACGTAGCGACCCACTACCTGTGACACTTAATCACGTAGCGACCCACTACCTGTGGCACTTAATCACGTAGCGACCCACTACCTGTGGCACTTAATCACGTAGCGACCCACTACCTGTGGCACTTAATCACGTAGCGACCCACTGCCTATGGCACTTAATCAAGTAGCGACCCACTGCCTATGGCACTTAATCAAGTAGCGACCCACTGCCTATGGCACTTAATCACGTAGCGACCCACTACCTGTGACACTTAATCACGTAGCGACCCACTGCCTATGGCACTTAATCAAGTAGCGACCCACTGCCTATGGCAGTTAATCAAGTAGCGACCCACTGCCTATGGCACTTAATCACGTAGCGACCCACTACCTGTGACACTTAATCACGTAGCGACCCACTACCTGTGGCACTTAATCACGTAGCGACCCACTACCTGTGGCACTTAATCACGTAGCGACCCACTGCCTATGGGACTTAATCAAGTAGCGACCCACTACCTGTGGCACTTAATCACGAAGCGACCCACTACCTGTGACACTTAATCACGTAGCGACCCACTACCTGCGGCACTTAATCACTTAGCGACCCACTACCTGCGGCACTTAATCACGTAGCGACCCACTACCTGTGGCACTTAATCACGTAGCGACCCACTACGTGTGACACTTAATCACGTAGCGACCCACTACCTGTGGCACTTAATCACGTAGCGACCCACTACCTGTGACACTTAATCAAGTAGCGACCCACTGTCTGTGACACTTAATCAAGTAGCGACCCACTACCTGTGACACTTAATCACGTAGCGACCCACCACCTGTGGCACTTAATGACGAAGCGACCCACTACCTGTGGCACTTAATCACGTAGCGACCCACTACCTGTGGCACTTAATGACGAAGCGACCCACTACCTGTGGCACTTAATCACGTAGCGACCCACTACCTGTGGCACTTAATGACGAAGCGACCCACTACCTGTGACACTTAATCAAGTAGCGACCCACTGTCTGTGACACTTAATCACGTAGCGACCCACTACCTGTGACACTTAATCACGTAGCGACCCACCACCTGTGACACTTAATCACGTAGCGACCCACTACCTGTGGCACTTAATCACGTAGCGACCCACCACCTGTGACACTTAATCACGTAGCGACCCACTACCTGTGGCACTTAATCACGTAGCGACCCACTATCTGTGACACTTAATCAAGTAGCGACCCACTATCTGTGACACTTAATCACGTAGCGACCCACTACCTGTGACACTTAATCACGTAGCGACCCACTATCTGTGACACTTAATCACGTAGCGACCCACTACCTGTGGCACTTAATCACGTAGCGACCCACTACCTGTGACACTTAATCACGTAGCGACCCACCACCTGTGGCACTTAAATCACGCTGTAACGTTTAATTGCTTTGTGGCGTTTATTTCACAGCCAGAGGCGATACATACAGTCCTTTATACTGGCCATGCTCACATACATTAAGTGACCAATAAGGTAACTAAGCTGACGACACGCTGACGTTAGCTAGGCCAGGACCTTACACGCCGACATATAGACACATACACATGCATAATAATCCCCACACCCACACCAACGCAATGAGATTCGATATATCGGGCATGCAAACGGTCTGAAGAAAACCTGAAAACAAGGCGTTTAATAGAAAAACAAAGTCCATTCATCGTACAGGAGATTAACAAAAAATAACTCCCTTGTACGGAAGTAATCAAAGATATCATTGCTGTCAAAAGTCAATTACTTGAAGCTTAGGTTCTTGCTATTTTCGAAGTTGACATATTTTATAGAAATTTCTAACTGAAGACTAGTCCTTTCGAAAGTCATCCATTAGATTATGTTCCTCACAACCGGAAGTAGAACCAGAACAAATATGGCAATGAAGCGTAAAACTATTTTAGTTTTAACTCATTTAAGAGGTCCTTCCAGTAATCTTGCAAAATGCCATGACTAAGACAAAGCCCATACCCTTTGTTCTGTGTTTGTTTCATCTCATAATAATAAACCTACCACTGGCCCCACGGCCAAGAAATAGCGCCCTTCGACCACACATCACACACACGCTTCTTATGCAAAGACATTCGACTTCACGCCCATTATATCTATAATTTTACTTACTTCGCATTATACAGGCGAACACGTGGCTCGGTTGTGTATCTAGCACACCCACATACCACAGTGTCGTGGCCAATCACGCACGCCATTCGGATCACATAAAGCACGCCTACAAAATGCTGATGAACGGAGACACGTGGCAGTATGTGGAGCTGTAATTAATATCAAGAGGCTTGGTTTACATGCTAGATATACTAATATAAAGTATATCCCTGGTGTGCTAATGATTATATGAGTCCTAACTAGGTGTCCCATTTCACTGCGTTTTCGTTTTCGGTTATGACGAACAAAGCAATCGGTGGATTCTAGAAGCACGAGCGATAACATGAAAGACGCTGAATAACGCACGTGCTGTGACTGAGGCGGTGCCAGGGCCGAGGCTGAGATCACGGCATCCATTGCCCGTTAGGACACCATAATCCATATTACTACGAGGGATCTGGAGGAGGAGGTTCAGTATCCCACGTCAATTTTTCAAAATCCTCACCGTCGGATGTCGATTTTTTTCACGACGTTCCGCGTCGCTTTTTGGCTAAGTTCAGGGTCGTTTTTTCAAAAATCTCTGTCGATGTCGCCTTTTCAGATCCTCAGTGTCAGTGTAATTGAGGGTCAATGTCGATTTTCAAATATAGGTGTACTCTTGTCGCGTGTCGCTTTTTACCCCTACTACGGTAAGCCGGTTATTTCGGCGAGACATATCTAAAAGGTCTTGCACTGATATTAATGCATACAGAGAATGACTTTCAAAGTTAACACAACAGTTTCCTCAATACAATTCTGTAACTGTATCTTATATGTATTTATAGCAAATGGCCACTTACTACACTTTACCTAGACGTTAATACAGGCAAACAGAATATTTATCGTTACATCTACAAAGATCCATTCAATAGCAAAAGAGAACTCAATCATATACTCTTGGAACTAAGTCCCGTATATAAGCTTCGAAATAATACACAATTTTAAGAGCTCTTGTACAAGACACCTTTTATGCCATAATAGAACGCTGATAGACACTAATATAATCATGAACTTGCATTCTCTCAATGTGGGCATTACCCACAAGTTCTATCTTTATCCTGGCCACCTTATTCTCGAGGCAACCAAGTGGGTATCACAGTTAATTTGTCTTAATACATTGGTCAATATCTTTCTGCAGAGAACCAAATCGGTTGCTTCCACTTCAAAGCACAGGAAATTGGTACATTCGAAACTCACACACCCTTTAAATTACTATAACAATTCTTCACGCACGGTACGCATCATCACATGGGTTAAGCCAATGCTCCCCAACTTTCTATCACGCTTTGTCAAATAATAATATATGTAACTGTGACACAATAAGGCCAAAACAGAAGCAAGCCGAGAGCCTTGCTCTATCCGAGCAATACAAAAAGATCGTACTGGCTTGAAATTGAGCGTACAGTAAAGTTTACATTAACAAAAGAAATCCAGCAGATTGACCAGCCCTAGAAATAGGCCAGAAGTCATTTTGATAAGTCTTTCACATGAAGTCGTACAGGCCGCTAGATGTGTCGCCGTTCCCGCCACCATTTCCACCATTGTTGTTGGCATGGTGATTCCCTGTGTCACGTGACGAACTCTTGCTGGCGCTCTTCTTACTCTTCGAGTGTTTGGACTGTTTCCGCTTTCGGGAACTTGTACCTTTTACCACAAAGGGAAAACGAGTCATGAATAAATGTTACTACATCAAATAGAAATTATATTCTATTAAAATATAAATTGTCTTACATTGCGATAATTTTAAATACAAATTAACTGTAAAAAGACACTTGATTTTCCTTTAGTCTGGCATACAGACTGATTTTGTAATCCTATTAAAAGCTTGGAGGTTGAAATCAGAAAGCAACGATATATTAATCTATTCCGTCAGATTGAGCCATAATACCACGTAAGACCAGCCTTGAAATCTTAATCTCGAATTGGATTTCATTTACGCAACACATTAATCTTCAACATGTCGCCAATTCATAGAATTATGAATACATGCATATCATGCCTGTAAAATTACAGCGGTTCCTCCGGAGCTGTCGCGAGACAGGGGAGTATTGGAGCGACGGTTGGCAACCTACTGTTGACGGTGGAGGTGGAGTCGGCGGGAGAAGGGTTGGAGGCGGCCTCCCATTGGAGAGTGTCTCGGAGAGCTTGGCTGTCTCCGTCGTCATAGGTATCAATGTCTATCACATCGTCACCCACGTCCAATGCGTTCCCACTGAAACATACCAAACCACACAATCTCCTTTTTCAACACAGCGTGATATCCCATGCGTAATTGTCCTGGTGTCATGTCGAATAGACATAGGCAGCTGAGTTAATTATTAAAGACATGACATAATAGGCTTCGACCTCTCTTTGCTTGAATACATTTCTGTACAGCTGATATTTACTCCGGATCCGAAAACGTCTCATGGGGGCTGTTACGTGAAATGAAAGTCCTAAGCCTATGCTTGAAATGGACTTTGAATACGCATGCATGTTACCTTAACAGCTCGCTTGCGCTCGCTATAAGATTCTCCAGACAACTCATTTCCCAGACAACGTGCGGATGTTACCCTAGATCCGCAGACACCTCCTCACCTTGCCTGACCCAGGAGCGACGCGCGCACCGACCGTCTCTGCTCGTCTGTGTGTTGCGGGCAGCGCGAGGACCTGTCACGTGGTACATTTATTGGCTGAGCGTCCGTCGCAGATACGATATAAAATTCTCATTTATTACATCACATTAAGCGTCTTTTATTCAATAAGCATATCTGGCCGTAAATATAAATACAAAAATGTACAATTCTCTCTAGGTAGTTTGCGATATTCGACTCATCAAGACTCATCAAGTAAGCTTATATATAAATTATAACTTCACAGGACTAAAACTCACCTTGTGCACATTTTCTTTGTGTGTTCGGATATAACACCACAAATCTGAGAATCAGATAAAACACAATGTACAGAATAGGATACCGGAACAGAATATTTTGATGACGTCAGTGTGTTTAATTGCAATTCATAACTAAACTTCGTTTGCTTACTGCCGAAATGTTACTCTACGTTAGCACCTGACGAATGTTTCACTGGTTACGTACCTGTCCCAGAAGTACTTTTCTTTCATCTGCAAAGGATAAATTAAAACTTTGAATAACATGCATATACACCGTTGCTATGGATTGGTTGGTTGTATATTCAGGACGCTATAACCACTTTTGGTCATATCGCGTCAGTGGGAGAAGGAAGGGAGAGTGGAGGTAACCCCGTACTCTCTGCGAAGAAGGACATGGGATCTTTATCCTGCGACCACACAGACACAGCAGGGCTCGAACCACCGATCCACGTGCCGTTAGGCTCTCAGGTGGCCAGAACACTCAAGGCGAGCGCTCTAACCCACTGAGCTACCGGGCCGGCCCCTTGCCATGGATTGACAGTTTTGGAAAATAGTCTGTTTGCTGTTCGTCACACCCAACGTTTATTTGGGATATTGTTAAGAAGTCTGCATTAGTCGCTTGCTTCGACTTGGCATTTTTTTCTGAGGTCAATATTTGTATGCATGTTAAGGTATTCAAACATTTTGAAATCCGGCTCATAAAGAATATAGACATAATAATACGCATAATATATAGATATATATAACCTTTCGGATGACTTAGGTACCTAGTGACAAGGCCTCATACGGAGGAACCTGCGACCCGGAGCCGTCCGAGGCTGTGCTTCCAACGCTGGGAATGTCTCCTGCAGCACAACATATGCGTAAGTCATCGCACAAGCCGTATCAATAACTGTTTTTGTGTTGTTGCTTCTTGTCCTCTTCTTTTTTTTTTACAAAAATATCAACGCTGCGCAATCTGCGCATACAGCAATTTTTCACCTACATTTTGGAAAAATGTCCCGTACTAGAAACCAATTTGGCTAAAAAAAGTGGCTTAACAACATGTTTGGTTATTTATTACAATCAATATATGTGTACTTGTACTATATGTGTACTATGCTAATAATCTAAATATATCATTTCCAGCCAACTTTTATTTCGGTTTCTCAAGGAAAATATTGCTGTACGATTAACTTTAATGTATTTACAATATCGACCATGGCAGCTTATAACTCCTTCACCTTTAGTTTTTGCTCATTTTTCAAGATAACAACGCTCACAATTGAAAACAAACACCAGAAGCTCGACCGCAACGTTCTTACCGTTTTTATTTCTGCTTGACTTAGATCTTCGAGGAGAGTTTGTGCTCTTTTCCTTTTTCAGACGTTTAACTGGAAACAAGCAATAAAGAGCAATGATTACACGGGCAAATAACGGGTTGCTCGTTAAATGCAACATGCTATCACCGAAGAAAATGCCAATACCTGGTAGATCTTACAAGAACCTGGTCTACATGATAGTATCTGGTAACTAGGTAACTAACCTGCATTCAAACGCGAACGCATCCTAAGACTTGGTACTGCTACCGGAATTGATATATATACAATATACGATTGCAAAAGCTAAAAGCTACCTGCATTTCTGCGACAGGGTAACCTTCTGGATTCCCTCACAGCCATCCGATTAATAGATTTTATTTTATGTATTAGGTATATATGGCATATGAGCAAACTTAAATGGCTACAATTACAGAAGTTTCCCTAGAAAAACAAACGTATTGGAAACAAGAATGGGGACTACTTCGATCACCATTGTCAAATTTGCAGTTTCCAATGACTGTGGGAACCCTGCTGACAGAACTGACAGAAGACATTTTCTATTCAAACGGCATTTACCTTGAACTCCACCTTTTATATTCACCTGACATTGAAACTGCTTGGCCATTAAGAAACTACCGGTAGTAATATAATGCTACAGAGCCTACGTACAACACTATTCTCAGTTCGTGTCAGTTGCCAGCGAGTCTTCATCAGATCATGAATTACATGGTTACTAACCTTTTTTATCTGCAAGGTAGCTCCAGTCATTGTCTTCGTTATTGTCCTCAGATTCATTGTCACTATCTTTTTTTCCGGTGTTAGCAATTCTGTGGAAAAATTGACCGTCGTATGTACTCTTATAAAGACTTTACTTTTAGAATTATTATCATGGCATATTACGTACGATAACCCGACATACTTTCTGAAGACCGCTTAATTGAGTAGGAAGAAAACAGAGGGACACTCTCTCCCGTTGATGAGTGAACGATATACAGGTGGATAGGCGACATCATGTGGGGCAAGATACTTCAGGAAAATGTAGAAGAAATAATAAAAAATATGCCATGCTATATTTGGTTCTGAGATTGTTCGAATGCATGATATATTTAATAATTACTCATCGGCAATGCATAACATGCACATTTTCCTTATTGAAGTACATGTTCTTCTCGTCTAGGTGATGTTCATGTCTTCAACTGTTTACCTTCTATCTCATCGATCTCACCACTGCACAATAATATTAGCTGGTAATACATATTTACCTTCTGCTTGCAATCCGGGAGCTGTTTCGACCCATCCCCATACACTTCTCAAGGTGTGGGGCGAATCGCGAGGCGGCCAGGCTACGGGAGCAGTTAGGACACACACACTCATACTGTTTCTTCATAGGGACCTGGCCGAAGACATCTACACCCTTCCCTTCAACTATGGCTGAAACAGGGGAGAAAAACACCTGACTGATCATAATTGATAATGATCAGAGTGATGTTGTAGCATCTTATTAAAAGCAACTACCTGTGCCTATGGGTTTATGCCTTTGGCGTATAATCCCTGTCATGTAGGGATACATTTATATCCCATCTAGAAGTATCACTCATCAATCTGTATCATTCATTATCAACTCATACATCAATGATGACGTATGATTAAATGACAAAGGCAAACACATTTACCAGTAAATAGGGACTTCTTTGTCATTATATATATTCATAAATATGTACACAACAGAAACCAAAAAAATTAACCAATCAAAGGTACCCCTTGTTGGAAAGGGAAAGAACTACTCTTCACAAAACTAATGAAATATCACTTACTGTATTTTTTATGTGATCTGCAATGAAACAAAGCAGAGCCTATAGTAATTGACTGGCATTATGTTACATTAAACGAAATGTAAGGTAAATACATCAGGCGTACCAGTAAAAATATGAGGTGTACCAGTAAAAATATGAGCTATCATCAAAATTTGCTTCAAGCAAGATAATTCTTTATAGAAGATGAATTTCACCTGTTATGAATCTGTAATCAATATAAATACCTAGGCATGGCTAAGCACTGGATATCTATCTTTTCTCATACAACCTGGTGTAATTAAATTCTATTTTAAACCTTAAACCTGTTTGTATAAGTAGTAGTTTATGTATTAGAATAGGTATTTTCGGTTCCTCTTCCACAGAATTTACACAGCAATCAACTTTGGTGGAGCAAACTGTTCATGTCAAAAGCCTTTTAGGAATAAATGTAGATTCTGATCTACTGGTAACAGGTGTTTTCCTCCATCGCGGAAACCATATTTCTTGGTTTATGGGCTATGTATATCAATAAACACTGAGTTGCTATTTACTAAACAAGTATACTTTGTACAATAAGTATGGATATGGCACATTTCAAGTATGCCATCATCAAAAGTGTTTTTTGTACTTACTCTAAGTCAGTTTCATCCAGAAAGAATGTTCCCACTTTGCAGGCCCGATGAACTTCAAAGCATAGACCCAAGGTCATCTCTTCAATTAATTCTTCCATCACATCCTGTACAGCATTCTGTAAAGAGCAAAGAAATAGTCATTGCAACATACCAGAAAATGAAGTACAAATATAAACTACACCCAAAAAACTTTATAAAGTGACAAACCAAGTATTCTATAATACTTTATATTTCTATCTTTTGCAAACTCAAGTTGGGTTACACTGTTCATAATAAAACAGAATGATAGAACTGTAAATTAAATGTCTGGATTCAGAAGTGAATAATCTGTATTATTTAATTATTATGGCAAAATCTGTGATGCTTCAGCACTGGCTCCGACTCCCCAAGTTTTCTGACTGTTGCTGTAGATGCCTGAGCTTATGGCTACTACTACATACATAGAATTTTTGTGTTTTTGTTAGTGACAATTTTTAAGCTATGGTCAACACAGTTTAGAAGGCATTCCCGGGAATGCCTAAGAATCTTTCATCTAAAAATTAATATCACAGACAAAATACAAAATATCCTTGGACTTAACAGTTCTTTGCTTGAATCAACTCATCTGTCACAAGGGCAACAAATTTTGACGCTGTCTTATTCTACAATACCTGCATATGTATCAATCAGCAGATATTCAGCTCATAGAATAATGGTAAATGTCAAATAAGTTTACCCACAAAACTAGAGACAAGTACCAGTACTAGTTGCCAAAGTATCAACTATATACTGAAGCAAGACTGGAAACTGTATGACTAATTTGTCAGACATTAGTGAACCCACTCACAGGAACATTGGAATATCTATTACTCTGGATATATGATGAAGGGTGAACTTACAGAAAAGTACAAATGGCCTGTATTACAGCAATGTTACTCTAATTGATTTCACCACTTCAAAACTATATGTTTTCAACAATAACACATGTCAAAGCTCTCCCCCCCCCTCCACCACCTCCTCCCCCCACCCATACCGTAAACTGCCTATTTGAAGCCGCTTACATATTAGAAGCTGCACCCCAACTTTGGCCTCAAAACCGGGTTGGCAGGCACCCAGAACCGTTTCCAGAAAACTACATATTATAAGCCGCACCTGGACTTTGGCCTCTCAACCCCCCCCACCACCCTGTATCCAGAACCAATTGTTTTTACAAGCAGTCGAGACTACTAACAACATTCACCTCTCCCTCTCCAATCGCAGCTCTTATCAAGTGTCACACCAGTGGCTGGCTCTCCTGGCTCTTACTGCATGTTTATGAATCACTGTCATACGTACCCAGTATCAAGTTTCTGTCTAGCACAATTAACTTATTGCATTTGGTTGAGAGGCCGGCAGCAATCGTATCAATTTACACCACCTGAAACCGCCAATACAGCCACCCAATCACTCCGTTTTGCCTATTGATGCTCCGTTTCGCGAAACAGAGTCCGTTTCGTGGTTTACCCATACTCGTAAATGTTGCTTTGCTGCACTTTGAAGCAGCTGATCTGCTTGATGGCGCCATTTACTGTTTATTTTGATGTCATCAGGCGATACCATTTACATCTTTGTAAGGGGTCATAGGTTTAAATTCCTTTGTAGTGTTTTATCATTAAATCTGTTTTTAAGCATTGACGCATACCTAAAGTGACCCAGAGGGAACTTAAAGCAAATGCCTCAGGCAAAAGTGGGTACAGCAGATCAACCACTACCCAGTGATCATTGCATTCAACCTCGATACCCTCGTCAAATGACGTGATGGACTTTGCCAACCTGACCTAGATTTTGAACCAATCAGGTGGCAGTTGGAGGACCTTTACATTTGCGTGACTGACAAGAGAACGATAAAAACATTGTCTGCTCTATTAAATAAGGCCCATTAAATAGCATGACAGGTCATGTATTGAGGATAAGAATCAAATTGCAGATCGGATGAACAATTGTTCAGACAGGCCCCAGTTCATAGGTAAGGAATAGGTCTATGCATATATTTCGTCCTCAACTCGTCGAGTAAACATCTGAACATATAATTCGCAAATTTTGATGTCCTGAGAGTTTCCGTTTTGACTGTATATGATTGTTTATAAACTACACAATTAACAAACTGGATGATTACAAAACTATCGCGTTTCCCAGTGTAGAGGATGAAGGCCAGGACTCTTGCAACAAACAGCAGCTAGGACCATGACTGGCGAGAATCAATCATAACGACTGGCGGACAGCTCAAATTGCACCTATTTTCGCTCAGAGCAACAAGAACAAGTATCAGCTCGGGCGTGATATTTAGATATTTTCTAGGCACCTCATCCACTGGTTCCTCTTCAGCATCCTCAACTTGCTGACCAAACTCCATTGCAAAGAAATTAAATCACATTTGTATGCTATATGAAGTGCTAGGCCGACAGAGAAATTTGTTTCAACTGTCAAGCCAGCGACAGCAGCTCGTCAGTTGTTGCAGTTGCGCACTGGTGGCTCCATCTGGGAAGTAGTTTGGCCACTGATCCCTGTAAATTGTAAGGCGGGGCAAATATTACAAAAATTAACGTTCAGATCAACTTTTAAAGAATGTTGTTAATAAAGTCAATGCACCAGTTAGATTCATCTAAAATATGGTCCAGTACACAGCCCAATAATAAAATCAGACAAGCGATCGAATATCGTTTGTAAGAATAAAATAATCTCTGTCATAAATATTGGCTATTGTTCATGACGGCACGATATTGCCGGTCATGGACCGTTCGGCGCTATTTTACCGACAGGCTTGAATGCCGGAGCATTGCACTGAGACATGTTTCAATGCCGTATAGGCGTTGCAATGAGATACATTCGTATATTCATTGTCTCACCCCAATGCACCGGCATTGAAAACTCCCGGAAAAATATCGAAACACCTTATTTTTCTGGCTGCATGTGCAATGTAGGGCCCCATACGGGCTTTTTCGACACGGCGACACGGCGATTTTTAAAATCGACAACGCGACATTGGGGTTGTCTTAGAATCGACATGCGACATAAGATTTAGCGACACGCGACATGGAACTTTTCTTAAAATCGACACGCGACATGGCTACCCCCACTCAGGGGCCCTCAATATGCCCCGGCAATAAGACTGTCGACTGCGTAGTCCTGGTCTGAGGACAGTCCTCTCGGAAAGAGAGTAGGACGGGGGATTTTGTAGCGGTGAGTCAAACCATTCATACACTGCCTTGGTTAGCCTTGGTTAGAGGGCTCACCCCTTTAGCCGAAGAGGTAGAGTGGCCGATTTGAGATACCTAAATAAAACACAACAGCTGCGCGTCTGCAACAATTATATGTTATAATGGTATAATTAAGCTGCATGGCGCAAGTGCCCCCGTCTTGGACGCATACTTAAAGTTGCATGTGGAGCTCTTTCCCGCCAAAACTAAAGAGGTCAAAATACAAATAAGAATCAGTCCTTGAATCATTGAAGATTGGTTTTGTCTATACTCCACCCATGCCAGACTGCCAAATAGTGTCTCTTAGCCTTGCCCGTGACATCAATTTACCACAAACTTTCATTTCAGTGGTAGACGTCATCAGTTTGAGTGCTTCGCGATGCTTTGTTATAAGTAGCAGTGCCGCGACAGAGTGCTGTGGTGTCGCCGGATAGACACGTTTGCCACACCACAGCCGAAGCGGCGAGGTTTATCAGGTTTCTGAATTTATGGAATGGAACAATCGAGTTTTCTGCTCATTTTGATATAAATTTCGCCTGGGCTTAGTTTTGGCGGGAAAGAACTCGACATGCAACTTTAAGTGTATGCGTTCGCATTGGTTTGAGAGTAAACCCCAGCAGGTTTCCTTACTATCTTTGCCATGCCGGTCAATCATGAAAAAAATACCACTCTGATATTATCAAGACCTATATTTAGGCCTAGCGCATCCTAATTGCGTTGACTGCGATAAATCTCATATTGAAAGACAAAGTAGAATGTTTTCCTGTCGCTATATATTCCAAATTCGCAGTACTTTATTAAGTGCAGCCCCCGAGATGTCATGTCATGTCCAGCTGTGGTGCCGCATTTCACATATGTACTCATCCCGGCAGTCTGATACCCCTGCACATAATAAATGACATGTGGTCATTAAGATCAGTCAACCAATCATATGCTTGATATACTTTTGTCTTCAGGGAACCAGCCAATGTAGGTGGCGCCGGTTTCCTTTCTCGGTTCCTTTTCACGCCTCGATCTGTCAATATGCTTGGTAGTCTGGATCTGTTGATCCATAACAATCACGTATCGTTTGGCTGTTGAATGTTGAGGCACTGGAGAAAATACGCATAACAGACGGCCGAACCGTTACTTAGTTTGATGGAGAGCACAATTATCCGTGACACTTAAAAGTGACACGAAGCCATACAAGTGTCAAGTTTGCAAGACACGCGTACTACACACACTTGGTAATAATATTATCTTAGTTAGCCTTATATTGATGTATTAGAATTTAGACTGCTACTAGTGCTAGACCCTAGGCCCAGTGACCCATTCAGGAAATAAAATCTCACAGTATATACATAACATCATCAATTGCCATGCAGGCAGCAGTGGATCTCAGGATGGAAGTTTAGATCTGTGAATGGAAGGGGAGGGTGATCAGGCAACATATATATAAGCTTACCATATTCTATGCTTATGATAGACCCCCCCCCACCCTCCATCGACAGGACTGCATATATGTCAGGCAATAAATGTCATGGTAATAAATGACAGCATCAGCTCATCATATAAAAATCGCAAGCAGTACTAGCTGATATCGATCAGATCAGATTGCATGCATGCAGTTTATTCAATTGAATGTATATATATAGTATTCATTGTCTTGACATTCTTTCAATCCGGTGGAGTGAAGCTGTCAGCATGTTGTGATTGAATCGAGAATTACCTGACAGTGGGGCCATCAGCCTGTTGTAATTGACTTGTGATTACCCAGTAGACTGGGGCCGGAAGCCTGTTTAGATTGACTCAATATTACCCAATGGGGTGGGAATGTCAGCCTGTTATGATTGACTGAAAATTACCCAACAGTGGAGCCATTAGCCTCTTGTGATTAACATGAGATTACCCAAGAGAGTGGCGCCATCAGCCTATTGTGATTGACACAAGATTACCTGGAGCAATGGGGCTGTAACTGTGTTGTGATTGACACAATATTACCCGGTGGAGTACGTAGAGCCATCAGCCTAGCTGTTGTGATTGACACAAGATTACCCAGTATAGTAAGGCCATCAGCCTGTTGTGATTGACACAAGATTACCCAGTATAGTAAGGCCATCAGCCTGTTGTGATTGACACAAGATTACCCAGTATAGTAAGGCCATCAGCCTGTTGTGATTGACACAAGATTACCCAGTATAGTAAGGCCATCAGCCTGTTGTGATTGATATGAGATTACCCGGTGGAGTGGGGCCGTCGGCCTATTGTGATTGACACAAGATTACCCAGCAAAGTGAGGCCTTAAGCCTGTTGTGATTGACATGACATTACCCAGCGGAGTGAGGCCGTCAGCCTGTTATGATTGACTCGAGATTTTACCCAGCGGAGTAGGACTGTCAGCCTGTTGTGATTGACACGAGATTACCCGGAGAAGTGGGGCCGTCAGCCTGTTGTGATTGACACGAGATTACCCGGCGGAGTGAGGCCGTCAGCCTGTTGTGATTGACACGAGATTAGCCGGTGGAGTGGGGCCGTCAGCCTGTTGTGATTGACACGAGATTAGCCGGCGAAGTGGGGCCGTCAGCCTGTTGTGATTGACACGAGATTACCCGGTGGAGTGGGGCCGTCAGCCTGTTGTGATTGACACGAGATTACCCGGTGGTATGGGGCCGTCAGCCTGTTGTGATTGACACGAGATTACTCGGCGGAGTGGGGCCGTCAGCCTGTTGTGATTGACACGAGATTAGCCGGTGGAGTGGGGTCGTCAGCCTGTTGTGATTGACACGAGATTAGCCGGCGGAGTGGGGCCGTCAGCCTGTTGTGATTGACACGAGATTACCCGGTGGAGTGGGGCCGTCAGCCTGTTGTGATTGACACGAGATTACCCGGTGGAGTGGGGCCGTCAGCCTGTTGTGATTGACACGAGATTACCCGGTGGTATGGGGCCGTCAGCCTGTTGTGCTTGACACGAGATGACCCGGTGGAGTGGGGCCGTCAGCCTGTTGTGATTGACTCGAGACTACCCGGTGGAGTGGGGCCGTCAGCCTGTTGTGATTGACTCGAGACTACCCGGTGGAGTGGGGCCGTCAGCCTGTTGTGATTGACTCGAGATTACCCGGTGGAGTGGGGCCGTCAGCCTGTTGTGATTGACTCGAGATTACTCGGTGGAGTGGGGCCATAACCCTGTTGTGATTGACTCGAGATTACCCGACGGAGTGGGGCCGTCAGCCTGTTGTGATTGACTCGAGATTACCCGGCGGAGTAGGGTCGTCAGCCTGTTGTGATTGACACGAGATTACTCGGTGGAGTGGGGCCATCAGCCTGTTGTGATTGACACGAGATTACCCGGTGGAGTGGGGCCGTCAGCCTGTTGTGATTGACACGAGATTACCCGGTGGAGTGGGGCCGTCAGCCTGTTGTGATTGACACGAGATTACTCGGTGGTATGGGGCCGTCAGCCTGTTGTGATTGACACGAGATTACCCGGTGGAGTGGGGCCGTCAGCCTGTTGTGACTGACTCGAGATTACAGGGTGGAGTGGGGCCGTCAGCCTGTTGTGATTGACTCGAGATTACCCGGAGAAGTGGGGCCGTCAGCCTGTTGTGATTGACACGAGATTACCCGGCGGAGTGAGGCCGTCAGCCTGTTGTGATTGACACGAGATTAGCCGGTGGAGTGGGGCCGTCAGCCTGTTGTGATTGACACGAGATTAGCCGGCGGAGTGGGGCCGTCAGCCTGTTGTGATTGACACGAGATTACCCGGTGGAGTGGGGCCGTCAGCCTGTTGTGATTGACACGAGATTACCCGGTGGTATGGGGCCGTCAGCCTGTTGTGATTGACACGAGATTACTCGGCGGAGTGGGGCCGTCAGCCTGTTGTGATTGACACGAGATTAGCCGGTGGAGTGGGGCCGTCAGCCTGTTGTGATTGACACGAGATTACCCGGCGGAGTGAGGCCGTCAGCCTGTTGTGATTGACACGAGATTAGCCGGTGGAGTGGGGCCGTCAGCCTGTTGTGATTGACACGAGATTAGCCGGCGGAGTGGGGCCGTCAGCCTGTTGTGATTGACACGAGATTACCCGGTGGAGTGGGGCCGTCAGCCTGTTGTGATTGACACGAGATTACCCGGTGGTATGGGGCCGTCAGCCTGTTGTGATTGACACGAGATTACTCGGCGGAGTGGGGCCGTCAGCCTGTTGTGATTGACACGAGATTAGCCGGTGGAGTGGGGCCGTCAGCCTGTTGTGATTGACACGAGATTAGCCGGCGGAGTGGGGCCGTCAGCCTGTTGTGATTGACACGAGATTACCCGGTGGAGTGGGGCCGTCAGCCTGTTGTGATTGACACGAGATTACCCGGTGGAGTGGGGCCGTCAGCCTGTTGTGATTGACACGAGATTACCCGGTGGTATGGGGCCGTCAGCCTGTTGTGATTGACACGAGATTACCCGGTGGAGTGGGGCCGTCAGCCTGTTGTGATTGACTCGAGACTACCCGGTGGAGTGGGGCCGTCAGCCTGTTGTGATTGACTCGAGACTACCCGGTGGAGTGGGGCCGTCAGCCTGTTGTGATTGACTCGAGATTACAGGGTGGAGTGGGGCCGTCAGCCTGTTGTGATTGACTCGAGATTACCCGGAGAAGTGGGGCCGTCAGCCTGTTGTGATTGACACGAGATTTACCCGGCGGAGTGAGGCCGTCAGCCTGTTGTGATTGACACGAGATTAGCCGGTGGAGTGGGGCCGTCAGCCTGTTGTGATTGACACGAGATTAGCCGGCGGAGTGGGGCCGTCAGCCTGTTGTGATTGACACGAGATTACCCGGTGGAGTGGGGCCGTCAGCCTGTTGTGATTGACACGAGATTACCCGGTGGTATGGGGCCGTCAGCCTGTTGTGATTGACACGAGATTACTCGGCGGAGTGGGGCCGTCAGCCTGTTGTGATTGACACGAGATTAGCCGGTGGAGTGGGGCCGTCAGCCTGTTGTGATTGACACGAGATTAGCCGGTGGAGTGGGGCCGTCAGCCTGTTGTGATTGACACGAGATTAGCCGGCGGAGTGGGGCCGTCAGCCTGTTGTGATTGACACGAGATTACCCGGTGGAGTGGGGCCGTCAGCCTGTTGTGATTGACACGAGATTACCCGGTGGAGTGGGGCCGTCAGCCTGTTGTGATTGACACGAGATTACCCGGTGGTATGGGGCCGTCAGCCTGTTGTGATTGACACGAGATTACCCGGTGGAGTGGGGCCGTCAGCCTGTTGTGATTGACTCGAGACTACCCGGTGGAGTGGGGCCGTCAGCCTGTTGTGATTGACTCGAGACTACCCGGTGGAGTGGGGCCGTCAGCCTGTTGTGATTGACTCGAGATTACCCGGTGGAGTGGGGCCGTCAGCCTGTTGTGATTGACTCGAGATTACTCGGCGGAGTGGGGCCATAACCCTGTTGTGATTGACACGAGATTACCCGACGGAGTGGGGCCGTCAGCCTGTTGTGATTGACTCGAGATTACCCGGCGGAGTAGGGTCGTCAGCCTGTTGTGATTGACACGAGATTACTCGGTGGAGTGGGGCCGTCAGCCTGTTGTGATTGACACGAGATTACCCGGTGGAGTGGGGCCGTCAGCCTGTTGTGATTGACACGAGATTACCCGGTGGAGTGGGGCCGTCAGCCTGTTGTGATTGACTCGAGATTACCCGGTGGAGTGGGGCCGTCAGCCCTTTGTGATTGACTCGAGATTACTCGGTGGAGTGGGGCCATAACCCTGTTGTGATTGACTCGAGATTACTCGGTGGTATGGGGCCGTCAGCCTGTTGTGATTGACACGAGATTACCCGGTGGAGTGGGGCCGTCAGCCTGTTGTGATTGACTCGAGATTACCCGGTGGAGTGGGGCCGTCAGCCTGTTGTGATTGACTCGAGATTACTCGGCGGAGTGGAGCCATAACCCTGTTGTGATTGACTCGAGATTACCCGACGGAGTGGGGCCGTCAGCCTGTTGTGATTGACTCGAGATTACCCGGCGGAGTGGTGCCGTCAGCCTGTTGTGATTGACACGAGATTACCCGGTGGAGTGGGGCCATAACCCTGTTGTGATTGACACGAGATTACCCGGAGAAGTGGGGCCGTCAGCCTGTTGAGATTGACACGAGATTACCCAGTGGAGTGGGGCCATAACCCTGTTGTGATTGACACGAGATTACCCGGAGAAGTGGGGCCGTCAGCCTGTTGTGATTGACACGAGATTACCCGGTGGAGTGGTGCCGTCAGCCTGTTGTGATTGACACGAGATTACCCGGCGGAGTGGGGCCGTCAGCCTGTTGAGATTGACACAAGATTACCCGGCGGAGTGAGGCCGTCAGCCTGTTGTGATTGACACGAGATTACCCGGCGGAGTGGAGCCGTCAGCCTGTTGTGAGTAACACGAGATTACCCGGTGGAGTGGGGCCGTCAGCCTGTTGTGATTGACACGAGATTACCCGGTGGAGTGGTGCCGTCAGCCTGTTGTGATTGACTCGAGATTACCCGGTGGAGTGGGGCCGTCAGCCTGTTGTGATTGACACGAGATTACCCGGCGGAGTGGGGCCGTCAGCCTGTTGTGATTGACACGAGATTACCCGGTGGAGTGGTGCCGTCAGCCTGTTGTGATTGACACGAGATTACCCGGTGGAGTGGGGCCGTCAGCCTGTTGTGATTGACACGAGATTACCCGGCGGAGTGGGGCCGTCAGCCTGTTGTGATTGACACGAGATTACCCGGTGGAGTGGGGCCGTCAGCCTGTTGAGATTGACACAAGATTACCCGGCGGAGTGGGGCCGTCAGCCTGTTGTGATTGACACGAGATTACCCGGCGGAGTGGAGCCGTCAGCCTGTTGTGAGTAACACGAGATTACCCGGTGGAGTGGGGCCGTCAGCCTGTTGTGATTGACACGTGATTACCCGGCGGAGTGGGGCCGTCAGCCTGTTGTGATTGACACGAGTTTACCCGGTGGAGTGGTGCCGTCAGCCTGTTGTGATTGACACGAGATTACCCGGTGGAGTGGGGCCGTCAGCCTGTTGTGATTGACACGAGATTACCCGGCGGAGTGGGGCCGTCAGCCTGTTGTGATTGACACGAGATTACCCGGTGGAGTGGGGCCGTCAGCCTGTTGAGATTGACACAAGATTACCCGGCGGAGTGAGGCCGTCAGCCTGTTGTGAATGACACGAGATTACCCGGCGGAGTGGAGCCGTCAGCCTGTTGTGATTAACACGAGATTACCCGTTGGAGTGGGGCCGTCAGCCTGTTGTGATTGACACGAGATTACCCGGAGAAGTGGGGCCGTCAGCCTGTTGTGATTGACACGAGATTACCCGGTGGAGTGGTGCCGTCAGCCTGTTGTGATTGACACGAGATTACGCGGTGGAGTGGGGCCGTCAGCCTGTTGTGATTGACACGAGATTACCCGGTGGAGTGGAGCCGTCAGCCTGTTGTGATTGACACGAGATTACCCGGAGAAGTGGGGCCGTCAGCCTGTTGTGATTGACACGAGATTACCCGGTGGAGTGGGGCCGTCAGCCTGTTGTGATTGACACGAGATTACCCGGTGGAGTGGGGCCGTCAGCCTGTTGTGATTGACACGAGATTACCCGGAGAAGTGGGGCCGTCAGCCTGTTGTGATTGACACGAGATTACCCGGTGGTGTGGGGCCGTCAGCCTGTTGTGATTGACACGAGATTACCCGGTGGTATGGGGCCGTCAGCCTGTTGTGATTGACACGAGATTACCCGGCGGAGTGGGGCCATAACCCTGTTGTGATTGACACGAGATTACCCGGTGGAGTGGTGCCGTCAGCCTGTTGTGATTGACACGAGATTACCCGGTGGAGTGGGGCCGTCAGCCTGTTGTGATTGACACGAGATTACCCGGGGAAGTGGGGTCGTCAGCCTGTTGTGATTGACACGAGATTACCCAGGGAAGTGGGGTCATTTATCTGTCATCGTTCGGCGGATCAAGTCAGTTAATTCGGCCGGCTGGGTTGACCCATTCCACCTCATGCGGCCCACGTGCTTCGCTTCGTGCCCGACTAAAGCCGTGAAATAGTCTGCCCTTTGAACCTGTGGGCCACATGGATTGGGCGGTCCATACAAAAGGATCCTTGAGGCTTTAGTCGTTATCATGTCTTCATGACCGTTTATGCAACTCCCTGAAATGTTGTGTCCTGATAAGAACTGTTAGATCTACTGTAGCTTAGTTGCTGTAGTGCAGTCTATTGGGTAGGTCCTTTAATATACTGGCCAAATAATATTAGGTGTCAATATAATGTCGATATTATTTCGAATAACTGAGGCAAAAGCAGATGTTGTGACACGTGAGTACGTGGAAGGAACTTCTCGCTGTGGATACAAGTTGCATTGGCAAGTTTGGTGCACTTCAATGCCGAGGGTTACAGTGAAGACTGGTGGATTCACGTTGCATGTGGCCACTGTTGTAGTAACATATATTGGGCGGCCAAACACAACAAAACACCCGAGCCCATTCTGAAACCCACCACTTGTGATTAGCCACAACTTTCTACTTGTCACGAAGCCACCGTGGAATAGCGTATTCGAGTGCAAACCAATAGGTTACATTTCGCCGTTCACGTCGCATGGCCATGTGGTATTTGATTATCTCTGCCTGAAATGCCATTGCATGTACATGTATTTCAATCTATTTCGCACTGTACCACATAAGATTAATTTAGACGGTGGTAACCGATGGACATCGAATGCCGTCCTATATTGAGCCATTTCGAAGTTAACTGATGAATTGCAATGTGGTTCTTTATAGTGAGGTAACTACCCATAGGTAGGCCTAACAATATGCCAACGGTACGACGAGAGTATTTATATATACCATCTGGTGCAGACAACGTGCGCGTGTCAATCATGCACTGTGGAACTGATTTCACGGGGATGTATAGGTTGGGCAGCAGGACAATGTCAATTAGTTTCAAATGCTGGTGGCCGCGTTCGGCTTTCTCCAGTGAACTGTACCATGCCGGCTATCGCGGCGGAGTTCATGGGGCTGATACCTGTTTGTACATAGTTTAGTTTTCATGTCTGTCCTCGATTATACGTTGAACCCTTTCAATTGTCAAGGTAGGACCTCCCATGTTGAAATGCGTACAAAAGCTAAGCTATCAAATGCAATGCGTCTTGGGATAATTGACCGGGTGTTGGGACCTCTAGCGACAAAAAGTATATTAACAATTTGCTCTCTTATTAAATACGCACTATATTTTCATGTCTAGTTTGCGAATTAAGGATCTACAAGCATAAGTTTCCATTAAAGAATATATTAAACGTTACTCCGTGGCAAAATTGCTGTATAAATTCCGGAATTTCTCAGGATATTTAGAGTGACTGACCGGGTAGGAGCAGTGACAACCCTCGGACACGATGGCGGCCAAACAATTATCTCTCACTCTGAGCACTGGGGCAAAAATGCCAGCCATGGGCTTCGGTACTCTCATGGAAAACCTCGAGGTATGACACCAATAAACTGCACTTAAAAGAAATATGCATTTACTTATACATGTTTGTCCTAATTCTGTAACAACGAAACTGCATGATGACCAGAAGTGGTTGTTTTCGACAGCATAACTGCAAAGCAGAAAAATTGCTAGATTTGTGGTCGTCGTGCTCAGACCTCAAAAGGGCAGAGCTCAGGTTAATAACCGCGTGTGTCCAAAGAGTTCATGTTCCTATAACCACGTGTCTCAATTGGTTGTGCAGGCAAGGGGGTAGGGCGTTACCAAGGAAATGTTACACGCATACATTCAAGATAAGGTCCTCAGACAAGGACTTTAAATCGACCTTGAACCCCGGCGATGGGATTATTTTCACACTGTAGCCCGACTTCGAGCGTGTCGTGGACGTCGTGGAGAATGCCATCGACGTCGGTTATCGACATCTCGACACGGCCCAGGTCTACAACACGGAACCCATGGTAGGCCAGGCCGTGCGCAACAAGGTCAAGGCCGGCGCCGTCACGCGGGAAGACATCTTCCTGGTCACTAAGGTAAAGACGGATCTGCACCAAAGGTATCTTTTATATCCGATTAACGTTAACCTTCTTTTATATAAATATTTATACCAAATGGTATCTCTATACTTCTGCCACCCCTCACACATTCATTAACATACCGCTGTGTAGCTCGTTTATTGTTGTCCCCATGGGTAAGAGGTCTATATAGCCCGCTGGCCGGTGTAATTGTTTGACGTCCGATATTTGTTATATACGGTATGAAGATTTCGTTAAAATCTTGTTTCGTATGATCACAGTCTGTCGAACCAGATGAACCTAGACGAAAAACTGAAATATACTTTACTATGTATATCCGTTTCTTCTCAAAGTCCACGTACTTGCCTCACGGTACTATCTGAACTATTATGTTGTCTTGGTGACGCCCCCCCCCCCCACCTCCCACCCTCAGCTATGGCGATCCGCCTTCCGGCAACAGGATGTGGTGCCCTCCCTCAAGGAAAGCCTGGAGAGGCTGGGGCTGCCTTACGTCGACCTGTTCCTCATCCACTGGCCGACCGCCTTCAAGGTGAGAGGGCGTCGGCAAGCAGACCAGAGACGATGTGCATATGTCACGGTCTCCCATATCCTGTCCAAGCCTTGATGCGAGGATAGGATAGGAGAAAAACCCATCGCACGAGAAGCCGTCACATATGCATTTACTCGCACGAATCTTAAGTCAACTTTCACCCTGAGAGGTGACAAATCGAACGCTTCCGAAAGTACCCAGTCTAAGAGTGCGAGATGGGTTTATCCCAGACATGGTGTCACCATGTGGGCCGCAGTCAAGTGAGTGCGAGAAATATATTAATTATAGAGATCCAGGATTGGTACCAGGGGAGGAAACATGATAAATGGATTTTTTGTCACTGGATAAAGAGTTACAACGCGGGGGATGGAGGATGTATAGGTCTGGGTTCTGAATAGTGGAATAAAGAGTTACTGACGGTTAATACATGAAAGCGTAGGCCTTCCCTCGGTCATGGCGGCTGCGTTATCCAGAGACCTGCACTATGACTCATCAAATCGCATAAATGGTTAAGAGGGAATGGTGTGTCCTGGACCAGCGGCACGTGGCCAGCTTGATTCTAACTTGTTTCTGCTGATGGTTGGTTATTTGGCCGCCGTAGATTACAGATGTCAAAAAGTATTTAAGTTTAAGAAATATTTCTTACTTCAAATCGCGAATACGAAGTCACCCAAAAGCCATAAATTGTAATTCTTGCTGTTATTCTTTGGGAAAACACGTGTACCATCAGATGTAAGATGGGTTGTTATAAAGTCAGCAATACTGCTAGTTTTCTTGTTCTCGTAGTGCATAGAATAGTACAGCATTTGTTTTCATGTAAATGCCGCTGATGTCACTGTTAATATATTAACTCTTTATGCCCTATGACCTGTTGATCTTGTAGTCCGGTCCAGAGGTGTTTCCCAAAGATGAAAGCGGCAAGATGGTCTACGCCAACATTGACTATTTGGAAACGTGGAAGGTGAACAAATTACCATCGTATTTTCTAACGATTTGATTTAATTAATTCATATCATTATTTAACCTCGGATTTGAAAGTCAACAATAAATTTGTCATTGACTTACCCTCTATGGGGTATATCTGAGAAACTGATTGGGTATTTTTGCATTTTTATTTATTGACGACTGTTCTATTCACCAGGGACTTGAGGAATGTGTGGACCTTGGGCTGACCAAGGCAATCGGACTCTCCAACTTTAACAGTAAACAAATCCAAAGAATCCTGGACAACTGTCGGATTAAACCTGTTAATCTGCAGGTAAGTGCACTTGAATACGAGTCACAGAGATTGATGAATACTTTTCTGCAAATCCGCACTAATTATATTTTTCCAGTTTTGCGCAACACAAATGTGAGCAGACGAAAATTGGGCGTGTGTAGTGAGGTCCGCCCAAGTATATTGACTCTCCTCAATGTCCAGCGTTCTCTGGACGTACTCGTCCGTTCTGGGTCTGTGTATCCGCCCACGTGCAATAAGCCATAGGCATGCGGATCAGTATCACCGCAGTGGTAAATAATTAACCCCGCCACTCCCAGGCACCGCTAATAAAATAAAGCTAATATCCTCAATATTCCCAATCACCATAAATAAGGTTTATTTATTAACGGCGCCTGAGAGCGTTGTTTATTTACTAATGAGGGTCTGTGGTAAATCTATTGTGGATCCGTTTCTTACCAGATCGAGAGCCATCCGTTCCTGAGCAACACGAAATTGATCGACTTTTGTCGTAAGAAAGGAATTAGCGTCACTGCTTATGCGCCTTTGGCTGGGTTCAATCCGACATATAGGTAAGTCAGGAATATCACAGCAATACCTGCACTTCCCTCCTTTCTGCACGAGAGGTACAGGTATATTGTTGGAGTGGCGGGGGGCATTATTTAGAATATGAGCCAAGCCCCCCCCCCTCTCCATCTACCCGCGTCCGGGGGTGAGTAGGACCATGCCAGCGCGAAGTGGCCATGTTGGCTCTATTATATTCTAAGGTTGAAGAGTGTGAGAGGATATTCTACTACCGGCCGGCACGCAGGTTGATGAAGTAAAAGAATGATGTTAAAAATGAGACGATCCGTCCGTCATACCAGCCCCTGACCACGTGATTTCAGAGCAGACCAAGGATGGCCCACGGTGTTTACCGACAAGAGAATAACAGCTCTCGCCGAGAAGTACAGCAAGACCCCAGCTCAGGTACAAGGTCATCTCAAACCGGAAAGCGTCTGCGACTTGTTTTTGTTCTTTACATAAGGAAATAATGGTGTGCTTCAGGATTTTAGCTCCTGTGTTAGAATTCGTCATTTTTTTTTCTTCAACATTATTTTTTAGTGAACTATAAAATATTAAATACATTACAATGTATACATATTGCCCGTATAGATATCTTAATATATCCCTCTCTTCTCTGATCATAAAAACGTCTTCAAATAACTAAAATTGTACCTTGCAAGTTGTCCATCAGAATTATTGGGGTCATAATTCATCTTTAATGGTTACTTAATGGATGACAGTGGCCTTCCATCTAGTTTACATCGCCGATATATATAGTATATATACCCGGCATGGTATGTGTTATGTAGCCTGTCGATGACCACGCCTGTGTCATTAATACCCGCAGATAGCGCTCAGGTACCAGCTTGATCGGGGCCTCAGCGTCGTTCCCAAGAGTGCCAAGCGCGACAGGATGGAAGAGAACTTCGGGGTAAGAGCCCGGGTCACGTGACATACACTGATAGGTGCCCACACTTACCCTGAGACAGCTCGGTCTTGGCGCTGTCTTGATGTTGTCTTAGTGGTATGCGCTGGTGTTTTTTTTATTGTCGAACTAGATAGATCAGTCAAACAGGTTTTACATTTTGGCTGATAAAAGGAAAGGAAAGAATACCAGGTAATGGTGCATCTAATTGATGAACTGATTAACATGGATTTAAAAAAAATCCTCAACTTTCTTTTAGAGACAAAGTCATATTTTGGATCCTGTGCTATGTGCAGGTTTTATCTGTGAATCACAAGCTACCTGTAGCAAGCGGCATTCTGGACATGGGGACTTATCGCTAATTTTTGACAAACATATGGATTGACATACCTCTTCTCACATACGGTCTTCAAATGGTATCTCGACCCCCCCCCCCCCATTCCCAATACCTATTTATTTGAAGGAATATTATTGTTTTATGCCAAGTTTGTGTGCATAAAGGCCTAAGTGGGCCAATGAAATGGATATATATATATATGTATTTGACGCCAAAGTGTGCGCTCTTGCTTGCTCCGTGGGCCAGGCTGACTTCGTGAAACCAAAAAGACGTTTTCTGGAGGGATATGCGCGCGTTTTATATCCTAACGTACCTGCTCTATGATACCAAGGATAGTGTCACGGACGAGAGTTTTCTTCGGCTTCTTTGCCGGAGACATGGCTCTTTTCTGCCCTGATCCTCCCCATTGTCGCGATATGACCTGCAGAGGTTAATAAAAGCGCCCTACTTAAATCTATCAATCATTCAATCGGTTTGTTGCAGGCGCTGAGCTTTCGGCTGAGTGCGGAGGACATCCAGCAGCTGGACGGGTGTAACATCAACATGAGGCTCTGTGATGAGTAAGTGACACCTAAGCCAAAGCTAATAAGTGAATATCTTATAACGATAAGAAAACGATGTCCACATTTCTGAAAACCAAGTTTTGTCCTTTATAATTGGTTTGCGCACCCCCCACCCCTACGCCCCCAATTAAAAAAATGGAAGGATCTCATACAAAAATATCATTGTACACTGATGGAAAAAATTGGTGGCATTGGATGGGAGTGTTGTCGGGGAAAGTGCGGTCAGGCCCAAACATATACATGACGGTTTGACTGTAACCAATGCAATGTTTTTGTTTTCTTCAGGTTTGCTGATCACCCATTCTATCCTTTTCACGAGGAGTTTTGATCGCGGCGACAAGGGCAACGTCGGCTGTGCTTGGCACTGGAGCCCCCCCCCACCGCCTCCATTCGCAATCACCCTTTCACGAAGAGTTTTGATGGCAGCGACAAGCTCAATGTCAGCTGTTCTGGGCACTGGACACCCCCCTCCCCTCCATCCGCGTTTTGCAGCCTGAAACTGTTAAAAACTAATTTGATGGACTACCTATTGCGAACAAACCTTCCTCTTTGGTGGAGATCTCGGGAATATCTGATATGAAGCCCGTGCCTTGTATTGCTGTTATCCCCTCGATGGGAGGAAATCTCTGTTAATGTTATTCTGTCGTATAAAACAACGAGTCTTTAATGTTGATGATCGTAGGACACACAAGGTTACGGACAGGGTGACAAACAAATCATCACGACGCCATTAGTAATAGTGTGTTTTATTGATTGTTTAGAATACGATACAAAGTATCAAGTTGACAGTTGTCTAGACGCTGAACGAGTTATTTAGACCGCCCCTTGCAGGTTCTCCGCACGCAGTCACGCACGATATCCACACACACAAATACTAATGAAATAAATTATGGACGAAAGATGAAAGTGATCAAGTCTACGTGTATTTGTTTGTTTTTTTGTACATTACCACGAGTGCCGCATATGTATACATAGAGTAATCAGAGAGGAAGTCTGGCGCGGCGGCAATATAAAAACAGACACCTGGTTGGACAAACAGAGGCAAATGTACATAAATATTGGGACATGTGTATTAACATCAAATTGCAACTATTTTCTCCATAACGCAAACAAGACTAAAACGACCTTGAGATAAATCGTAGCGGTCACATGGTAGCGTTCCATCCGCTCGATCCGAGCGTACAACACTAGCAGCTGGAGTGTACTTGTTCACCATTCCATCATTCAATGCATTTACCAATGTACAAGAAATTTGGCACATACCCATCAAGCAAGACAAACAGAAAAAATCCCAATAAATTAGTTTTTTTCTTCTTTGCCGAGTATATATATATACTGTTTTGGGAAGGTGCCAAGTGACTTTCAGATGCTCCTTTTTTTCAAGCCCCTTTTGGAGTAAGCTCGATCTTTAGTTTAATACTTACAGAATATATTTGCGTGTAGGCAGGCGCCTTACCCAACCAAAAACCTACCCTAACATACCGCCTCCCCAAGATAACGACGCTAGAAGCAAAAGTCCTTTGTTGTTGAGCACGATTACTACTAAGGCGTGTAGGCCATAATGTCACCATTGTAGCCATAATGTCACCATTGCAGCCATAATGTCACCATTGCAGCCATAATGTCACCATTGTAGCCATAATGTCACCATTGTAGCCATAATGTCACCATTGTAGCCATAATGTCACCATTGTAGCCATAATGTCACCATTGTAGCCATAATGTCACCATTGTAGGCATAATGTCACCATTGTAGCCATAATGTCACCATTGTAGCCATAATGTCACCATTGTAGCCATAATGTCAACATTGTAGCCATAATGTCACCATTGTAGCCTTAACGTGCTTTTGCTGTCAATGCTCCAATGTTGTGGAACGCCCTACCAAGCGACCTTCGTTCGCTTGATACATTAAGTCAGTTTAAACAGGGCTTGAAAACTTACTTGTTCACTAAATTTATTGATGAAGGTTATTAGTGGTATGCATGTATTTCTTATTTCAGTGAGCTACCTATAACATGTTTATGGATAAGCGGGTATATTTTAGTAAATTACCCGGTTTACTTCGATGTACAGCGTCTTTGAACGGATTCACGAATTTGGCGCTATATAAACCCAATAATAATAATAATAATAATAATAGTAACGTCAACATTGTAGCCATAATGTCACCATTGTAGCCGTAACGTCAACATTGTAGCCATAATGTCACCATTGTAGCCGTAACGTCAACATTGTAGCCATAATGTCACCATTATAGCCATGTCACCATTGTAGCCATAATGTCACCAGTATAGCCATAATGTCACCATTATAACCATGTCACCATTGTAGCCATAATGTCAACATTGTAGCCATAATGTCACCATTGTAGCCATAATGTCACCATTGTAGCCACGGGAAAGATGGCATTTCTTTCCTCATCAGCAAACCACTCGCGAAACAGCTTCTGTATCACTATTATCACGCAAAATGAAGTGTTTGTATTTAATAATAATGCTTTAGAAACCCTGCTCTTTAGTTCATAGTTAACTTATAATACTACCTCTGTCTACGGATAAAGAACCTCGCAAACTGATGAAGTATAATAACACTGTATGAATACAATTAAAATTATATAAACTACTTACAATTTGCTAAGGATCACCTCTATGCAGAGATATCTGAGTGTATAACAGGTGACTGTGTAATTCTACTACAAAACAGATAACCCTTCCCCAATCTGCGTCCAATCTGTTACTCTTGTGCCAACATGCATGGTAAAGGCAAACGACTTTGTATTATAGTAGAATTACACAGATTATAGTAGAATCACAGTCACCTGTTATACACTCAGATATCTGCATAGAGGTGATTAGCAAATTGTGAGTAGTATATTTAGATGTGCCCCCAGCTGTCCCACGAAGCACAGCTGGTTGTTACCAAACATTGGTCATTCGTACACAAACCATACCACTGGGGGAGTATTACATTCACACCCCGCCGGTCCTCTATCTGAACCGCTAATACAACTACAGCAAAGTCCAGTACCAAGGACACTGATCGCAAGGCAAAGTAATTAGTTCTAGAATGAAAAATATATAATTAAAAAAATAAGGTGGCACACATGTAGGTACAACATTAGCTTACACCGACCTGAGCTGGACAACAGACAGGTTCTATATACACTTTCAGAACCGAGATCAGATCTACAGTAAGGATCTACTTCCGGCCCACACAAAGCTAAACATGGCGGCAGTAAATCAAAAAATGGAAAATACAGATTTACACTGTTTCATGCGATAATGCATTCGATATGGATTGAAAGTCCAGTAATAAATTCACCTAACGAGAAAATCTCGGCGCCGGACGCTCAAGCCGACTGTCCCTAAGCGAGAGGAAACCCGCACAACTCCCACTGGGGAACCGGAATTAACCGTTCTGCGCTATAAGATGAAGGAATCACCCATGCGTAACTAGTGAAAACCTCTAGGCATAGAGGATTTCGAATCGCACGACCAGTAGGGTGCCGCATTGTATGATGCGGAACTGAATTCGGCAATGAACCGAATAGAAGCGAACATCTCCACCCTCATGTTTACATATCTCGACATTTACTCAAATGCTGTAGAGCCTTGTAACCACTATCAAATAGAACAATACGACCTATATATAGATATATCATGGCTAGCCATAATGTAAACGATGCCTATATACTTACTAACTTACCCAAGTAGAACCGTTTTTACGGTTAACATCTTAACAGGAACACATACCAACATATAGGACTGAGGGCAAAATATAATCGACATTCGTCTTCAGTATTAAGTAGACAAATGACATATCCTGGCCTAGACATACAATAACATTTCAACGCCAAGTGTGGCTGAATCCAACCTTAACGACTGTGACAACTGGGAATATATACAGGGACATTTCGTCTAATTGTTACCCTACGTGACAGGCGGCATCGAAGGGGAAATCTACATCCATTGTGATTACGATCCTACGTAAGTTCTGTCCACACGACTACATGAACGATGGTAATGTAATAAAAACTAGGGAGGGACTTCAATCACAGACATTTCAACATAGCTCCGCGCAGTTGACTGGAGTGTATTAGAGAAAGAGAGAGAGAGACAGAAAGAGACAGGGAGACAGAGAGGAGGGGGGAGGAGGTCATAGTTATTTATTTTATCCAAACTTATCCGTTTCAATCGCTCAACAAGACAAGATCTCGTGAGCAATACATCTTATACTGTTTTGTTTGCTTTGGTGTTCTGCTTTCCCCCAACCCCTCTCATCATTAAATGCGTACCTTCACAGATACATTTAGCAATGATAACAATGTACCGCTAGTCTAACTTATCACCAATCTATGCGATCCAAATCAGCTGCTCGCGGGGTTACCTGCTTATTCCAATGTGAGGCGCCACTGTATATTGCGCATGCTATGTACTATCCACTCTGGATATCGTTTTAATCAGGACATCTCAACATATTATGTTTACACAAAATTCAAACTCCATATCTATAATTTAGACATGCCCATTACTTCATACTTTCCTAGGTCATTCCCTTGCAAAGATTGTACTATCTCTGCAAAAATGTTTACACCTAAAATACTTCCCAGAAGTCTTAGCGCCAGTCATGCGTTTTTTCATCTGTGCTTTCTATTTCGTCATCCTCGCTAACGTAACAATATCTCATGATATCGACAAAGAATCAGTTTTTTTACATTACATCGTACTAGACATTGCATGAATTGAGCAGGTAGGTCCAACGCGACAAATCAACATAAACAACTTCTGCGATAATGGAACACCGACGTGGGTAAAACGACCGCATTGCACAGCCGACCTCTAAAACTCTTTTTCCCTCCGGTTGTAACAAAGTAGGAGTAACCACCACTCGACTAACTTCGGCAAGTCAATGCGCTTCATGCAGATAAAGGACTACAAACTCAAAAGTTTAGTTTCACTTAAAACAGTCGCTGTTCACCTTGCAGACACCAGGATGATAATTTACGCCATACACAATGACCTGCAAACAGGAGACTTGTGACAGACTAATATAGAGATATAGAACGGACTCTGGGCTACGCGACTCCACAGCGTACACTACAGGACGCCACATCGAAGCCACCTATATTTGACTCATACACATCATCTAGAAATGCAGATTCGTTAAATTAACCTCACAGTGTCGACATTTCTAGTCAAACCGGTCTGCGATGGACCTCAACCCTTACACTCGCGAGTCACAATAATGTACTTTTCATGCCTGAGCCTTCAGTTTTCTTTTTTACCGTCAACTCTTGAACTCCTTTTGCGCAAAACAATCTGGTGCATTACATATCACGATAAAAAAACCCGACCCGTTTCGTTACAATCATCGGTGTAACCATAGATGACTGGAATCATAGCCCATGTGTCCCGTGATTCACACGTACGGCGTCATTGCCTAAGATAACACATCACGGCGGGTGGAGCTGTCATAGGCTGTGGCGACACCGGGTCGGAGAACCCAGCCTCACAATGGCGTATTGCGCTTCCCTTGGTGAGATCCATCTTGGTGACGTCATAGACGATGGCGTCATCGTCGGCGTCCGTTATCAACTGGCCGCTCTTCGCTGAATAAAAATCTGCGAAATAAAAGTAATAAGAGCAGCAGTAAGTGATAACGTGAAAGATAAGGCGGCAAATGCAAGACGTTATTTGTTAAAAAACTGTATTTTGACCCCTCTAGGAGCGATCCTGAACTAGCTATTTGTGGCTAAACTGAGCGTGATCCAGAAGGCGCTACCTCTTACCTCACTGAGGATGATCCAGGTCTCGCTGCCGGAGTGTACGCGCAGGCGCATGACGTCGATAGGTCCTAGCTCCACGTCCAGCACGCCGGACGCGATCCCGGTGTTCGGGTCAAACTTGGCCACCACCAAGTAGCCATCGCTGGTCCGGACGCCAACCGATGATCCGGATCGGTTGTCTAGGACGCCATCCTGTTGATCCAGAGGATGGTACGGCAGCACCTCCACCGTGGTATTGTAAAACTTGTCGCCGGGATGTTCAGAGTTGCCGCTCCTGAACAGGAACCTGCGGAAAGTGATCCAGAGACACGGGTTACATTATCATATTATATTATCATACATCTATATCTCAGGCGCTCGAAGTTCTAGCCGACAAAATCGTAATTATTTGTTACACATTTTTGTGACAATAAATCAAACTCTATTCAACCTCTCCCCCCCCCCCTCCCCCGTCGCGGCTCAGGTGGTAAGAATGCTGAGCTTATCGACAGTCGTGGTTACGCGCCCGGGCACCTGCATTTGGGGCAAGTTTATCCACCCCCCCCCCCCCACCCATTATTCTTCGGAAGGTTTTTTGGCCCAATTTAGCCTTCATGTGCACAAAAGCGGCCTTACCCTCCCAACAGGTCATTTCATTTCCGTTCACACTATCAAAACGAGCAAATATAGTTCACTGTTGTTAAGTATACCCGTCACCGTGCAGGGACGCCCAGTTAGAGGACACTCGTCAAGGACGGTGACCAAAAATCACCCTTCGCAGGAGAGGTCAAAGATTAAGTGTGTCTGACAGCGCCAACATCGTCCAAACGTACTTGATTTAAAACAACCAAAACATTGTACTCTTTAGGAAGAATGTAATATATGGCACCGACCGCAGACGGTCGGGTCAAAAACTGGTAACACAGTAACGAGGCCTCAGCATGGTTACCCAGATAAGGATAAGGTAGGTGTATGTGCGTGTCATTGTTGATCATATATTCAGAGACGCCGGCTTGCTGCGTGACTATGCCATCTTACTTAAAACGACATGCTGACGGCATACGGCGACCCCTCGGGCCGAGAAACACCCTCACCCCGCCCCTGGGAAGCACACCTTTCATTATGGGCGACAGAGACAGGCACGCAGTGAATCGATCATGGAATCCAAGCTAGGGACGCCGTTAGCAAATAGACCATTAATCACTTGCCTTCAGAGTTTGATTCGCGTCGGAGAGGCACAAGGTGAGAGTTACTGTCTCCAACATAAAATGAGGTTTCAGTTCAATGACTATCTGGAAGAATGCAGTCCTCATATCCGCGCATTTCTTACGATGACCGACTGTTTGAAGGATCTGTGATCTTGTGACCATTTCTACCAGCAAACAAACAGCCCAACAGTGAGGTCAATACAGCATGAATTCTGGCATCCACATGCCTTGTTTGATTGGAATGTGACGCCAGGTCGCCTCATGCCATGACCTCGGCGGTTATGGCGTCCCTCGCTGAAGGTCACCAGCAGCCTACAGACGCCCAGCAGCCTCATGCCATGACCTCTGCGGTTGTGGCGTCCGTCCCGCAAGGTCACCGCCAATCTACAGACGCCCAGTCGCCTCATGCCGGGACCACGGTGTCAGTCCGCTTTGGTCACCTGTCTTGCTCGAATATCAGCATATTTGTGATCCCGACAGCGGGCGTATTGTTGGGGCTCGCAATGCTGGTGGCAGCGGCCACCGGCCTCGCCGAAGATAGCCGAGTCGCCATGGTTACCGTTGGCATATTGGCGCTGCTGGGCGCGATGGTGTACCCAGTGATAGCATGCGTGATGCGGTCGCACCTCACGGCGGAGAGCAAAGCCAAGCGCAGGGTTCGCCGGGCGCTGGCGCTGGTCCTAGCCGCCGAGCGCTACGCCGCCTCCTCCCGAGGAATGACGTCACCGGGACTGACGGAGAGTCAGCAGGAGGCGCTAGTGGTCGAGGCGGCGAGGGCGGCGGCGGCGGCGGGAGCAGCGACGGGACCGGCCCTCTTGTCCCTAATCAGACACCGACTCCTGCGGCTTAACGCTTGCTTCACGGTAGACACCCGCACGGGGCAGCCCGTCCCATTGCCCGGGTACACCGGGATCGTGCCAATGGGATACCTGGGGGTGGCCGTCCCCCCCGACGTCCTGGCGTCCCTGGGCGATCCATCCCCGCCACTACAGGAGGCGCACCAGGCGTCCTCCGACCCGACCCCGGTCCCGGCCTACGAGCCTTGTGCGCCGTCCACGGGGTACCCCCCTTTTGCTGTAGCCCGAGATAGCCTGGCACACCTCCCACTACCACCCTCCTACGATGACGTCATATTCCACACCATTTCCATTGACGACGTCACACCGCCTCCCCCGGCTTACGGCAAAGTAATGGCCGACAATGTTAATCCTTCTTTCGGCGCAAACGGAGAGTGTACGACCGAGCAGGCCCACCCTACCACCGAGGCCACCCACTGGGACCATAGGCAGGCTGAACAGCAGATCTAGCCTTGTTTTGGTATTAAACACCCCCATCAGCAGTAAGGCGATCAGATCTAGCCTTGTTTTGGTATTAAACACCCCCATCAGCAGTAAGGCGACCAGATCTAGCCTTGTTTTGGTATTAAACACCCCTATCAGCAGTGAGGCGATCAGATCTAGCCTTGTTTTGGTATTAAACACCTCCATCAGCAGTAAGGCAATCAGATCTAGCCTTGTTTTGGTATTAAACACCCCCATCAGCAGTAAGGCGATCAGATCTAGCCTTGTTTTGGTATTAAACACCCCCATCAGCAGTAAGGCGATCAGATCTAGCCTTGTTTTGGTATTAACACCCCCATCAGCAGTAAGGCGATCAGATCTAGCCTTGTTTTGGTATTAAACACCCCCATCAGCAGTGAGGCGATCAGATCTAGCCTTGTTTTGGTATTAAACACCCCATCAGCAGTAAGGCGATCAGATCTAGCCTTGTTTTGGTATTAAACACCCCCATCAGCAGTAAGGCGACCAGATCTAGCCTTGTTTTGGTATTAAACACCCCTATCAGCAGTGAGGCGATCAGATCTAGCCTTGTTTTGGTATTAAACACCCCATCAGCAGTAAGGCGATCAGATCTAGCCTTGTTTTGATATTAAACACCCCCATCAGCAGTAAGGCGACCAGATCTAGCCTTGTTTTGGTATTAAACACCCCCATCAGCAGTAAGGCGATCAGATCTAGCCTTGTTTTGGTATTAAACACCCCCATCAGCAGTGAGGCGATCAGATCTAGCCTTGTTTTGGTATTAAACACCCCCATCAGCAGTAAGGCGATCAGATCTAGCCTTGTTTTGGTATTAAACACCCCCATCAGCAGTAAGGCGATCAGATCTAGCCTTGTTTTGGTATTAAACACCCCCATCAGCAGTAAGGCGATCAGATCTAGCCTTGTTTTGGTATTAAACACCCCCATCAGCCGTAAGGCAATCAGATCTAGCCTTGTTTTGGTATTAAACACCCCCATCAGCAATGAGGCGATCAGATCTAGCCTTGTTTTGGTATTAAACACCCCCATCAGCAGTAAGGCGATCAGATCTAGCCTTGTTTTGGTATTAAACACCCCCATCAGCAGTAAGGCGATCAGATCTAGCCTTGTTTTGGTATTAAACACCCCCATCAGCAGTGAGGCGATCAGATCTAGCCTTGTTTTGGTATTAAACACCCCCATCAGCAGTAAGGCGATCAGATCTAGCCTTGTTTTGGTATTAAACACCCCCATCAGCAGTAAGGCGATCAGATCTAGCCTTGTTTTGGTATTAAACACCCCCAGCAGCAGTGAGGCGATCAGATCTAGCCTTGTTTTGGTATTAAACACCCCCATCAGCAGTGAGGCGATCAGATCTAGCCTTGTTTTGGTATTAAACACCCCCATCAGCAGTAAGGCGATCAGATCTAGCCTTGTTTTGGTATTAAACACCCCCATCAGCAGTGAGGCGATCAGATCTAGCCTTGTTTTGGTATTCAACAACCCCATCAGCAGTAAGGCGATCAGATCTAGCCTTGTTTTGGTATTAACACCCCCATCAGCAGTGAGGCGATCAGATCTAGCCTTGTTTTGGTATTAAACAACCCCATCAGCAGTAAGGCGATCAGATCTAGCCTTGTTTTGGTATTAAACACCCCCATCAGCAGTGAGGCGATCAGATCTAGCCTTGTTTTGGTATTAAACACCCCCATCAGCAGTGAGGCGATCAGATCTAGCCTTGTTTTGGTATTAAACACCCCCAGCAGCAGTAAGGCGATCAGATCTAGCCTTGTTTTGGTATTAAACACCCCCATCAGCAGTGAGGCGATCAGATCTAGCCTTGTTTTGGTATTAAACACCCCCATCAGCAGTGAGGCGATCAGATCTAGCCTTGTTTTGGTATTAAACACCCCCATCAGCAGTAAGGCGATCAGATCTAGCCTTGTTTTGGTATTAAACACCCCCATCAGCAGTGAGGCGATCAGATCTAGCCTTGTTTTGGTATTAAACAACCCCATCAGCAGTAAGGCGATCAGATCTAGCCTTGTTTTGGTATTAACACCCCCATCAGCAGTGAGGCGATCAGATCTAGCCTTGTTTTGGTATTAAACAACCCCATCAGCAGTAAGGCGATCAGATCTAGGGTTGTTTTGGTATTAAACACCCCCATCAGCAGTGAGGCGATCAGATCTAGCCTTGTTTTGGTATTAAACACCCCCATCAGCAGTGAGGCGATCAGATCTAGCCTTGTTTTGGTATTAAACACCCCCAGCAGCAGTAAGGCGATCAGATCTAGCCTTGTTTTGGTATTAAACACCCCCATCAGCAGTGAGGCGATCAGATCTAGCCTTGTTTTGGTATTAAACACCCCCATCAGCAGTGAGGCGATCAAATCTAGCCTTGTTTTGGTATTAAACACCCCCATCAGCACTGAGGCGATCAGATCTAGCCTTGTTTTGGTATTAAACACCCCCATCAGCAGTGAGGCGATCAGATCTAGCCTTGTTTTGCCCTTTTCCGTCAGAGATTCTTGTTTTAAACACGATACGTGTTGGGTGGCATTCTCAGAATATGATATATTGTATAACTCAATGGCTCTTTTTTTCCATGTCTATTGCAAACATTTTAAACACTCTCCTATACTTTTTCACATAAATAACGCATGTAACGTTACAGTTACGTTCCAATTACTGTATGAGCTTCTGCATTTTTGCATGTACTTCGCACGTGTCATTGATAATAATAGGGGTCTGAAAGGGATAAATGGCGATACGCGGCACAGGCATTTTAGAAAAATCGACATTCAGAATTAAACCCCGAATTCCGACACTGGGGATCTGAAAAAGCGACATCGACACAGATATTGACACAGAACGTCGTGAAAAATCGACAGTATGCACTGAGAATTTTTTCAATTCGACACTGGACCCCGGACCATCCGTTCCACACCCATAAACACGAGAAGGTACGCGAACTGAGAAAATATTCAACTGGCACAAAAATACACGCAAAGTAATCAGATTCAGTACGAAAAGGCGAGTAAAGAATTGCATCTGCACTTACTTTTCAATAGCAATGGCGGGCGTGAACTGGATGGTGATGACGTCATTGGCTTTGGGTTCCACGCCCCAGAAGAAGGTCTCACCCAAGTAAGCGCGGTCTATGCTGTAGTGTTGGTAGATGCGCAGTGTCGTCGACACGTCGGCCGTGGGATTAATGTGCGAGCGCATCAGACCTGCACGGTTGAAGTCTTTGTCCTAAATGCATAAAAAATAACTTATATACTGGGCATAAATCGAAAAAAAAAAAACAGAACATGATACAATAAAACGTGTACCGATTGAAGGGCTATTGAAGATTACACTGAACTGTTGAACGTTTGGGATACGGTATTATTGACAGACAGACAGAGCCATATTCTACAATGGTATTCTTTTTTTGTATACACTATGTTTCATTAACGACATTTTCATATTAAAACGAACTGTAGCAATTGCAGATACAATTACAAGTACCATGCACTTAACAAATTTGCTTACAAAAGATTACATGCTGTAGCAATGGTATATCGGGACTTACAATACAACATCCAAATGAATGGGCTTTGATTATTAGCCCATGCCTTAGCTGATTAATTTCCGAGATTGTTAAAATTATGACTCCCAGAGTCGTTTCATGCAAGTAGTAACACTAATACTGATAACCGTGGAACCCGTGGCTTGCGAAGCAGTAATATAGTCGCCAATACAGGGTTATACCGAATAAATGAAAAAAATAAACAAAAACCAAAATCCAAAAATTAAAAACAAAACATTATTATATGAATATCCCGCAGGTAACAGGCCTTATTCCTAGCACTTAGGTAGGCGAAATAGAAAACTATATGTTGTATTATTGCTGATTGGGTAATATCTATACAAAAGAATGAAGAATTATTCACAAGATTATTTTAAAAAAAGTAAAAGATGATCAGGCGGCAAAGGGGTACATGAGAAGCACCCGTAGTATAGAAAATGGGAGAAAATGAATACATAGGTTGCCTGACTGAAGACGGCATCTACAAGGCATACAGTCAAGCCGACAAATACTGAGTTCTGCATACAAACCAGGCGATAATCCAATCATTAGGTGAATGTACCTTGAGCTTTTGAACTTTTCCCTTGAGAGATGAATGGGTTCCAATGTGCTGGAAGAGGGATGGCTTGAACCTCCGCCTCAACTCGGACACAGAACGTTTACAGTGGTTCTACCAATGGCGACCAGAACATAGAGGCGGAAAGGAAAAAGAAAATCAAATCAACCGTAGACCTTTTGGTATAGCTTATGTATCACTTAAACGAGGCAGGAATATGGGACCAAGACAACGTACAAGTTTCTCACAGCGATATGCCAATATATTTTGAGGTAGAATGGCTACCATTTAGAAGAAGATATATCGCGTTGGCGTATATCCTGCGAATTTAACAACGGCATCAGCGGTCGAGAAACTGATACAGATGTCTTTTTATTGCCTTCAATGGATTGATGTGTTGATTAATAGAGATAAGACGAACGTCCACATCTGTTGGAAAAAAGTAAGTAGACAAAAATCACAGTAATTGCTAAGATTGTGACACCTGACAAGGACTTCAAGACGAAATCGAAACCCGAGCAATCGATCATCAAAGCGATGTAGAGACACAAGAAGTCAAAAACGACCTGCCCAGAAAGCATGCCGCCCCCACAAAAAAACCTTTGTCATTGCAAAACATTCCCGATGCAGTTATGTTTGGGATAACAAAATAAATTGGTTCAAAGGACATCATTTTCTGAATGATGTATGATATCACATGTCATGAATAACCTTTAATGCACGAGACCAGAGCTTGGGGATCCCGCCAGATGTTGACCAATAAGAAAACAACTGCTGAGGAGGATGTGACGTCACAAACGAGAATGCGACACACAGAGAAGCGCTTTGGTGACCGTCGCCGAACGCTCCACAGTGGTGTATGGACACACATGGATCAACAACAGAGGCACCGGGACAGTTGGGAGATGTGGACTCTATTGGAGCACAGCATTCGACCGACAAAAACATGCTTGTCATGGGTTTCCACAAGTAACAGACATGTAACAGAGGACAAGTTCGGTGCAGGCTCACGAAGCGGCGGGGGTAGACACAGGAAAAGTGAAGACAAATATCAATACAAGGTATTGATATTTGAGAAGAGAACACAATCTACCAAATTAAAGAGGATTCAAACTCTACGAGAAGGTCATTTTCTATAAGCTACACACGAAGCGTGTTAATTCAGAGATCACTCAAAGTAATTCACACGTGCTGATGGCGAGACGTGGAGCAGTGTCAGTCACAAATCAGTCAAATAAGGAATGTCCGTTTTATCGGTATAAGTCTTGAGACGTAACCGATGTTGAGTTATAGATTTGTCATGTATGCAGAGTTAAAAAATGCAGCAAAAAAATCAAGTGTGGTATAACAGTGGAAACGGGTCCAATCAATACAAGGGGGAAGGACCACGTGTTCACTGCTCAAAACTCGGCGAAGCGTGCCCAAGGGGGGCGGAGGGCAGATTCTCGGATAAAACAAGAGTTCTAGTGCGATATCAGTAGCGTAGGAAACACACTTATTATGATCTGTGGAGATAGTACATGGTGGTGCTTGGCTGTTGGTGTGTTAAGCGTTAGTGTGTAAAATAACGTAAAACACTGCATGCCACACTAAGGGTTGTACTGAATCCGTTTCGCGTCATCACCCATGATCATATTAACTAACCATTATGCCTCAATTCCCGTGGAATGAACTCAAATAAAAACGTCCTCAGCCCTTTTTTATGCGGTATACAATGTGTATACAGCGAGCATCCATGGTTACACAGTTAGTACACGCACGCTGACGTCATAATTACTCACTGAGTAACCATCGTCGCGCGGAATGGGGTGTTCCGCGAAATAATTGCCCAAGTGCTCGAACAAGGCAGGCCTAAAAACTCTCGTATCTTGCAGCTTGGACATTAAGCAATGCCACTGAAATAAAGGCCCAGACAGGTACAGAAAACCATAGGTTTAGCATCAAGGCAACCGTCTCGTCCTAGAATCAACCCTTGACGTATACCTCCACTCATATGGGACTTTTTGTTTATATTGAACATAAACCCGTACGAAAGAAAGGGGGTTCATATTTCATGCCGCTCTGGATAGGAAATAAATGGAGTGGAAACATACGCTAAAAAACAATTCCTTCCACTGAACAGTTGATAAGCCGACACTAGGTCACCGGTTTTCCACGAATCTGCAACTTATCCAAATCCGCGTTATTGAGTTGAGTAATAGCTCAGCAGGATACGCAGCATACAGGAGGGAACATTCTAATACGTTAGGCTTGTATAACAAGTAGTATCAACACAATATGTAAACTAAGTTTGCATCCGTGACATCCTGTTGAATATCAAAGTCACAGGTACAGAACACAGCAGTCATAAATAAAAAATAAATATTCGTTTATTAAAGAATATATATCAAATTATATATTGTGAAACATTCTGCTACGTTGCGTTGCTACTTTGCTACTATGAATTCGTTCGTAATATTATGGAAATAAATTATAGAGTTACAGAAAATTGCGTTTCAATTATTAATTTGCGTGCTTAAAGTAAATACCGAGTTAGTTCGGCACACCACTGAACCCAGGTTGGTCACCGTTTGGTGGGCTTCCGACCTCTCTGCAGCACCCCAACCCCCCTCCCCCACTCCTCTCTGCCTCCCTCCACCTCCCCCACTCCTCTGGTCTCTCCCAGTTGCCAGTCACCACTCCCCCTCCCCCACTTCTCCCACAGCATACCGCCATAACCACTCCCCCTCCCCCGCTCCACGCTTTCCCCTTCCCAACTCCTCCCACAGCATACCGCCTTCACCACTCCCCCTCCCCCGCTCCCCGCTTTCCCCTCCCTAACTCCTCCCACAGCACTTCCCGCAGCAAGTCCCCTCCCCTCCCCCTCCACCCCCCGCCTCGTCCTCGGCGGCCCACTCACCGAGTCTTTCTCTGGGTTGCAGACCTTGACGTAGAGCAGGTGGTCGAGGAGCCAGTCGATGGGCTTGTCTCTGTGGAACATCAGGAAGAACTCGACGACCAGAGGCAGGTCGCGCGACTTGAATAGCTTCCCTGGTACAGCACAGTAACAACATACAAACACCGTTACTATGGCGTCAGGGGGGTTGTGTATCTGAGAGAGGGGTGGGGTGGGGTGGGGTGCGGTGCGGTGGGGAGGGGTGGGTCGGAGGGAAACAGTTGTAGACATGTCATTTTTATCTTCCTGTAAGCCGTGCTTTAATTTCTGCATTCGAATAATGCAAATGACAATTATTAACTTTAGTTTCTGGACAAAAACTCGTGTTGAGGTCATGAGGATCTCGCCAGTCCAATGAAGAAATAAGACTGATCAAAATGGGCTGCTAGAATGACGTTACCTGGCTTACGTCATAACAACCAGTGGCGAGATCCTGGGATGCGGCATACTTCATAAAGGCTGAGTGCAAATGTACACAACGCACAAATTGGAACTCAAAGAATTCTCGTTTACATAATTGCTGCAGCAACATATTAAGCGGTAATCAGGTTAAATGTTAGTAAGCTTACAAACCTATAAATCCGAGATATGAAAACTCCAGCAATAGCCAATCGTCCGTCTTCTGATTGAGCGCGAAGTTCTTCATTATGCTAACGTATCCTGGCTTGGTAATGACGTCATCTTCAAGCTGCAATCAACGACAAACGCTCCAAATAAAATACGAACAGGCACAATACCGTACCCCGTACACTCTGCCACTGAGTTCCAAGGACTTGGAAAAATACCCTTGGTTCTTCCCAGACCAAGGGTTTCACAATCAGTGTCAGTACTGTGAACCAAGAGGCTCGCTATAGACTAATCAATTATCGATCACTAGAAAATGTCCAAGTTTTCCCTGAATATAAACATACTAATCCATACTAAGAACTGCTTAAATGTGAATACAAAATACTGTGACTTTTTCAGTTTTTTCAAGGCACTGACCTTCTGATTTGTACTTGACATAACAAAGTTTAACATAAATATGATGCATTAAATTAATAATCGGAGGACATATGTCAGAGCTGCTTAGTTTGAATTGGAGCAATGACCTTAAGAGGACACGCGGGGGGAGACGTTAATGATTTCGGCTGCAAATTTGTCGATACTACAACCCAAATATTGATCTGGAGGTTACTTAGCAGCGCGCCCTGGCGAGTGGCCCGGTACTAACCTGACAGTAATATGTGCCTCTACTCCTTGCGTACATCATCAAATACGCAAAGTCCAAGTTTTGCTTTGTTCTCCATCTGATGAATATAAAACGAAACACGTAAACCGATTAATGCTAATCATTAGTGTAATGGTAATGATTAACTACATCGAAACAATAGTGAAGCGGTTATGCACAATACAATTTACATAGCTTATGCAGTCTATTCTTATTACCATTTGATGGTTTCGTGAGAACAATGTAAAAATTCCGCTTGTACTGCGATTTTGAGCTCTTGCTCAAGCGCATACACATCTTAATGACCGACTTTGTTTCGTGTAGGCGTTTTAGTAATAATCATTGAATGTATGTCCTGTCCACCATAAAACTATGTTATGTATCCTGGTAATGCGCTCTATTTACCAACAAGCTCACCATCCTCCTACCATTTAGGACACGGTCTTTCAGATGCAGTTTATCTATCGCATCCTGCTTCAAGTTACATAAAAAGGAATACGTTGAGGCGATAAACAAATATTTGTTAGAGAGAAGCTATATTCTTTGCGACCCCAAACATGCAGAACCCAAGCGGCTAGGAGCCTCAGTGAAGAGCCGACCCCCTTAGCAAGGAGCACATAGATCAGCCTCATTGATGGGCCGACCCCTCAGCAAGGAGCACAAAGATCAGCCTCAGTGAAGGGCCGACCCCCTCAGCTAGGAGCACATAGATCAGCCTCAGTGAAGGGCCGACCCCCTCAACAAGAAGCACATAGATCAGTCTCAGTGAAGGGCCGACCCCTCAGCTAGGAGCACATAGATCAGCCTCATTGATGGGCCGACCCCCTTAGCAAGGAGCACATAGATCAGCCTCAGTGAAGGGCCGACCCCCTCAGCAAGAAGCACATAGATCAGTCTCAGTGAAGGGCCGACCCCCTCAGCTAGGAGCACATAGATCAGCCTCAGTGATGGGCCGACCCCCTTAGCAAGGAGCACATAGATCAGACTCAGTGAAGGGCCGACCCCTCAGCAAGGAGCACATAGATCAGCCTCAGTGAAGGGCCGACCCCTCAGCAAGGAGCACATAGATCAGCCTCAGTGAAGGGCCCATCCCCCATTATCCCCTATTATCACCCATCTCTCTTACTTCACTCTTTCCAAGGGGTCGCCGAATGTTTCCTTCAGTTGGTTGAGGTTTGGGTAGAAGTACTGTGAGGGCGACACGACCTCCACCAGCCCAGAGCGCACGCTGCTCTCAAACCTGGAACACAAGTGACACACGTTACTTATACGTGAACGTCATTGACACATATAATAAGATCGGTTGTATATTTAGGATGCTTCGTATATTCGATCCACGTGCCGTTAGGCCCTCAGCTATCGGGCCGGCCCCCAAACATAACATGCTTGTGGAAGGTACGTGTTTGTCGCTGTGTACCACCCGGTCAGCGTCATGCGGACGGCTAACTATGGAACATGTCCAACCAATGTATAAATTGTATTGTCAAGGTATAGGGGTGACCCACGCTGGCCACACGAGACAACAACGACGAGAAGGGACAGAACGAAGTGCCAAAGCCAAAAGGAAATCGTCTTATCCCATTTGACCGGGCTCATGTCAATGTCTGGCTGGGTCAGAATACACACAACACATATTGACCGGGCCCATGTCAATGTCTGGCTGGGTCAGAATACACACAACACATATTGACCGGGCCCATGTCAATGTCTGGCTGGATCAGAATACACACAACACATATTGACCGGGCCCATGTCAATGTCTGGCCGGGTCAGAATACACACAACACATATTGACCGGGCTAATGTCAATGTCTGGCTGGGTCAGAATACACACAACACATATTGACCGGGCCCATGTCAATGTCAGGCTGGGTCAGAATACACACAACACATATTGACCGGGCCCATGTCAATGTCTGGCTGGGTCAGAATACACACAACACATATTGACCGGGCCCATGTCAATGTCTGGCTGGGTCAGAATACACACAACACATATTGACCGGGCCCATGTCAATGTCTGGCTGGGTCAGAATACACACAACACATATTGACCGGGCCCATGTCAATGTCTGGCTGGGTCAGAATACACACAACACATATTGACCGGGCCCATGTCAATGTCTGGCTGGGTCAGAATACACACAACACATATTGACCGGGCCCATGTCAATGTCTGGCTGGGTCAGAATACACACAACACATATTGACCGGGCCCATGTCAATGTCTGGCTGGGTCAGAATACACACAACACATATTGACCGGGCCCGTGTCAATGTCTGGCTGGGTCAGAATACACACAACACATATTGACCGGGCCCATGTCAATGTCTGGCTGGGTCAGAATACACACAACACATATTGACCGGGCCCATGTCAATGTCTGGCTGGGTCAGAATACACACAACACATATTGACCGGGCCCATGTCAATGTCTGGCTGGGTCAGAATACACACAACACATATTGACCGGGCCCATGTCAATGTCTGGCTGGGTCAGAATACACACAACACATATTGACCGGACCCATGTCAATGTCTGGCTGGGTCAGAATACACACAACACATATTGACCGGGCTAACGTCAATGTCTGGCTGGGTCAGAATACACACAACACATATTGACCGGGCCCATGTCAATGTCTGGCTGGGTCAGAATACACACAACACATATTGACCGGGCTAACGTCAATGTCTGGATGGGTCAGAATACACACAACACATATTGACCGGGCTAATGTCAATGTCTGGCTGGATCAGAATACACACAACACATATTGACCGGGCTAATGTCAATGTCTGGATGAGTCAGAATACACACAACACATATTGACCGGGCTAATGTCAATGTCTGGGTGGGTCAGAATACACACAACACATATTGACCGGGCTAATGTCAATGTCTGGATGGGTCAGAATACACACAACACATATTGACCGGGCCCATGTCAATGTCTGGCTGGGTCAGAATACACACAACACATATTGACCGGGCTAATGTCAATGTCTGGATGAGTCAGAATACACACAACACATATTGACCGGGCCAACGTCGGGATACGTTGGAGTTATATATATTTGTAGAGTTAAGAGAATTTCACAAATTCTGCGAACGTCATATTTTGATGAATTTCAGTTTTGACAATTCGCGACGACACGAAAAGCTAAGGCATTTCAGCAGAAATAAGTTAATCATACAAATATGAAAAACGAACATGTATCACTAATTAGAACAATTAGGCCAAGCATGAAAAAAACGAATGAACACATTCCCTCTATATACGGACCAAGGCTTCTTGCTCGCTCAATTTACATATTTCACTCAGATTGATGGGACAACCGCAACGTTTTAGACTTGAAGGAATTACGCTAGTCTTCGCTGTGTGGCAGATGTCAAATTACCATGAGAGCTGGCATAGAAAAAACGGTAAATAATTGATTTACGCGTTAAAGAACCGCCATATGGCGCATCAAACGTGCAACCCAAGCCGCAAACGACATGATAAGAAGCCATGAATGCTGACCTCGATGGAAGACTTAGCACCGATAAAAGTAGCCAAGGGACCCATGGGATGCGACACGTGTTTCTGTGGGAATCTCTATCTTGGGCCGATTGCCACGTGTCCAAACCAACGGGCCAAACTATCGGGGCTATCGGGGTATTTATTGATTACACAGCTTTTCCTTCCAGGGTCATGAGCTGCTGGGTTTTTCCATGCGTAGCACATTGATGAGGTCCACCTTGAATACCAACTACTCCATCAGCTCAGGCATACATTCTACATGACCCTCTGCTAACTTCTAGGGAGTCGTAAACGTGATGAATACCACATGAGCAGACAATAGGACTGCTGTTCGAAGCCAGTCCTAATAGGCCTGTATCCACCCCCCCCCCCCCCCACCCGCCCAACCTCGCGGTCAATATTCCAAAACGTGCCATCCTTCTTGGAGCCCATCCTGGAACAAAACAGGAGTATTCCGCTTAATGGCGTGGTGCTGAGTTCAGGCAAGGCACCTGCGCCCTCCCCCCCATCCACTGCCACGGGTAGAGGCGTACTGCGGGCGCCCTCCCCCCCATCCACTGCCACGGGTAGAGGCGTACTGCGGGCGCCCTCCCCCCCATCCACTGCCACGGGTGGAGGCGTACTGCGGGCGCCCTCCCCCCCATCCACTGCAACGGGTAGAGGCGTACTGCGGGCGCCCTCCCCCCCATCCACTGCCACGGGTAGAGGCGTACTGCGGGCGCCCCCCCCCCATCCACTGCCACGGGTAGAGGCGTACTGCGGGCGCCCTCCCCCCCACCCACTGCCACGGGTAGAGGCGTACTGCGGGCGCCCTCCCCCCCCCATCCACTGCCACGGGTAGAGGCGTACTGCGGGCGCCCTCCCCCCCCATCCACTGCCACGGGTAGAGGCGTACTGCGGGCGCCCTCCCCCCCCATCCACTGCCACGGGTAGAGGCGTACTGCGGGCGCCCTCCCCCCCATCCACTGCCACGGGTAGAGGCGTACTGCGGGCGCCCTCCCCCCCATCCACTGCCACGGGTAGAGGCGTACTGCGGGCGCCCTCCCCCCCCCATCCACTGCCACGGGTAGAGGCGTACTGCGGGCGCCCTCCCCCCCCATCCACTGCCACGGGTAGAGGCGTACTGCGGGCGCCCTCCCCCCCATCCACTGCCACGGGTAGAGGCGTACTGCGGGCGCCCTCCCCCCCATCCACTGCCACGGGTAGAGGCGTACTGCGGGCGCCCTCCCCCCCATCCACTGCCACGGGTAGAGGCGTACTGCGGGCGCCCTCCCCCCCATCCACTGCCACGGGTAGAGGCGTACTGCGGGCGCCCTCCCCCCCATCCACTGCCACGGGTAGAGGCGTACTGCGGGCGCCCTCCCACCCATCCACTGCCACGGGTAGAGGCGTACTGCGGGCGCCCTCCCCCCCATCCACTGCCACGGGTAGAGGCGTACTGCGGGCGCCCTCCCCCCCATCCACTGCCACGGGTAGAGGCGTACTGCGGGCGCCCTCCCCCCCATCCACTGCCACGGGTAGAGGCGTACTGCGGGCGCCCTCCCCCCCATCCACTGCCACGGGTAGAGGCGTACTGCGGGCGCCCTCCCCCCCATCCACTGCCACGGGTAGAGGCGTACTGCGGGCGCCCTCCCCCCCATCCACTGCCACGGGTAGAGGCGTACTGCGGGCGCCCTCCCCCCCATCCACTGCCACGGGTAGAGGCGTACTGCGGGCGCCCTCCCCCCCATCCACTGCCACGGGTAGAGGCGTACTGCGGGCGCCCTCCCCCCCATCCACTGCCACGGGTAGAGGCGTACTGCGGGCGCCCTCCCCCCCATCCACTGCCACGGGTAGAGGCGTACTGCGGGCGCCCTCCCCCCCATCCACTGCCACGGGTAGAGGCGTACTGCGGGCGCCCTCCCCCCCATCCACTGCCACGGGTAGAGGCGTACTGCGGGCGCCCTCCCCCCCATCCACTGCCACGGGTAGAGGCGTACTGCGGGCGCCCTCCCCCCCATCCACTGCCACGGGTAGAGGCGTACTGCGGGCGCCCTCCCCCCCATCCACTGCCACGGGTAGAGGCGTACTGCGGGCGCCCTCCCCCCCATCCACTGCCACGGGTAGAGGCGTACTGCGGGCGCCCTCCCCCCCATCCACTGCCACGGGTAGAGGCGTACTGCGGGCGCCCTCCCCCCCCATCCACTGCCACGGGTAGAGGCGTACTGCGGGCGCTCATGCCGAGGAAGTGAGATCAAGACAGAGACAGAGAGAACTCCGAGAAAGACAGAGAGCGAGATCAAGAGATAGAGAGGGACCGAGAGATACAGAAACATGGAAACAAAGATGGAGACAGAGATAGTGGGAGATCGCGAAGGATATCGAAAAAGAGATAGAGAGAAGGGTGAGAGAGCGAGAGAGAAATATCGATTGAGAGAGAGGCGCCCGGCGCTGTCATCACTCACCTGCCCGTAACCTCGTCAGCGATGCTGCGGACGTAGCCGATGTCATAGGGCTAAAAAGATAAAGCACAAACACAAAAATAAGTGAATAAATAAAGCGAGAGGGTTTCATGACCAGGACCCTGACGAAATGTATACAGACCCTGTACCTCGTGCATGACGACACGTGTACAGACCCTGTACCTCGTTCATGACGACACGTGTACAGACCCTGTACCTCGTTCATGACGATATGTGTACAGACCCTGTACCTCGTTCATGACGACATGTATACAGACCCTGTACCTCGTTCATGACGACACGTGTACAGACCCTGTACCTCGTTCATGACGACACGTGTACAGACCCTGTACCTCGTTCATGACGACATGTATACAGACTCTGTACCTCGTTCATGACGACACGTGTACAGACCCTGTACCTCGTTCATGACGATATGTGTACAGACCCTGTACCTCGTTCATGACGATATGTGTACAGACCCTGTACCTCGTTCATGACGATATGTGTACAGACCCTGTACCTCGTTCATGACGATATGTGTACAGACCCTGTACCTCGTTCATGACGATATGTATACAGACCCTGTACCTCGTTCATGACGACAAGGATACAGACCCTGTACCTCGTTCATTACGATATGTATACAGACCCTGTACCTCGTTCATGACGACACGTGTACAGACCCTGTACCTCGTTCATGACGACACGTGTACAGACCCTGTACCTCGTTCATGACGACACATGTACAGACCCTGTACCTCGTTCATGACGACACGTGTACAGACCCTGTACCTCGTTCATTACAATATGTGCACAGACCCTGTACCTCGTTCATGACGACACGTGTACAGACCCTGTACCTCGTTCATTACAATATGTGTACAGACCCTGTACCTCGTTCATGACGACATGTTTACAGACCCTGTACCTCGTTCATGACGACATGTATACAGACCCTGTACCTCGTTCATGACGACACGTGTACAGACCCTGTACCTCGTTCATAACGACAAGGATACAGACCCTGTACCTCGTTCATGACGACATGTATACAGACCCTGTACCTCGTTCATGACGACACGTGTACAGACCGTGTACCTCGTACAAAGAGATGTGTACAGCCACTGTACCGCGTTGATGGCGACATGTAAACAGACCCTTACGTAGCTCAGGGGGTCGGTTTGTTGAAATATACTAAACTCAAATACTTTACACAAGGGTTACATCGGCACTCATACTTTTCATATTCTGATTGAGAATATATCAAACTGTCCCATCACCGAAACAATAAGACCTAACCAGGCTCCGCGCTTAGCCCCGCCCACTGACTTAGAAAACGAATCAGGGTAACGTCACGTGCTACCTGGAATTCCCTGTATCATGACCCTCATACGGGTACTTACATAAAGCGTCCCCCACCCTCTGTCAGGGGTTTACAGACCATTCAGAAGACACTAATCCAGTCGGCCATGTTAAGTGCATGTTCAGAAATGAAGCGTTGGTGTTTTGGGCTATTTTGGGCACGCGAAGGCTTTAGTTAAAGACTAAACGTGGGTTGGAAAACCTCCCGGTACAATAAAATGAGACGCAGGTAACTCGTCCCGGCATCATCAGGTGTGGGAACGTGCTTTGCAAGCCTTTTTTCAATGTCCCGGGAGCTTTTATGATCTAGTTTAGCCTCCCAAGTTCACAAAGGCGGCGTAGAAAAGCGATATTTTTCATGCTCCGTCCTTTGTGAGAGAACGGTGGTCAAGTTTCGCCCACGTGTGCGCAAAGAGGGATTACCGCCTCCACGCAACGTGAGAAAAGCTTAGGTTAGGTTCTATATTCAGGACACTTTAACATCGCACATCGTGTCAATGGCAGAAGGAAGGGAAGAGCGGAGCCATATCCCAGGGGTAATCCCCTACTCCTTGCGAAGAAGGATATGGGATCTTTATCCTGCGACCATACAGGCATGATCATGTGATCACATGGGGCTCGAACCACCGTTCGAGAACAGCTTAGGAATGGCACGGGTGGGACAGAGGGGAGGAGGAAGATGGGGGGGGGGGTGCCTATTGAGTGGCCAGTTCTATGGTTCAATTCCCAGACCATGACAGTGCGGGTTCTACATACACAAGAACCAGACCACAACGCGGAACCAAATCGATAAGGAACGGGGTAGTATGGCGCATAGGCTTATTGTTGACCTGGAGACGCGACACGGTAATGATCACAGGGTAACTGTCTGGATACATACATACTTGCTCCATTAACAGCCCCAGCCGCCGGCCCAGTCTCCGTGGTCCGCCGACCCCCTACCTCATTCCCCCTTCCCCACTCCCCGTGCCTCACACTCACCCTGCCCCACTCCCCGTGCCCCCGCCGCCCCTGCCCCACTTCCCGTGCCCCTGCAGCCCGTGCCTCTGCCGCCCCTGCCCCACTCCCCGTGCGCCCTTCCCAACCTGCCTTACCCCCCCCCCATAAACAGACGCATCATCAACATCAACAGCAAGCCCCCCCCCCCCCTCCCTCGGCCTTCACGACGCGGGCACCCTCACTCACTCCGGTCGGACGCTCAGTGACCCAGCCATCACCATGGGATCCCACTGTCACCGCTACCCTGATTAATATATAAGGCGCCTCATGTTACATATCCCCTCGGTCGAAAATGGCCCCCTCCCCCCGCATTAAACTCGCCAGGACCCCCCACCTTCCCTCGTTCCCCGTACTGTGTCGGAAGGGTCTTGTTGGCGGCATGGCTTGCTACACTCGGCTAAGTGAATGCGATAAAACTTTAACGAGCGACGTAAACTATGGTGAAGGATGATGGGTGAAGGGCTACCTACATTCATTAGTAATCCCATACTTATGATATACCGTTGTGTATAAAAACATTATTTAAATTTTAAGACTCGGTATGCAAGTAAGCAAAGAAAAATTGATCAACGACAGAAAAACGACAGATCAAGGTTCAAGCGTTGGTGTTTTAGGCCAGTATTTTGCGCACGAAGGCTAGATTGGGCCGAGAACCCCTCCCCCTCCCCCTCCCCCCCCGGGACCATGAAACATGTCACGAATGAAGATTCCTGGGCGCGAAGTCGTGGCTTGTTATTCTGCACCTGAGCCCGCATGCCAACAGTGCGAGGGAGAGACCCCCGGAATAAAACTACAAGATAAACACTACAGATAAGGCCCTACCAGTGCGAACATATACCATATACTCTGACAGGCTTATTCAACGGGCGAGCAATAGTTGCGCGCAACGTTTAACACGCCAAGCTAGAATTCAGAGATCAAAAATCCCGCCAGGGTTTTTCTGTGGACATAACACTTAATACTACACATGTCTACATGATTAACGTTCTGACGAGCTGAATGCGCCATTCCCCCCCCCCCACCCCCCCACACACACATCCCACAGCCGGCCGGCCGATCGCCGTGTGGAACACACACCGAGAATTCACACGACATATAGGGCATACTAACCATAACGTAGGGAGAGGCAGAGGCTACAGGGCAAAGAACTGAGAAAAGATAGAGACAACAGGGGCAAAGAACTGAGGAAAAATAGAGACAACAGGGGCAAAGAACTGAGGAAAGATAGAGACAACAGGGGCAAAGAACTGAGGAAAGATAGAAACAACAGGGGCAAAGAACTGAGGAAAGATAGAGACAACAGGGGCAAATCCCTGAGGAAAGATAGAGACCACAGGGGCAAAGAACTGAGGAAAGATAGAGACAACAGGGGCAAAGACCTGAGGAAAGATAGAGACAACAGGGGCAAAGACCTGAGGAAAGATAGAGACAACAGAGGCAAAGACCTGAGGAAAGATAGAGACAACAGAGGCAAAGACTTGAGGAAAGATAGAGACAACAGGGGCAAAGACCTGAGGAAAGATAGAGACAACAGGGGCAAAGAACTGAGGTGAGATACAGACAACAGGGGCAAAGACCTGGGGGCAAAGACCTGAGGAAAGATACAGACAACAGGGGCAAAGTACTGAGGCAAGATAGAGACAACAGGGGCAAAGAACTGAGGAAAGATAGAGACAACAGGGGCAAAGAACTGAGGAAAGATAGAGACAACAGGGGCAAAGACCTGAGGAAAGATAGAAGCAACAGGGGCAAAGACCTGAGGAAAGATAGAGACAACAGGGACAAAGACCTGAGAAAAGATAGAGACAACAGGGGCAAAGACCCGAGGAAAGATAGAGACAACAGAGGCAAAGACTTGAGGAAAGATAGAGACAACAGGGGCAAAGACCTGAGGAAAGATAGAGACAACAGGGGCAAAGACCCGAGGAAAGATAGAGACAACAGGGGCAAAGAACTGAGGAAAGATAGAGACAACAGATGCAAAGAACTGAGGAAAGATAGACAACAGGGGCAAAGAACGGAGGAAAGATAGAGACAACAGGGGCAAAGACCTGAGGAAAGATACAGACAACAGGGGCAAAGACCTGAGGAAAGATAGAGACAACAGGGGCAACGACCTGAGGAAAGATAGAGACAACAGGGGCAAAGACCTGAGGAAAGATAGAGACAACAGGGGCAAAGAACTGAGGAAAGATAGAGACAACAGATGCAAAGAACTGAGGAAAGATAGACAACAGGGGCAAAGAACGGAGGAAAGATAGAGACAACAGGGGCAAAGACCTGAGGAAAGATACAGACAACAGGGGCAAAGACCTGAGGAAAGATAGAGACAACAGGGGCAACGACCTGAGGAAAGATAGAGACAACAGGGGCAAAGACCTGAGGAAAGATAGAGACAACAGGGGCAAAGAACTGAGGAAAGATAGAGACAACAGGGGCAAAGACCTGAGGAAAGATAGAGACAACAGGGGCAAAGAACTGAGGAAAGATAGAGACAACAGGGGCAAAGACCTGAGGAAAGATACAGACAACAGGGGCAAAGACCTGAGGAAAGATAGAGAGTGTTACTGCTAGTGTTTTAGGCCGCACCCTGGACAATAAAATGGGTTGGATGAAACATACCCCAGATACAGGTACGCACCAGGGTGCCAAACCATGACAGTGTGCTTACCATCTGAGCCCGGGCAGCCCCACGCCAATGATGGAGATACGTTACAGTACATGCAGTGCTACGCTGAAAGAAGGAAATGGCGGCCTGATTGACTGACTGAATGACTGACCTCTGCCACGAAGACGATGATGAGGCAGTCTTCCTTCTCCTCGGCGTTGAGATTGTTGATGAGCGACTCGAGCGTCTGGATGAGGTAACTCTCCCTCTCTCTCTTGATCGTCGGCACTCCAACCACCACCGACACTGCAACAGGTCCGGACAGCATATCAACACAGAGCGAGTCAGAGCGGAGTCTGGGCATTATTACTCCCTATTTACCCATTAAACCCGGGCCCAGAAACATCTTGTGACACGGAGCCGAGACCTCCCCAGCGTCACTGGTCTATCTTCCATGTTAGATCAAGACCACAACATGGACTTTTCTAGGCATGAGTGATACGTGAGCTATGCGGAAAAAATGGTTCGCCATAAAATGGAAAAACGGCCGATCTTGTTAATCGCCTGTGTATCTAAAGCTCAGTCAGCTACTAACTGAGCTATAGAACAATACACAAAAATAGCAAATACCGGTTCTAAGTTTATTAAGTTCTAAATAACTCTAGCCAAAGTATCAAGACATGTGAGCTTCTAGAAAAATGCCCTCGTGTACTGTGAATGTCTCGGGTTACTCTGCACATTATAGAAGAGATACCGAACAGTGAAGTTCATGGAATGGCAGAGTGGCTACAGATAGATGTAGGGTTGCTACAGGGTGGAGAGCTCGACTATAGTGAATTTTCAGTGAAGTTCATGGAATGGCAGAGTGGCTACAGATAGATGTAGGGTTGCTACAGGGTGGAGAGCTCGACTATAGTGAATTTTCAGTGAAGTTCATGGAATGGCAGAGTGGCTACAGATAGATGTAGGGTTGCTACAGGGTGGAGAGCTCGACTATAGTGAATTTTCAGTGAAGTTCATGGAATGGCAGAGTGGCTACAGATAGATGTGGGCTGGATACAGGGCGGAGCCGCTCGATAATACTAAGCCAGTGTCAAACTGGCAGCTGAACAACTGACGCGTCTTGTGAATGGCATCGCTAGGTACTTCATCGAGACAAAGAATTTGTGTAGTTATCTGCATAAAAAATGATCCTTTCACACATAGATCATATTGATGGGCGGCTTGTCCACACGCGGCAACTGGTTTGTGAATTCCGTCACCATCAATAATTATTGATCAATGTGGCAATGAAAGGATGGGAAGTGTTAGCACGGCGCCAACCACGCTGATCGATCAGATAATGCGATGGGGGGATGGATGGTGGGGAGGGGGGTGAACCGTCACCGGGACCGACACATACAGGGTGGTATGGGTAGTGGGGGGGGTGGGGGGGGCACAGGGATGGTGGTATGGGAGGGGGTGGGAGAGTGAGACAGATAGGGTGGCATGGGTGGGGGTGGGGGAGTGACACAGATAGGGTGGCATGGGAGGTGGGGGAGTGACACAGGGTGGTATGAGTAGTGGGGGGGGGGACACGGACAGGGTGGTATGGGTGGGGGTGGGGGTGGGGGAGTGAGACAGATAGGGTGGCATGGGTGGGGGTGGGGGAGTGACACAGAGAGGGTGGTATGAGTGGGGGTGGGGGAGTGTTTGAATGCGGGCTTCAGGCCCTCGGGCTTGGCGGTGAGGTGGAGACGGACTACTCACCTCCGACACGACCCTGAGAGAGTTTGAATGCGGGCTTCAGGCCCTCGGGCTTGGCGGTGAGGTGGGGACGGAGAACTCACCTCCGACACGACCCTGAGAGAGTTTGAATGCGGGCTTCAGGCCCTCGGGCTTGGCGGTGAGGTGGGGACGGACAACTCACCTCCGACACGACCCTGAGAGTTTGAATGCGGGCTTCAGGCCCTCGGGCTTGGCGGTGAGGTGGGGACGGACAACTCACCTCCGACACGACCCTGAGAGAGTTTGAATGCGGGCTTCAGGCCCTCGGGCTTGGCGGTGAGGTGGGGACGGAGAACTCACCTCCGACACGACCCTGAGAGCGTTTGAATGCGGGCTTCAGGCCCTCGGGCTTGGCGGTGAGGTGGGGACGGACAACTCACCTCCGACACGACCCTGAGAGAGTTTGAATGCGGGCTTCAGGCCCTCGGGCTTGGCGGTCAGGTGGGGACGGACAACTCACCTCCGACACGACCCTGAGAGAGTTTGAATGCGGGCTTCAGGCCCTCGGGCTTGGCGGTCAGGTGGGGACGGAGAACTCATATCCGACACAACCCTGATAGAGTTTGAATGCGGGCTTCAGGCCCTCGGGCCTGGCGGTGACGTTGGGACGGACAACTCACCTCCGACATGACCCTGAGAGAGTTTGAAAGCGGGCTTCAGGCCCTCGGGCTTGGCGGTGAGGTGGGGACGGACAACTCACCTCCGACACGACCCTGAGAGAGTTTGAATGCGGGCTTCAGGCCCTCGGGCTTGGCGGTGAGGTGGAGACGGACAACTCACCTCCGACACGACCCTGAGAGAGTTTGAATGCGGGCTTCAGGCCCTCGGGCTTGACGGTGAGGTGGGGACGGACAACTCACCTCCGACACGACCCTGAGAGAGTTTAAATGCGGGCTTCAGGCCCTCGGGCTTGGCGGTGAGGTGGGGACGGACAACTCACCTCCGACACGACCCTGAGAGAGTTTGAATGCGGGCTTCAGGCCCTCGGGCTTGGCGGTGAGGTGAGAACGGACAACTCACCTCCGACACGACCCTGAGAGAGTTTGAATGCGGGCTTCAGGCCCTCGGGCTTGGCGGTGAGGTGGGGACGGAGAACTCACCTCCGACACGACCCTGAGACAGTTTGAATGCGGGCTTCAGGCCCTCGGGCTAGGCGGTGAGGTGGGGACGGACAACTCACCTCCGACACGACCCTGAGAGAGTTTTAAAGCGGGCTTCAGGTTCTCGGGCTTGGCGGTGAGGTGGGGACGGACAACTCACCTCCGACACGACCCTGAGAGAGTTTGAATGCGGGCTTCAGGCCCTCGGGCTTGGCGGTGAGGTGGGGACGGACAACTCACCTCCGACACGACCCTGAGAGAGTTTGAATGCGGGCTTCAGGCCCTCGGGCTTGACGGTGAGGTGGGGACGGACAACTCTCCTCCGACACGACCCTGAGAGAGTTTGAATGCGGGCTTCAGGCCCTCGGGCTTGGCGGCGAGGTGGGGACGGACAACTCACCTCCGACACGACCCTGAGAGAGTTTGAATGCGGGCTTGAGGCCCTCGGGCTTGGCGGTGAAGAGGGGGGGGGGGACGGACAACTCACCTCCGACACGACCCTGAGACAGTTTGAATGCGGGCTTCAGGCCCTCGGGCTTGGCGGTGAGGTGATGACGGACAACTCAACTCCGACACGACCCTGAGACAGTTTGAATGCGGGCTTCAGGCCCTCGGGCTTGGCGGTGAGGTGGGGACGGACAACTCACCTCCGACACGACCCTGAGAGAGTTTGAATGCGGGCTTCAGGCCCTCGGGCTAGGCGGTGAGGTGGGGACGGACAACTCACCTCCGACACGACCCTGAGAGAGTTTGAATGCGGGCTTCAGGCCCTCGGGCTTGGCGGTGAGGTGGGGACGAAGAACTCACCTCCGACACGACCCTGAGACAGTTTGAATGCGGGCTTCAGGCCCTCGGGCTTGGCGGTGAGGTGGGGACGGACAACTCACCTCCGACACGACCCTGAGAGAGTTTGAATGCGGGCTTCAGGCCCTCGGGCTTGGCGGTGAGGTGGGGACGGACAACTCACCTCCGACACGACCCTGAGAGAGTTTGAATGCGGGCTTCAGGCCCTCGGGCTTGGCGGTGAGGTGAGGACGGACAACTCAACTCCGACACGACCCTGAGAGAGTTTGAATGCGGGCTTCAGGCCCTCGGGCTTGGCGGTGAAGAGGGGGGGGGGGACGGACAACTCACCTCCGACACGACCCTGAGACAGTTTGAATGCGGGCTTCAGGCCCTCGGGCTTGGCGGTGAGGTGAGGACGGACAACTCAACTCCGACACGACCCTGAGACAGTTTGAATGCGGGCTTCAGGCCCTCGGGCTTGGCGGTGAGGTGGGGACGGACAACTCACCTCCGACACGACCCTGAGAGAGTTTGAATGCGGGCTTCAGGCCCTCGGGCTTGGCGGTGAGGTGGGGACGGACAACTCACCTCCGACACGACCCTGAGAGAGTTTGAATGCGGGCTTCAGGCCCTCGGGCTTGGCGGTGAGGTGAGGACGGACAACTCAACTCCGACACGACCCTGAGAGAGTTTGAATGCGGGCTTGAGGCCCTCGGGCTTGGCGGTGAAGAGGGGGGGGGGGGACGGACAACTCACCTCCGACACGACCCTGAGAGAGTTTGAATGCGGGCTTCAGGCCCTCGGGCTTGGCGGTGAGGTGAGGACGGACAACTCAACTCCGACACGACCCTGAGACAGTTTGAATGCGGGCTTCAGGCCCTCGGGCTTGGCGGTGAGGTGGGGACGGACAACTCACCTCCGACACGACCCTGAGAGAGTTTGAATGCGGGCTTCAGGCCCTCGGGCTAGGCGGTGAGGTGGGGACGGACAACTCACCTCCGACACGACCCTGAGAGAGTTTGAATGCGGGCTTCAGGCCCTCGGGCTTGGCGGTGAGGTGGGGACGAAGAACTCACCTCCGACACGACCCTGAGACAGTTTGAATGCGGGCTTCAGGCCCTCGGGCTTGGCGGTGAGGTGGGGACGGACAACTCACCTCCGACACGACCCTGAGAGAGTTTGAATGCGGGCTTCAGGCCCTCGGGCTTGGCGGTGAGGTGGGGACGGACAACTCACCTCCGACACGACCCTGAGAGAGTTTGAATGCGGGCTTCAGGCCCTCGGGCTTGGCGGTGAGGTGGGGACGGACAACTCACCTCCGACACGACCCTGAGAGAGTTTGAATGCGGGCTTCAGGCCCTCGGGCTTGGCGGTGAGGTGGGGACGGACAACTCACCTCCGACACGACCCTGAGAGAGTTTGAATGCGGGCTTCAGGCCCTCGGGCTTGGCGGTGAGGTGGGGACGGACAACTCACCTCCGACACGACCCTGAGAGAGTTTGAATGCGGGCTTCAGGCCCTCGGGCTTGGCGGTGAGGTGGGGACGGACAACTCACCTCCGACACGACCCTGAGAGAGTTTGAATGCGGGCTTCAGGCCCTCGGGCTTGGCGGTGAGGTGGGGACGGACAACTCACCTCCGACACGACCCTGAGAGAGTTTGAATGCGGGCTTCAGGCCCTCGGGCTTGGCGGTGAGGTGGGGACGGACAACTCACCTCCGACACGACCCTGAGAGAGTTTGAATGCGGGCTTCAGGCCCTCGGGCTTGGCGGTGAGGTGGGGACGGACAACTCACCTCCGACACGACCCTGAGAGAGTTTGAATGCGGGCTTCAGGCCCTCGGGCTTGGCGGTGAGGTGGGGACGGACAACTCACCTCCGACACGACCCTGAGAGAGTTTGAATGCGGGCTTCAGGCCCTCGGGCTTGGCGGTGAGGTGGGGACGGACAACTCACCTCCGACACGACCCTGAGAGAGTTTGAATGCGGGCTTCAGGCCCTCGGGCTTGGCGGTGAGGTGGGGACGGACAACTCACCTCCGACACGACCCTGAGAGAGTTTGAATGCGGGCTTCAGGCCCTCGGGCTTGGCGGTGAGGTGGGGACGGACAACTCACCTCCGACACGACCCTGAGAGAGTTTGAATGCGGGCTTCAGGCCCTCGGGCTTGGCGGTGAGGTGGGGACGGACAACTCACCTCCGACACGACCCTGAGAGAGTTTGAATGCGGGCTTCAGGCCCTCGGGCTTGGCGGTGAGGTGGGGACGGACAACTCACCTCCGACACGACCCTGAGAGAGTTTGAATGCGGGCTTGAGGCCCTCGGGCTTGGCGGTGAGGTGAGGCAGGTAGTTGAACATCCCGGGGACGCTGAGATCGCCGCTGCCTAGGGACATATTGGCGATCATCTGCCGTGTCTCCTGCGGCAGCATCAGGTCCCCCTGCACCGTCCTGCGAGGGCAAAGGTCAAGGTCACATTTAAATCATGGCAGACAGAAATAATAGTAAATTCTTGATTATTCGGCAAGGGAGGCTGGGCTAAATACAATCAATAATCAATAAAATTGAAACAAAGAGGAAAGCATCGATACTGGAAATATTAAATAAAATAGACAAACACACACAGTGTAAGCATTTATGGTAGCGCGGTGAATATGTAAGCCAAACGATATGTTTGTATGTCAAAGAAATTCCAACAAGTATGAAAGTTATATCAAGGCACGTTTTCTCACTCATGCAATTGAACACAGACATATAAACAAACGAAATTATAACATTGATACGGCGACAGGGTATGACGGCCTTAACTACGTTACAAGCCATAACGTGAGTCAGTGTGCGATACACGTATACATATAATGGGAATATATACTCCACCACAAAAGCACATGTTAAGTGACGCTCAACTGCTTAGCGTATGTTTTGCAACGGAAAGCCTAATAAAGGTGTGGGATAGACGTGGCAGGACCAATCCAGGCACATGACGTTAACGGGGCTGTCTGACGGTAAAGCGCGGCACGAGCTCACAGCATAGCGATGCACAGCAGTAGCTAAAGCTTACAACCATAGGAGGGAAGACAAGCAAAGCCGTACGTAGCAAACTTAACGTTACAACCACCGTATAGCACAGCAACAAATTGATAAGCACATCTTAAGTTGAAGCTTATATATCTGGGTTATCAGTGCATGGGGAAAAACTCATGCGGACATCGTCACTGGTCGTGCGTCACAGCAAAGTACGTGACATGTGAACACATTACCAACTTGTAGACACCGCCACTGGTGGTACGTGACATGTGAACACATTACCAGCGTACTACTGGTGGTATGTGACATGTGAACACATTACCAGCGTACTGCTGGTGGTACGTGCCATGTAAACACACTACCAGCTTGCTACTGAGAGGTACGTGACATATGAACACACTACCAGCTTGCAGACACCGCTATTGGTGGTACGTGACATGTGAACACATTACCAGCTTGCTACTGGGAGGTACGTGACATATGAACACACTACCAGTTTGCAGACACCGCTATTGGTGGTACGTGACATGTGAACACACTACCAGCTCGCAGATACCGCTACGGGTGGTACGTGACATGTGAACACATTACCAGCGTACTACTGGTGGTACGTGCCATGTGAACACACTACCAGCTCGCAGATACCGCTATTGGTGGTACGTGACATGTGAACACATTACCAGCTTGCAGACTCCGCTATTGGTGGTACGTGACATGTGAACACATTACCAGCTCGCAGATACCGCTACTGGTGGTACGTGACATGTGAACACATTACCAGCTTGCAGACTCCGCTATTGGTGGTACGTGACATGTGAACACATTACCAGCTCGCAGATACCGCTACTGGTGGTACGTGACATGTGAACACATTACCAGCTCGTAGATACCGCTACTGGTGGTACGTGCCATGTGAACACATTACCAGCTTGCAGACTCCGCTATTGGTGGTACGTGACATGTGAACACATTACCAGCTTGCTACTGGAAGGTACGTGACATATGAACACACTACCAGCTTGCAGACTCCGCTATTGGTAGTACGTGACATGTGAACACATTACCAGCTTGCTACTGGGAGGTACGTGACATATGAACACACTACCAGCTTGCAGACTCCGCTATTGGTGGTACGTGACATGTGAACACACTACCAGCTTGCAGACTCCGCTATTGGGGGTACGTGACATGTGAACACACTACCAGCTTGCAGACTCCGCTATTGGTGGTACGTAACATGTGAACGCATTACCAGCGCGTAGATACCGCTACTGGTGGTACGTGACATGTGAACACCCTACCAGATTCCAGAGACCGTTACTTGCTGTTACAAAATATTTTGTAAATGTTGATAATATATGAATTTCATTCTTTTTTACATATAAATGCAATTTTGAATGAATAGCAGATAAAAGAACAAAATTGAATGGCAGACCAAAGAACAAAATTGAATGGCAGATAAAAGTGGCTCAGATGATCCCAGATGTCGTTTTCTGTGGGTACATGTGCACTTGCATGTGTATCGGCATAATGGTCTTATGGTACTGTACAGCAGGGCTATCTGTGACCCTTGTGTCCTGATATTATGGCTATATGAAAGCGGCTTTACAATCAATACACAATGAGTATTCCAGTGTATTGAAGATTCCAACCACCGACATAATTATTTTACTAACACTAGCAATAGGTCTGAGCCGCCAATTCCCGTCACCTCCTGACAACTATTTATTCTTAATTGAGGTAACGCGGCGCATGTTACCACTACCTGTTAATCGTCGGTTCTACACGACTAGTAATTTCGACAGCCGACCTATAAAAAACATGCATGAATTAAAAAAAATAAGCACACACAAAGAACTATTTTTTGCATATTAGCAAGATGATTTAATTGGGTAAACATAATTTAACGGCCAGATGAGTCCGTGTAAAGCACGTCACACACCTACATGGACTGAACCAGGTTAGGAAGCAGAGTACGAAGCGGACATGTGCAGCGACACGGAACGCCAAGGTAATTGGGTAACCCAGGGTAATTGGGTAACCCGAGGGAAGTGGGTAACCCAAGGGCAACCCAGTGTAATGGGATAACCCAAGGTAATTGGGTAATCCAGGGTTTTTGGGTAAGCCAGGGTACTTGGGTAACCCAGGGTACTTGGGTAACCTGAGGGAAGTGGGTAACCCAAGGGTAACCCAGTGTAATGGGATAACCCAAGGTAATTGGGTAATCAAGGGTTTTTGGGTAAGCCAGGGTACTTGGGTAACCCAGGGTACTTGGGTAATCTGAGGGAAGTGGGTAACCCAAGGGTAACCCAGTGTAATGGGATAACCCAAGGTAATTGGGTAATCCAGGGTTTTTGGGTAAGCCAGGGTACTTGGGTAACCCAGGGCACTTGGGTAATCTGAGGGAAGTGGGTAACCCAAGGGTAACCCAGTGTAATTGGATAACCCAAGGTAATTGGGTCATTGGGTAACCCAGGGTACTTGGGTAACCTGAGGGATGTGGGTAACCCAATGGTAACCCAGTGTAATTGGATAACCCAAGGTAATTGGGTAACCCAGGGTACTTGGGTAATCCTAGGGAAGTGGGTAACCCAAGGGTAACCCAATGTAATACCCAAGGTAATTAGGTAACCCAAGGCCTCCACACACCCCCAACTAGGTCACCAGCAGCCTCTTCTTCAGTCGCAGCTCAGAAATGACACGCACGCTCTCCCTCCTCCCACCTCACCCCCCCCCACCGCCCCCCCACCCCACCCCCTCCCTTACGGTCATGCAACAGGGTGATCTCGCTGACCCAGCCCACTGTAAACAGTGATGGCAAACACATGGTCAGTGAACACATATTATAGCTGATAACGTACAAATGAAAACTGCAATGGTGACTACACTGCGTCGACAAACCAAACGTGGACCTTGATGTGCCTATCGATCAGCAGTTTAGTTGTGGTTTAGTCAATATATTCAATACTATGTACATTTAAAGTGAGAAGTACCATAGTCGGGTACAGTTGCGCGCAGACTTCCACCCAGTGGTAACCCTGCTCAAGGCGGGGGGTGGGGGGGGGGGGGGGTTGCTTAAGTTAAATGCGGTGTAATTATGAACTAGTTTGATACATCAATGCGAGGCTCCGAGCAGCCCTAGCTCACGTGTTGTAGCAGGTTGAGCTGCAGAGGTCGTCGTGGGTACGAACCCCAGTACCTGCACCGATAGCAACTTTCAACCAACCCCAATCGGGGCCCGCCCGATAGCTCAGTCGGTTAGAGCGCTCCCCGCCTTGAGTGCACTGGCCACCTGCGAGCCTAACGGCAGGTGGTTCGAGCCCCGCTGTGGCCATGTCTGTGTGGTCGCAGGATGAAGATCCCATGTCCTTCTTCGCAAAGAGTAGGGGGTTACCGCCGTGGACATGGCTCCACTCTCCCTTCCTTCTCCCACTGACGCGATATGACCAAAAGTGGTTAAAGCGTCCTGAGTATACAACCAACCAATCCATTGTCCCGGGAGGGGTCTTGTGTTTAACTAGCCTGCGTGGGCACAAAAGTGGCCGGAAACACCAATATTTAATTTCGAAGCCAAATTATACTACAGGATTTCGCAATTCTACACAATTTGTATTTTTGTAAACGCTTCACAATGAAGCCACAGGGTGTTCATGTTAGATCCCTTCCGAAACGTCATCACAATTTAATTAATAGGGCCCAACAACACACACGAGCTTCAAACGTTGGAGGTGGAGTTTTATGATGCACCACGTTGTCAATTAATTTTTGTTTCTTTGGCGATAAGCCGATTAATAAATATCCTACTGGCTGGCTGGTCGGAAAAAGCTGAGAACGGAACAGGGAGGAGAATATTAAACGGAATATCCAATGCGCTTCCCGGATCTGTGTGCTGCGTACTTGTGACGTAGGCCCTGCATCACGGGGTGATCAGACAAACACCACATTAAACCATGTATCCACCCGTATATACCCACAGCTTGGTCCAGCCGCGATTAATTACCTTCTCTTGACAGTCAACATTCTCGTGCATTTCACGTTTTTGCCGGTTATGTCCGGGTTTGTCAAGTCAGTTCCCTTCCATGTGGCTGACAATGAACTTAGGAGCGATCAGGGAATGGTAAAACGTGAGGGGGAGAGGGGAAGGGGGGTTAGCGACGCGGTGGTTGTGGAGAGGGCGGTGCATGTAGACATAGGCATGATTGTAGCTATACGGGAATTGTAGAGAGATAGAGGAAGGGGTGGGGGTTGTAGAAGGGGGGGGGGGGTTGTAGAGAGGGTGGTGGAAGTAGAGAGGGGGTAACTATAGAGAGGGTGGTGGCTGTAGAGAGGGGTGATTTTAGAGAGGGTGGTGGCTGTAGAAAGGATGGTGGAGGTAGCGACGGTTCCGGCTGTAGATAGGGGGTGATTGTAAAGAGGGCGGTGGCTGTAGAGAGGGTGGTGGTTGTAGAGAGGGGTGATTGTAGAGAGGGTGGTGGCTGTAGAGAGGGTGGTGGAAGTAGCGAGGGTTCTGGCTGTAGATAGGGGGCGATCGTAAAGAAGGCGGTGGCTGTAGAGAGGGGTGATTGTAGAGAGGGTGGTGGTTGTAGAGAGAGGTGATTGTAGAGAGGGTGGTGGCTGTAGAGAGGGTGGTGATTGTAGAGAGGGTGGTGGCTGTAGAGAGGGTGGTGGTTGTAGAGAGGGGTGATTGTAGAGAGGGTGGTGGCTGTAGAGAGGGTGGTGGCTGTAGAGAGGGTGGTGGAAGTAGCGAGGGTTCTGGCTGTAGATAGGGGGCGATTGTAAAGAGGGCGGTGGCTGTAGAGAGGGTGGTGATTGTAGAGAGGGGTGATTGTAGAGAGGGGTGATTGTAGAGAGGGTGGTGGTTGTAGAGAGGGGTGATTGTAGAGAGGGTGGTGGCTGTAAAAAGGGGTGATTGTAGAGAGGGTGGTGGCTGTAGAGAGGGTGGTGATAGAGAGGGTGGTGGCTGTAGAGAGGGTGGTGGCTGTACAGAAGAGGGGTGATTGTAGAGAGGGTGGTGGCTGAAAAGAGAGGGGAGATTGTAGAGAGGGTGGTGGAAGTAGGGGGGGGGGGTCTGGCTGTAGATAGGGGGCGATTGTAAAGAGGGCGGTGGCTGTAGAGAGGGTGGTGATTGTAGAGAGGAGTGATTGTAGAGAGGGTGGTGGTTGTAGAGAGGGGTGATTGTAGAGAGAGTGGTGGCTGTAGAGAGGGTGGTGGACGTAGGGGGGGGGGTCTGGCTGTAGATAGGGGGCGATTGTAAAGAGGGTGGTGGCTGTAGAGAAGGGTGGTGATTGTAGAGAGGGGTGATTGTAGAAAGGGGTGATTGTAGAGAGGGTGGTGGCTGTAGAGAGGGTGGTGGACGTAGGGGGGGGGGGGTCTGGCTGTAGATAGGGGGTGATTGTAAAGAGGGCGGTGGCTGTAGAAAGAGGGATGCTTGAAGCGATACGGGATGTCTAGCATTAATGATCCCGTCTCCTTCAGATGGCGTGGGCAGTTATCAACAGATATCCCGGATATAGCTAGCTCCAGCTTCCGCCCTTCACGGAGGCTGAATATGACTTTCAGGTTAACGTGTCTTTCTAAGATCAAAGCCTCCCCTTTCCTAGTCGATAGGCAGGCTGACCTGGTCCACAGGTCGTGGGTTAAAATCCTGGTACCTACCTCTGGGGTCAGTATCGTCCACCCCCAGTTCATTGTCACCAGAGGTGTCTTGGCTCACTAAGCCTTCATATGCTTAACAGCGGCCTACACCACTAACGTTTGATTTCATTTCATTTCATTTCAAATAAACCAAAAGACGGAACGGTTTTATTGTACCGTAACACGGAGCGCACATCTGGAGTATGGCTTCAAGACAACCAAGTATTCTTCCTTTTGCTTCCTTCGGTAATCGGCTCTGGATACACCGGGACATACCGGTAACATGGCGTGACTGACGGGCAGGCAATCACCAGGGGTCAGAGGTCATACTATCATTATCATATATCAGAGGCCATGGTACGCCACTCGACACTCAAGACAGACGCGATAGGTGTAAACAAACAGTTTATCTCAACGCACGAGCGGCGAGGTAGAAATGAGTATAAAGAGGTAGACAGGGGTGGAAAGAGGTAGAACGAGATGGAAAGCGGTAGAAAGGGGTGGAAAGAGGTAGAACGAATTTGAATGGGTTAGAAAGCGGTAGACAGGGTGGAAAGAAGTAGAACTAGGTGGAATGGGTTAGAAAGAGGTAGACAGGGTGGAAAGAGGTAGAACGAGGTATACAGCGGTAGAAAGCGATGGAAAGATGTAGAACAAGTTGAAAAGAGGTGGAAATAGGTAGACAGGGATGAAAAGATGTAGAAAGGGGTAGACAGGGCTGGAAAGACGTAGATAGAGGTGTAAAAACGTAGAAAGAGGTAGAGTAGAGGGGGGGGGGGGAGCTATAGCGAGTAAGAGGGCAATAGAGAGGGATATATTAAGTATGTGGATCTGTACTTGTGATGCGATGCACGTAATACGCGTCGCCAAAAGGTGAGGAACCCCCTCTTCTAACCGTCTAACCCCCGCCATCCTCCACATACCTTGTTACCTTTCCACACGTACCAATGTCACCAATTTACCAAGCCGGTTTGGCGAATGACAATTTATTTCTTCGTCACTATAATACGTAATAAGTGCGGTATCTGGATTTGAACCGTCGGCCATTTAGGGTATGTCAGGCAATGAATGGATGTGCATCGATCCACTCCCCAGCTGGCGCAGGGCCCCGTCTCCTTCGCCCGCACCCCCCCCCCCCCACTCAGCTTACCTCGTTAGCGACACGTGTTCAAAGGACAAAATTTAATACCCACCACGACCACATGTATGAAGCCCAGCACCATTATAAACTAACACGGCAGGGACGGATCTAGGAATTCACAAAGGGGGGGGGGGGAGGGGGGGGTTACTCCGAGAACCCGACATTTACAGTGTATCCTCAAGTTTACAAAAGGGGGGGGGGTTCCCCCTCCCCCCCTAGATCCGTCCTTGCACGGTGGGATCTGTTCAACCTTATATATATATATATATATATACGTCAGGCTACAGACATTCTGAATCACTAGTCCACGTCAACTACCGTAAAAACGAACACGGCTATATCTTCAGAGCACCATTTCTACAGTGGCTTTTCCCTCCCATTTGACATTTGCATACATATATGCAGTAAATATTCATAGTATTGGCTGCACTCTATTCACATGAATGGGCCGCCATGGAGGGCAAAGGTCGCCATGCGTGTGGCACGCTGTGCATTCACGTCTCGATCATACAGGCAACCAGACGGCGAAGGACACGCTACAATTACCATGTCAGGGCGTATCCTGGGGTCACGCTCACGTGATCTGACCACGTGGACGTTGCCAGGAGACAGCCACAAGGCCTCGTTGCGTCCTGGACACGCAATGCTGATGTATCAGTAGTCTTCAGGGTGGCTCACAAATTTGACTTTCAAAGTCCAGCAGGGCACACATAGTCATAGATAAAAGGGTAAAGGTGTTATCTTTGTCATAGTCAACACCCGAAGCCGTTCACTATATTCGATTCTATATTCACGATTCTTGGCGTCATGAAGTGAAATGATGGCGTTTTGGGCCGACTTTGTGCATACAATTAGGGATACACTGGGTCTAGGAACCTCTCGAGACGATGAGCTATGAATGGATTTAACCTGCCCCAGATCCGGTACCCAGGTCAGGATTCAATACCCTGACCCCATGGACGTGAGTGGGACAGGGAGAGGGCGGTGAGGGGGGGCGGGGGGGGGGGCTTTGAGTGGCGGGCGCCGAGAAATGGTAAGTATCTCACCGCCGTACCGCCCGGATACATAACGCGACACTTCACGCGTTGTCCGCCGGACCACGGGGTGGCGACCCCCTTATGGGGGCGAGCCGAGGCGGCCATAACACACACATCAATTTGCCATGTGACGCAGATTTGTCGTCGTTATCGTGGCCATTTCCCCGAACGAAGCCTCTCGGGGTTCCATCGAGGTAGTAAAATGCGTGGGCGACGGCCAAGGGCCGGCCATCCGTCGGGTTTCAAGATGTGCCACTCTGAAGGACGCCCAGTCCCTCCATCATCACCCTGGATACACTACTATTTCTTCAGAGAAGTCAGATACATATTTAAAATAAATCCCTGTAAGGGCATTGGTGATCCTTATTCGACCTTTAAAACTCCACCCACCCTGCGATGAGTTTTTCGCCCTGCTCTGAGAATATGAATATAATTAGATGTCGTTATTAGGGTTTATGCCGACGATCCCTTGAGAGCTGATGCTTGCTTTGGGCCAAAGATGGGATCCACAAGTCTTGTAAAGACGCCTCTGGCCACCGTGAAGTGTCCATACGCGACCTACGTTGGTTTGTCACTATGTAAAATTATCCTCCATAAAAACACGGTTGTTTATTAAGTAGGACGATCATAGCTATGTAGGTCATATCGCGACAATAGGAAGGGTCAAGGTAGAGAGGAGCGATGACTCCGTGAGTTATCCCAGCTCTTTGCGAAAAATAACGCACACCGCACTGGCCGCTTGAGCTAACTCGACAATAGAATAACGCACACCGCACCGGCCGCTTGAGCTAACTCGACAATAGAATAACGCACACCGCACCGGCCGCTTGAGCTAACTCGACAATAGAATAACGCACACCGCACCGGCCGCTTGAGCTAACTCGACAATAGAATAACGCACACCGCACCGGCCGCTTGAGCTAACTCGACAATAGAATAACGCACACCGCACCGGCCGCTTGAGCTAACTCGACAATAGAATAACGCACACCGCACTGGCCGCTTGAGCTAACTCGACAATAGAATAACGCACACCGCACCGGCCGCTTGAGCTAACTCGACAATAGAATAACGCACACCGCACTGGCCGCTTGAGCTAACTCGACAATAGAATAACGCACACCGCACTGGCCGCTTGAGCTAACTCGACAATAGAATAACGCACACCGCACTGGCCGCTTGAGCTAACTCGACAATAGAATAACGCACACCGCACCGGCCGCTTGAGCTAACTCGACAATAGAATAACGCACACCGCACTGGCCGCTTGAGCTAACTCGACAATAGAATAACGCACACCGCACTGGCCGCTTGAGCTAACTCGACAATAGAATAACGCACACCGCACCGGCCGCTTGAGCTAACTCGACAATAGAATAACGCACACCGCACCGGCCGCTTGAGCTAACTCGACAATAGAATAACGCACACCGCACTAGCCGCTTGAGCTAACTCGACAATAGAATAACGCACACCGCACTGGCCGCTTGAGCTAACTCGACAATAGAATAACGCACACCGCACTGGCCGCTTGAGCTAACTCGACAATAGAATAACGCACACCGCACTGGCCCCTTGAGCTAACTCGACAATAGAATAACGCACACCGCACTGGCCGCTTGAGCTAACTCGACAATAGAATAACGCACACCGCACTGGCCGCTTGAGCTAACTCGACAATAGAATAACGCACACCGCACCGGCCGCTTGAGCTAACTCGACAATAGAATAACGCACACCGCACTGGCCGCTTGAGCTAACTCGACAATAGAATAACGCACACCGCACCGGCCGCTTGAGCTAACTCGACAATAGAATAACGCACACCGCACTGGCCGCTTGAGCTAACTCGACAATAGAATAACGCACACCGCACTGGCCACTTGAGCTAACTCGACAATAGAATAAGGCACACCGCACCGGCCGCTTGAGCTAACTCGACAATAGAATAACGCACACCGCACCGGCCGCTTGAGCTAACTCGACAATAGAATAACGCACACCGCACTGGCCGCTTGAGCTAACTCGACAATAGAATAACGCACACCGCACTGGCCGCTTGAGCTAACTCGACAATAGAATAACGCACACCGCACCGGCCGCTTGAGCTAACTCGACAATAGAATAACGCACACCGCACCGGCCGCTTGAGCTAACTCGACAATAGAATAACGCACACCGCACCGGCCGCTTGAGCTAACTCGACAATAGAATAACGCACACCGCACCGGCCGCTTGAGCTAACTCGACAATAGAATAACGCACACCGCACCGGCCGCTTGAGCTAACTCGACAATAGAATAACGCACACCGCACCGGCCGCTTCAGCTAACTCGACAATAGAATAACGCACACCGCACTGGCCGCTTGAGCTAACTCGACAATAGAATAACGCACACCGCACCGGCCGCTTGAGCTAACTCGACAATAGAATAACGCACACCGCACCGGCCGCTTGAGCTAACTCGACAATAGAATAACGCACACCGCACCGGCCGCTTCAGCTAACTCGACAATAGAATAACGCACACCGCACTGGCCGCTTGAGCTAACTCGACAATAGAATAACGCACACCGCACCGGCCGCTTGAGCTAACTCGACAATAGAATAACGCACACCGCACTGGCCGCTTGAGCTAACTCGACAATAGAATAACGCACACCGCACTGGCCGCTTGAGCTAACTCGACAATAGAATAACGCACACCGCACCGGCCGCTTGAGCTAACTCGACAATAGAATAACGCACACCGCACCGGCCGCTTGAGCTAACTCGACAATAGAATAACGCACACCGCACCGGCCGCTTGAGCTAACTCGACAATAGAATAACGCACACCGCACCGGCCGCTTGAGCTAACTCGACAATAGAATAACGCACACCGCACCGGCCGCTTGAGCTAACTCGACAATAGAATAACGCACACCGCACCGGCCGCTTCAGCTAACTCGACAATAGAATAACGCACACCGCACTGGCCGCTTGAGCTAACTCGACAATAGAATAACGCACACCGCACCGGCCGCTTGAGCTAACTCGACAATAGAATAACGCACACCGCACCGGCCGCTTGAGCTAACTCGACAATAGAATAACGCACACCGCACTGGCCGCTTGAGCTAACTCGACAATAGAATAACGCACACCGCACCGGCCGCTTGAGCTAACTCGACAATAGAATAACGCACACCGCACCGGCCGCTTGAGCTAACTCGACAATAGAATAACGCACACCGCACTGGCCGCTTGAGCTAACTCGACAATAGAATAACGCACACCGCACTGGCCGCTTGAGCTAACTCGACAATAGAATAACGCACACCGCACCGGCCGCTTGAGCTAACTCGACAATAGAATAACGCACACCGCACCGGCCGCTTGAGCTAACTCGACAATAGAATAACGCACACCGCACCGGCCGCTTGAGCTAACTCGACAATAGAATAACGCACACCGCACCGGCCGCTTGAGCTAACTCGACAATAGAATAACGCACACCGCACCGGCCGCTTGAGCTAACTCGACAATAGAATAACGCACACCGCACTGGCCGCTTGAGCTAACTCGACAATGGAATAACGCACACCGCACCGGCCGCTTGAGCTAACTCGACAATAGAATAACGCACACCGCACTGGCCGCTTGAGCTAACTCGACAATAGAATAACGCACACCGCACTGGCCGCTTGAGCTAACTCGACAATAGAATAACGCACACCGCACTGGCCGCTTGAGCTAACTCGACAATAGAATAACGCACACCGCACCGGCCGCTTGAGCTAACTCGACAATAGAATAATGCACACCGCACCGGCCGCTTCAGCTAACTCGACAATAGAATAACGCACACCGCACCGGCCGCTTGAGCTAACTCGACAAAAGAATAACGCACACCGCACCGGCCGCTTGAGCTAACTCGACAATAGAATAACGCACACCGCACCGGCCGCTTGAGCTAACTCGACAATAGAATAACGCACAACGCACCGGCCGCTTGAGCTAACTCGACAATAGAATAACGCACACCGCACCGGCCGCTTGAGCTAACTCGACAATAGAATAACGCACACCGCACCGGCCGCTTGAGCTAACTCGACAATAGAATAACGCACACCGCACCGGCCGCTTGAGCTAACTCGACAATAGAATAACGCACACCGCACCGGCCGCTTGAGCTAACTCGACAATAGCTCAACGCGCTACCCACTAGGTCACGGTGTGACCCCCACCCCCCTCCACCCTCTAAGTAGGAGAGAGACGAGCGGTCCGATTTTGAGGGTCAAGTCAAGATTGGCAACTAAACGACCACAGAAACTGCTTGGGGTCACGGAGTGTAATTAGTTCAGCGATCCGCATGAAGGTCATTCGCGGAGGGATATTTCATGGTTAATTGCCCATTGTTATCATTCACTATGAACAGTCTCAATGCTTGGACGTCTTAGCAAGGCGTACTTGTTTACGGCGGGTTTCAAAGGTCACGTAGTTCAAGGCATCTAGTTAGCAGACCCGTGTGTCAAGGCGTGCGGCGTTCTAATAATCCCCAAGGGTCACAGCGTCCGAGACGCCTGCTTGACCTTGACTAATGCGCCATAAGGCTGAACACGTCAGCTTAATCACCCCCCCCCCCCCACACACACACACAGTGATGACGTTCAGGGATACCCGGTTAGCCCTGCAGGCAACTTGGGTATTCATGGCGTTAAGCTTAATCCCCCATATGGTCCAGAAGAGCAGCTGCCGGGGGGTGGGTACCATCCCCCCCCCCCCATACCCGCTCCTACCCCGCCACCTATCTACCACCCCCGTACATGCCCAGTCTGGACGCGACACCGGGCCCCCCGTCAGTCGCCGTGATGAATGTCTCCGGCACGACAGTGGGGGCTCCCGCACCCCACACGCCCTGGCCCAGTCGGCCCAGTGAAGCCAGCTAACTCCATGGCCAAGCAAGCAGCAGACGCCGCCGCCACAGCAGCAGCCGCCGCCGCAGCAGCAGCAGACACACTACAGCAGACATCCAGTCGTGGCACCCGGGGGTACTCCAGCCGAGCACGGGGTACTGGGCCCCACACACGGGTATGGTAGGGATGCCCTCCTTCCAGTCCCCACCCCAAACGCCGCAACGTCCTCACCGACACCCGACGACGAACCGTACCCCCCTCTCACCCCCCACCCCTCCGCCCCCAATCCGTCCCATGGCTGCCTAATAGAGCTATCGATCCCTTTATGGGGTGGGGGGGGGGCGTTCCCCATCTGTAAAACTCAAAGCTTGCGCTCGCACGCGGCAACTTCCGGGGTGGGAGTAAAAGGTGGACGTAAGGCTGAGGTCGGGCGGAGGGGGTAGGATGGGGTCGGGAGGGGGAGGGGGAGGTGAATCGCGTCTGCAGTGGTGAGGAGGCTGGCTTGGGGTAGAGCTGCTGAAAATCGAGCAGGGGTAAGATTATATTGGGGGTAGCTAGATTAGCCGGATACTGGGATTCTCTATTTCTGCAAAAAAAGATCCGAGCAAGCAAACATGGCGACCGAAGCAAATCCATGCAGTGCGTGGATGAGTGGCCCGGGACAGCATGGAGCCCTCTGGCATGGAGCTATAGGGCCGCCGACAGGCACTCGAGCGGCGTGGCCCAGGGGCATACTACATCCTGGAGGGTGGTCGTGGTGTGTGTGGGTGGGGGAGAGGGCCTTGACGGTTACGCCTTAACGCCCCACACCGCCGCAGCCAAACCAGAAATCGGGCTTTGGATCTATTCTATGGGCCCCTTTGCTTATTCAAGACGACGCCCGAATCCCGATGAATTATATATGCCTTACAACTCCCGCACCCCCACCCACCCCACCCCCTTGCTCCTCTCCCTTCCCATTCAATTCGTCTTCCATCACTGCTATATCTCCACGTCGGTCACATAACTTTGACGCACGGATATGTCGCTTGAGGGCCGGGGGGAGAGCAGCTCCCACACGGCCTCAGCTCTAACCAACCCCGATACCTCTGCGCCTCCCCTCCCCCCCCCCCCCCGCCCCCTCTGACAATGGTGAGGGCCTCCTCGGCGGACAAGACACCGCGAGCAAAAGATGAATCGTTTTCTTCGATATTATGGCAACGATTTGAACTGAGCCCATAAATAAAACCGCCTATGGACCACCGCATTCGCTACCCACCCCCCACTAACCACCTCCATCCTCACCAAAAGCAGCCGCTCCGTCTATTGCACAATCACATAACCGCACTGGTGAGCTCGCAAACAAAACGACGTGGGGCAAATTTATAGCTCTGGGGAGCGCTTTTTAGCCTGTTACATTCAAAAGTCCAATTAACTTCGTTCGCCGCCGACCGACCGAGTAACCGGATGCACATACAGCCTCCTCCTTTCTTCGATCGGATTAGCTTCTTCCGGAAATAAATCGATTAAGTCGTTTTCCGGGCTTTGGCTTTTGACCTGTGCAACTTGCAAATGGGTAATCAAAATAATAGAAACTCCTACTTCCAATACCCCCAAGATGATAACCTTCCATGCGGAGATACCGGCGCGATAGGTCAGTGGGCTAGAGCGCTCGTATTGAGTGCTCTGGCCACCTGAGAGCCTAACGGCACGTGAGTCGGTGGTTCGAGCCCTGATGTGGCCATGTCTGTGCGGTCACAGAATAAAGATACCATGTCTTTCTTCGTAAAGAGTAGGGGGTTACCCCCGGAGGCATGGCTCCACTCTCCCTTCCTTCTCCCATTGACGCATTATGACGCAGTTCTGCTCTCTCCACCCCGTTGGAGGCGTTGACAGTCGTGCATGGAGTCCCACGATGGGGCTAATGAAGACATCTTCAGGATCACGTCCAGAATAGATTTCACTTTGAAATTCATGCGACAATGACGACACTTCCGTTCTCACGGCATCGACAATGACAAGGCAAGTCAATTACAGGAACAGACCACAAAAAAACAGAGAGGACATTGTCGTCCCGAGGACCGGCTCGAAACGTAAGGCAACAATGAAACCCCTGCATACAAACGCACACCAATGTACTGCATATGTACATCAAGTCAAGCCACCCCTTACCGTGGATCGGTGGTTGTAGCGCTTTGTAACCTTTAATGGGAAGTACAAGTTTAAAGTGGCTGTGTTTAACAGTAGCATCATGCTACCGGTATATACCCCACCCCCCACTGGAGTGATTTGGCAGTGTAGTTACCTACTACATAGGCAGTGAAATCATCCAAACAACAGGATAAAGGCTAGTAAGACATCCATTTCACGAAAGCAAAGAAAATTAAATTAAATATTGTTGATTTATAATGTAATATTTCATGCCACAATATTCTCTGACTGGGTCCGAAACTTAGTACTTAATTGTATCCAATACTATATATATAAATACTTGCATCAACATGCTAAAACCAACAGAATATAACAATGCATTAAATTAAAGAAAATATATCAAACCATTAGCATTAAAACAATTGTAAATATGTATGAACAAAAATGCTTACAAAATGAAGCTGAAAGTTGCTCATGCACCATCTTTGCACCTACACAAGGATATTCGCTTTTCAAATGGATAGTTTTAGGCAACTCTTTATTCGACTGTAAGGGTTGCATTTTTACTTTAGATGTTGCCATTCATATTGTTCTAGTTTTCATTTTGAATATTTGATATTAATTGGGGTGGCAAAATGTTGTATGAGCAGGTTTAATTATCATGCATCAAATCATTAAGTCTTAACTTAAATATCAATAAAGAATCAAATTGCAAATACTCACATGTTGCCATGGGTGTGTGTGGAGAGAAGAAGTTTAATTTGGTTTCGCAAGTTATGGATGTCTCCCTCTCTCTCCTGGTTGAGGGACTCGGCATAGTGAAGCCTGTCCCGCAGGTCTGCTAGCCGTCTCTCTAACAAGGTTGTCTCACTCAAGTCTGAAAGCCATCAATATAGGACCTATAATACATGGAAAACATCCACTCACAAGAGCCTAATTAAGAAATCAAATGAAAGAAAACCAAGGTTTTATGCACCCTGTATCCTGCCTTGATCGGAATCCTTGGTGAAACATGTTTCAAGCACAGTACAGTGGTCCCTGCATTATATGGTCCCTCTATTATACGACTCCCTCCGTTATCCTGTCTTTTCGCTGTGCCCGGAACACTTTTACATGCTAAAGACCCATTATTATACGACTCCCTCGCTAACGCCACTTACGACTGACATTTCAACTGCGACCGGCACGCAATTCAATCTCTTTGTTTACTCGTCACATGACAGCGCGGCGCGGTGTGACAGTCGAGTCGATTGGCTCTGAACAAACAACACATTGGGCTAATCTGACTAGTTGTTAACGAGCAGACGTTTAAGTGGGCATCATTGTTATTCACACCCGGTTTGTAATTTGATATAAGTAGGGCTGTCTAAGTATTTGAGTCAACACATACATGTACACATTGGCTAGAGAACGCAAGTGAAAGGTTTTAACTTTGGAGCAGCCTGTCGAGGCTATTCAACCACAGAGAGCTGGAAAAACCATAATTAGCGGAGCAGCTTTATTTGACGGAATGCTAATGTTATCTTGGATAATTAAGTGAGGAAAAAGAGCTAGAGTTGCACTCTGAAGCTGTACTATAGTGCTTTTTGAGAGTGTGGTGATACTTAAATGAAAACTGTCCATCTAAGGGCATCCCTCCATTATTCGACTTATTCCGTTATACAGTCTTTTCGGGGTGGCAGAACAGAAGTTGTATAACCCAGAGATGTAACTGTTAAGGAATGGATGCGAAATAAAGCTATATAAAGATTCATAGCTAGGGTTCACTGCCTAAGAAAGGAAGCCTACTTTAAAACAGGGAAGACATTTATTATAGGGACCGCCAAACTCCCAATAACCACTCCCTCAGTTCCAGATACTTCCAAATAGCTGGCAAGGGTTCAATTAGTGGTCCACATCATATATAAACCTGCCGCTTCCTGAACCATGCCCCACCACTCTTGAGTCAAGTCAAAGTTGGGCACCCTGCCACTGATGACAATGGACCCATCACTCCACCCTGTCCCTGCAAATGCCACATGGCTTAATTGACCATGCGATGTGCCAACCACCTAAACAAGGCCACTCCATCGGTCGACTGTAAGCCTCAGGGTGTTAAGCTGGTGCTGCTAAAACTGTGCTATGAGTGCCCATCAAAGAAACATAGATCTGTCAGTTCTTACAGCATTTGACAAGTTAAACGCAATTATAGGCAATGTTTAACAATGGTGGACACATGTCAAGTTTGGCTGCCACAAGGCAGAACAGTGGAAGTACATTTATACAGATGCCCACAGCGGCGCAGCAAGAGATTTGGCTCAGACTTGGAGACTGAGCGATTTAGACACTATTTAGACTTGGCATTGATTTATCAAATAGTTCCAAGCTGTAATGGCTACAAATTTGAGTGAAATCTCATGTCACAAGCTCTCACACTTAACCACATTTGCAACATATTAATATCACTTATTTTTAATATTGCTAGTTTCAATTAATATTCAAAGAAGTTTAGTTTAATGTCTGATCTAATGTGGAGTAATGGACTCTGGCTTTCTTACATCCACACAACATATCTTAGTTTGCATTGAGATAGTGTTACTTTTCTGCTTCTGCTCGACTGAATTGGATATATATCTCGGTCAAATGGATACTAAATAAGTTGGATTTTCATTTACGGCTTTCAAATAAGTAAGTCTTTCAGATCACATCAATTATATATATGTACCTGCCACAGTCTTTCTCTTTTCTGAGACTTCTTCAGATTTCCTCACTTTATTGATAGTCGACGAGTGTTTCAATCAAAATGGGAAATGTTCCTTGAATAGCAAATAAGTGTGATGAGTTCAGGCGTTACTTGTCATCTATTACCAACTATCTTATGACAATAACATCTTGTTTTCAGGCCAGGGTCTGACTTTACAACTGTCAATAAAACGCGAAATAGTTGGGAGAAAACCCTGAATAGTACCAACCACCTTTCTGTGGCAGTGACAGGGATATGTACATACATATAATAGATATAATTGTAAACATTTACTTGTTTGCTAGCTGTAAACGAACATCAAACACAATTATAGTCCATTCATGTATTTATAAATCTCGCTTGCACCCCAAAATCTTATGCCCTTGAAGTGGCGCCATCTGGCAGTGAATGTTAGCGCCATATATTGCGCATACGCACCTCGGTGCTCATTCCCTTTGAATGCTCATTCGATACGGCATGGTGAACAAATATAGACACGCTTGAAAATAACACCAAAAATACTGATTGTTTCACAACATAAGAAAGATATAACTCTGTCAAATGAATACTAATTATATTGGATTTTCGTTTACTACTAGCAAATAAGTAAGCGTTTACGATTATATCTATTATATGTATGTATATACCCCCGTCACTGCTACAGAGAGGTGGTTGGTACTATTCCGTAGTATTCTGCGTTTTCATCACAGCCTGACTTTACTACCCCCCTAGCCCCATCAGATGGCTTGTTATTGATTTTATATTGTTCTATGTCCATAAGTGGTAAGAACGGCCTATCAGTCTGCCGTAACCATTAATGCCATCAAATAGGGCTACTACCCCCCAACCAGTTGACAACAACAGAATCTCACTCTTTAAATCACTATCGTTTTGCCATTAACCTGTAATTAACCCAAATTGATAGAATTATCAACTATTAGACTAGGCCTGTTTTTAAGATTTGGGTGGGGAGTTGTAAAGTTGTTCCCAGGCTAGAGTGGGACTTTTTTTATTCAGTTGAGAGAGCAATTAGGCCTAGCCAATTTGTGTTATTCACACCCTTTATTTCCTACATAATGTCATAACATCATTTGTATCCTGCACGATGTGGTCGTCACCCCATCTACACTTAATCAAAGCCCCTCCCCTGCTTGCCTCTGCCGCTACTTTGGCGTTTTCCTCCGTTATCCGCGTTTTATTGACAACCAAGTCTTCATCGATTGCCGATTAAATACAAGTGCTGTACACTTACCGGAGCCAGAAAACAAAACCACCCATGCAAAAGGTGTGAATATGAAAGCTGCGACGAGTAAAGTGACATTCTTCACATGTATTCTCATAACATAGTACTCCAGGTGCACGACAATGTAATTTTCCAGTTATAATTGTCTAAATCATATTGTGCTATCGTGTAAATGCCAGTGACCTGGTGACACGCCACAATCAACAACACTAGCCACCGACCGCAATGCCCCTCCAACTGTGTAGTCCGAGGCAGAACAGACTGCCACTGAGCATGCGTAACTTTTTCACAAGGGATCGCTCATTATCCGACGGCTCTTTAGGACATGATAATTCGGTTTGAGGCATGCGCATACCTGTGACGTGATGGCACATGACACCGTTGGGGACCCCGGTGGGTAACAGGGTAAGCAAGGGACTGTTCACCTGAAGCAAATATAAAGAAAGGATTGTTGTTTTAGGCCCGTTTTGTGCACACTAAGGCTAATGGAGCACAAGGAACTTGTTTAGATTAGATGGCCGCCCGGGTTTCGAAACAGGGACCTAAATTGATCTGTAGTCGACCGAGTGTTTAGTGTACGATACGGCCAGGGAGGCTCCACCTCACTTGACCCCCCCCCCCCCCACCCCCACCCCCACCCCCACACGCACACTCTTTTTGGGTTGTGCTGGATAACCGGCCTATTTTAATATGACATAATAATCTGGCAGGGTCAATATGTAGAGGGATCTGTAAAATGGGTCAGCCCCCACTTCGACTTTTAGCATAGAGGTTAGGCTTCACTGCAAATTATAAGTGTGGACCTTCCTATATCCTGTGGATATTTCAATGAATATATTATAATAAGACGCCTATCTAAGGTCGAGCGAAACAAAATTTACCTTTTCCACAGTGTGCTATCATTACTGTCTGTTTTTTTGTTTCTTGTGTTCATCATTTCCTAAATGCGGTTATCAATAAAATGCCATCGTTGCTTATCTACTTTTCAGGTCTCCCGTGGACCCCACCCTTTTCCAATTCATAGATCTGCCCCTGATAGCGCCACTATTTCTCTCCCATATACTGCATATATAGTGTGTGAGCAATGCGGTTTGAAACATTAAAAAACAAGTACGCGATATAATATTGTATTGAAAGTGCAAACAACAAAGTAAACTAAGTAGATCTATATCCTAACACTTTCGCTAAAGAAGTCACATATATATGTCACGAATATATATATGTATTCGATGCGCTTGCAACTCCTTGCAGATCAATGTGCGTGGCAGAGCGTTTTGTCTCCAGAATGTTTTTTTCACTGTATATAGGGATCTAGAAAGGGTATATAGCGACACGCGACACACGCATATTTGAAAAATCTGCATTCAACATTGACCCCCAAAGTCGGACATTGAGATTCTGAAAAGGCGACATCGACACAGATTTTTGAAATTGTTTGGGAAAATAAGCTCTCCCGTTCTTGGATTCTCTATTATCGCCCAGGCAGCAGAGAGGAACTTGCCTGCTCAGTGGACGTCATGAAGTAGATTGTTTAGGACTCGGAACATTTACTCGGTAACAATGGCTACCCACATTATGGATAAGGCCTTTGGCGTCTTACAGTCCGTCTTTCATCATGAATCTTTTCGCTCGGAGCTTCAAGAGGACGCCATTGAAGCAATTTTGAAAGGTGACACCCTGTTAATGTTATTGACTTTGTAGTGCTAAATCACCCTGGCCACTGCACTGTTGTGCACACAACAGTGTACACAACAGTGGCCAGACATAGCTACCAGTGACCGGTGCCGTTGCGTACCGCCCTAGCCTCAGGAGACCTACTCAGTTCCTCCATTTGAGCAATGTAGTGGATCTTTTGAGGCTAGTTCCTCCATAATCCTGCAAGCAAACCGCTGCGGCTACCGCCAACAGCGTCTTGCTTCCAAGCACATCCCACTCATTAGCAGAATGAAGTGACGACAACACCCAGGACGTTTTGCATCGCTTAAATGAATTTACACATTGTATAGCGCGCTCTTACCAACTTGCAGGAAAGGTATTAACATTTAATTGCGCCGTAGAAATGTTGTCAGGTATGCACTAATATACAAATTATATACTCTCTGTTACTGAAACAGACTCCTCGCTGGCTTCATGCCAAGGGGTCCCCCGGCTGATGAAGGGGAGTTTGACAGGGTACCAGTCTGGATGTAACCAAAATTTCCAGACGTTCTCTTCTAATGTTGGTTTACATATAAAATGTAGATTTTGTGAGTTTACTTTTTTCTAGGAACATTTAATTTCTGAAGGTGTATTTATGATGAGAAATATGTCAGCGTGAATGAAGGTAGCATGACGATCGGAGTGGGGTCAATTGGTACTTTTCCTGTGGTTTCCAAAGGTGGATACTCGTCTTAACCATTCATTGCCCATCCCTTTCCGAGGGAGGGGAATACACCTGATGTCACGAATGTCTACCAATTAGTGAGAGCAGGGGCTGATACAGGGGTGGTAGTCCTCCCCCACCCCCTTTTCTTAAGTTTGGGAGGTGGGGAAGGGGGGTGGGGGGTAAGGCTGACCAGACTAACTTTGACGTACGGCAGCAGCTGAACTCCTCGCGTTGAACCAAGAATTGCACAAACAACTTGCCGGATAATGATCCATAAAATGTCTATAATGTAATAGTCCATAACAGTGAACAGAATTTCTAGCATGATATTTGTGGAAATTAGAAAATTCGTCTTCCTCCCCCACATTACTGCTGGCCTGTACGTGCTCCGCTGTCACCGTGATGGGCCAGGGCCGCTGCTAGGCCCTGGGATGGGGGGGGGGGGTACTTAATTCATTGCTCGGTTTGGTAGGGGGGGGTTGCAGTAAAGCCCCCCTACCCATCTGCTCAGTCGGGATGTTTTACCACCAAAATCTGCCCGGAAGGGAATTTTTCACGGTAACCTGTCTATGAACGCACATTTTCAGAGCCCCTCCACCCCCTCGGTCAGAAGTTTTTAAATATCCACTCTTATAGGGGTATCTTTTTCATCATAAATATCTATTCTCTCAGGCATCAAGGCACCCCACAGAACCACCCCCTACCCCACAAGGGCGCCAGGTCACTGACGGTTTAAAATTTTCCGAAATCCACACCCCTCCCGATGTCATTTGCTAGGTGAGATCATCTTGAATGGAACACTGAAAGAACTTCTACTTAAGTTGTGCTTTCAAAGATTTTAATGCGACAATGTCACTGATCTGGTGAAGTCAGACCATTTGAAACAAACAACCGTTAAACTACCATGACATGTTGTTGGTTCTGTACTTTACATTCCCCAACCAATAATATGCACCCAACAATTATTTCTTCCAGTACGCCTGAACCCCAATCAAAACATGGTGCCTGCGGCAGCCAGAAAAGCTTAGAAATCACACAGCAGAGGGAAAAGTTATCAAAACACATGCATCAAGCAATGTCATATCCCAAATTGGTAACAAATCAACAGAAAATAGGTGAATTTGTGTAAATATGTAGTTCATTGCTAAATACTGAGGCAAAAAAGTACTTTTGTGACTGTGTAAAGGCCACCCAGATTTCGGGCACGATTCTGCTAATGGAAAGAGATTGCTAGGAGATGTAACACAGTTCCGCGACTGGACCCATATTGTAGCAGACTGCGTTACATCTATGGAACTAGTTCCTCCATTGTAGGAACAGAGTGGGCCTTCTGAGGCTAGTACCGTCTGTGTATGTTTGCTTGAAGTCAATTTGGCTGCTGGTAAGAGGGTGGGGGGGGGGGACCCAGGGGCAGGGCCCATGTGTGAATGGTTATTAGTGATGTCTAGATTTAATTGAGATGCTAATCATATATTTAAGTTGAAAACCATAACTAAAAATGGGACATCTAGGTACACTAGGTAGTGATATCTGCTGCTACTGTCCCTGAACCAATAATATATAGCAGTTGCTAAATATTTGTAAATTGTATCAATCGTTTAACTGTTTCTACCTTAATATCAAATTTGCCATCTGCTCTCATGAATAGATTGCTTTTTTAAGCTGCTTAATTAGTATGTATAAAATATTATGTCAGTAACATGAAATAAATTCACATCTCTATTCACATCTACTTTTTTCCTCTATAACTTGGGTTGCCTGGTAACTACTTACAGAATATTACTTTTGGAGAAATGTCTTAGATACACTGTCTAACTGTGTGAATGTTGCCTTTGTATGACATTAATACATTATCATATGAAAGTTTCCTTAATTTCTTTTTGATAAAGAATCTTTATGAATTATTTATTTAAACATTGGTTTTGACTGCAGACAACATAAAATACTTTGCAAATACTCCTCCATGTGGATACTATGTCAAAACTCATGTGGTGCTGCTGTTGAGGAGAAGTCGACTAGTTGGTCCACATCATTATGTGGTTATCTGCATGAAGTGAATACTTCTCCTAAAATGGATCCAGTAACCAACCAGGTGAACAGCATTAAGTAGGGATATTAGTCTCGCAGGGTAAACAAAAAATGGTTGAGAGAGCGAATGGGAGTTTATTTCTCTGTTATTTCTCTTTATGACATATATATTTCCCCATGCTGTGGCCAGCAATACCCATGTAGTTGTAACAAGCAAGCAGAAGAGACTGACCCTGATAGACTGTACATTATGATTTTATATGGCCAAATAGAGATACTAGGTACTACAGCTGTAAAATGTATTTGGTATCAACTCTGGCATATTTCTTCCAAAATTTTAGTTTCTTAAAAAGATCTTTCCCTTTGTTACTAATTGCAGGCCAAACGGATGTGTTTATCTCCATGCCGACGGGGGCGGGCAAGTCGCTGTGTTACCAGCTTCCGGCCGTCCTCGCCCCAGGCATCACCATCGTCATCTCCCCCCTCATCGCCTTGATGCAGGATCAGATGGACCACCTTCTAGCGCTCGGCATCCAGGCGGAAACCATCAACTCCAAAATGACCGTCTCCGAGCGCAAGAGAGTATTTGACGATCTCAACAAGGAGGGACCCTGCACCAAGCTATTGTACATCACACCCGAGCAGGCCGCGACCAGCACTTTCCAGGCCTTGACGTCCGTCTTGATGAAGAAGAAGCTCTTGTCGTACTTCGTGGTGGATGAAGCGCATTGCGTGTCTCAGTGGGGTCACGATTTCAGGCCGGACTACCTCAAGCTGGGTGCCTACAGGAAGAAGCTGACCGGGGTTCCGTGCATAGCTCTGACGGCCACCGCTACGCCCCACGTTACCAAGGATATCGTCAGCTCGCTCAAACTCAGAGAGCCTTTGTCGAACTTTAAAACCACGTGCTTCCGTCCCAATCTCTACTACGACGTGGAGTTTAAAGAGATGCTGGATGACCAGTATGAAGATCTCAAGGAATTTGCTCTCCGCAGCCTTGGGATGTCCAAAGGGGATGATACAGAAACAATAGACTGGGTAAACTGGTGGTCTCCATGCTAGTGATAATATGCGAGATGGAAAACCACTCTATTGTGCCGTGATATACACTGGTATAACAACACTTCTAAGCTCAAAGCGCTGACTATACTGTCAACATGTTTAAATAGTTTACTTGTCAAAAATTATACAGATATGACTAAAAGAAATGCATCCAATGAGCTGTCTTGGTAAACGGTGCCTTGGGGGCAAGAATAGTAACTGCATCAGTGTATATTGTTCTGATCGCTGCAGATGATTCCTGTCATTGTTATTAGTTACTATTGCTTTTTTATGACTACATTTCGCCTCGGGGTTTCAGAATACCAAGGGTTGCGGCATAGTGTACTGTCGGACTCGGGATGCCTGTGGCGAGGTCGCTGGTCGCCTCAGTCGCAAGGGGATTCCGTCCAAGCCCTACCACGCCGGCCTCAACAACCAGCTGAGGTCGGACACCCAGGATGACTGGATGGATGGCAGGGTGCCCATCATTGTGGCCACCATCAGCTTCGGCATGGGGGTGGACAAAGCCAATGTCAGGTAGGTGGGGGAGAGGGGGAGGGGACAAACCAATGTCAGGTAGGTGGGGGAGAAGGGGAGGGGGCAAACCAATGTCAGGTAGGTGGGGGTTTGGGGTGAAAGGGGGGGGGTGGACAAAGCCAATGTCAGGTAGGTGGGGGTTTGGGGTGGCGGAGAGGGGAAGGGGACAAACCAATGTCAGGTAGGAGGGGGTTTGGGGTGAAAGGGGGCGGGGTGGACAAAGCCAATGTCAGGTAGGTGGGGGTTTGGGGTGGCGGAGAGGGGAAGGGGACAAACCAATGTCAGGTAGGAGGGGGTTTGGGGTGAAAGGGGGGGGGGTGGACAAAGCCAATGTCAGGTAGGTGTGGGTTTGGGGTGAAAGGGGGGGGGGTTGACAAAGCCAAACCACAGGTCGGTGGGGTTTGGGGTGAGAGGGGGGAGGTGGGGGATGGACCAAGCCAATGTCATGTAGGTGGGGGTTTGGGGTGAGAGGGGGGAGGGGTAGGGGTGGACAAAGCCAATGTCAGGTAGGTGGGAGTTTGGGGTGGGGGAGAGGTGGAGGAGACGAACCAATGTCAGGTAGGTGGGGGTTTGGGGTAAAAAAGGGTGGGGGGTGGACAAAGCCAATATCAGGTAGGTGGGGGTTTGGGGTGAGAGGGGGGAGGTGGGGGATGGGTGGACAAAGCCAATGTCCGGTAGGTGGGGGTTTGGGGTGAAACGGGGGAGGGGTGGGGGTGAACAAAGCCGATGTCAGGTAGGTGGGGGTGAACAAAGCCAATGTCAGGTAGGTGGGGGTTATGGGTGAGAGGGGGGAGGTGGGGGTGAACAAAGCCAATGTCAGGTAGGTGGGGGTTATGGGTGAGAGGGGGGAGGTGGGGGTGAACAAAGCCAATGTCAGGTAGGTGGGGGTTTGGGGTGAGAGGGGGGAGGAGTAGGGGTGGACAAAGCCAATGTCAGGTAGGTGGGGGTTTGGGGTGAGAGGAGGGAGGGGTGGGGGTGGACAAAGCCAATGTCAGGTGGGTGGGGGTTATGGGTGAGAGGGGGGAGGGGTTGGGGCAGGGGCCATGTCAATGGCAGGTTTGTGGAGGGGGCAGTGGGCAACATTAATATCATGTCTGTGGATGTGCTCCGCTCTTCGTAAAACGACAGCCGTCCTGCCGGGTTTCAGGTTTGTCGCCCACTGGAATGTGGCCAAGTCGATGGCTGGATACTACCAGGAGTCTGGTCGAGCGGGCCGGGACCGTCTTCAAGCCTACTGCCGCCTCTACTACTGCAGACAGGATCGGGACCAGGTGGCCTTCCTCATCCGCAAGGAGAACCTCAAACCTTCTGTAAGTACCTGGCTCAAAGATAACCTCAAACCTTACATAGATACCTCGCAAAGATAACCTCAAACCTTACATAGGTACCTCGCAAAGATAAACTTAAAGTCTCTGTAGGTACCTCGCAAAGTTAACCTTAAACTCTCTGTAGGTACCTCGCAAACATGACATCAAACTCTATGTAAGTACCTTGCCAAGGTAACCTCAAACCCGCTGTAAGTACCTCGCATAAGAGGGCATCAAACCCTGCGTGGATACCTCGCATAGATAATCTTAACCCCTATCTGTAGTTACTTCACAAAGATAACCCCAAACCGTTTGCAGGTACCTCGCAGAGATAACCTCGAACTCTAGGTACCTCGCAAAGCGGGCATCAAACCCGCCGCAGGTACCTCGCAAAGAGGGCATCAAACCCTCCGTAGATACCTCACAAAGATAACCTCATACCGTCTATATGTAACATGCAAAGATCACCTCTAAAGCCCTGTGTAGTGAGTTCCGTATCGCGGTCGTTTCGGTCACACTGAGCACACTATTGGACGACATTGGTCACAGCAAACTATTTTCAGTTCTTGCGGGCATATCTACTACATAATTAACGATATTTTGGAAAAAGTAGCACAGGGTTCCGAGCCTCATCCGCAAGGATGACCTCAAATCCTTTGCAGGTATCTCTCCTCATCCGCAAGGACAACTGCAAACCTTTTGCTGTTATCTGTCCTTATCCGTAATGATAACCTTAAACCCTCTGTAGGTTTCTGTCCTCATCCACAAGGGTAACCTCAAACCCTCTGTTCGGAAGCGTGTCTCACCCGCACGGATAACCTCAACCCCTCTGTCGGGACTTGGCTAGTGTTGTTTAAAAGCAGGACATCTCTGTACCAATAAAATAAGATAGTTAAATCATATTTGTATTTTTGCTAAGGCTGTTTCTTTTAATACTGGCCCTGGTTATAAAGTTCGTGGATGGTCACTTTACGTCAAAGTTTAATTAGGTGAGGCTTCACTGAATGTTACTCAGGCAATGTGTGTGTCTTGATTCGCCTTCGATGTCCCAACAAGTGTCAAATATCCGCCCACAACGTTAGTATCCCAACGTATCTATGCAATGATATCCTAAGCCCGTTTGTTTCTTTTTTTATTATCGACATTATAAACTTCACTATGGATGAAATACGACCAATGCCATGAAACATATCTCCCCTTTGTGACCGCATGTGGCGCTTCCTGTTTGTAGTCTAAATCCGGGGCGGCCGAGGCACGCAGCAAGGCGGCCATGGCGGGTTTCGAGGCGCTGGTCAAAATGGTGGAGCAGCCACAGTAAGTCCAATGCCTGCCCAACTGTTCAACCCCCCAGGGACACTGGGAGCCACCCTATACTCAGGTGGAAAGCAGACGGGACTGCAGATCAATAGGTCGTGGGTTCGTGCCCTGGCTCCCCTGCATGTGGGGCACATTGCGTCCAACTGCGCTTCATTAATTTGTAATTAACGTGGTTAGAAATAAAATTGATGTCACTCGTCACCAATGGTACTTACGTGCAACAAAATACCTTATTACGTTTTTTGAAAGAGACTAGAATTAAGCAAATTAATAACGATATCATTGAATAATACTTCCATGTTGGAAATGATTGGTATACATGTAGTCTATGTTAACAGGCTGACGGGGTGCTATACTGGCGTTGAAACGAGATTTATTATGGATGGATATTATCATTGCTGGGTATTGATGCGTATCATATCATGGTGCATTGACTATTTGGCAGTCACTTCCCACGTTTACTTTAAATCACCCACTCTCCACCAGATGATGAGAGGCTGGCATGGCGCTGAAAACGAGATTGATAATTGATAGTATTATCAATCGTTACGTAGTGCATTGACTGTTTGGGGGTAGCGTCCCACGTGTACTTTATTGCACCCACTCTCTACCAGATGTCGCCACGCTGCGATAGCGTCCTACTTTGGAGACCCCGTTCCTGACTGCCAGAGCGCGTGCGACTTCTGTAAGGACCCCTCCAAGGTGGAACAGGACTTCGACAACCTGAAGCGCGGTATCTATGGCAACAGTCACCCCATGAGGCACAAGGGGCGCACCATGATGATGGACGACTTGGCCCAGCCTGACACCGGCCTGTATGGAGGGGGACGAATGGGGGCTAAAGTGTGAGCGATGCCACGTGGTCGTCTGCAAACATTGCAAGATCCTTGTACAATGACCCTCTTGTCCGCGTCGCTTTCCCGGTGACGTCACTCGATTCAGAATGGGAGAGGATGAAGTGATGAAGTTGAATTAAGTTCAGATTTCTTGGCCTGTGCCACGAGGGAACCTCCAGCAGTGGTTAGCCCGCGTGACCACAGATCAATATAGATCCTGGATCACATATCAATATAGATCCTGGACCACAGATCAATATAGATCCTGGACCACAGATCAATATAGATCCTGGACCACAGATCAATATAGATCCTGGACCACAGATCAATATAGGTCCTGGGTTCGAATGCGGATCTAATCTGGAGCGTGTCTCATTTATTCATCCTTCATCGTCCCAGCAGAAACCTTGGCCCAGTTTAGCCCTTTTGTGCACAAAAGGCGCATGAAACACCGATTGGTTATATTTCATTTCCACCGCCCCCCGTTCAAGTTGTCATTGTTGATAATGGTTATGATAATAGCTGTTCCTTCCCTGCAACATGTTGGTCAAGGATAGCTAACATGGTACCTGGCATTGTATTTTTTGTACTGCAATCATTGTTATGTTTAATTATTTTATTTATTTTTGTATGACGTATCCGCCACAAACGTGTTTCAGTGACTGCGATCAGGATGAGAAGGACGATGACGGGGCGAGTGCAGTACGCGCAGAACGACAGCAGGAAAAAGAGAAGCAACAACGGTCCAGAATGATTCAAACGGAGTTTAAGAAGCGGCGCGGGGTTGGTAGACTAGACGTCACACGTTATGGAACCATTGATCAGTAGAATCATGGATATAAACAGTATATAAAATGATCTATGGATGCAGTTTATCGCACGGTTGCGGAATCGGCTAAAGTTTCATAGCAGGAAGTGCTTGTTTGGCGCCCATTATGATGTTAAATAAATGTTGTAGAAATCCTTGAGCAATAGATGTGACGTTGGGTTGCAGTAATACCTATCGACAGGTCATCGATGCGACGACTGCATTAAGTTCTGTCGGTCACAGATAGGCTTATTTAGTCATAAGCGCAAATGCCGCGAAGCAATATTATTACTTACACCAAAAGATAGCTGCAAATCCATCGTCTTTCGCAGACGGACAGATGCAACCACTTCGCAGTGATACTGACTTGTATTTAATGCTTCATGCCGCCATTTGGTTCAACGTTCTTTTTTTGCCCTTGCAGATACGCTCTTAATAAGCTTATCTGAATCTAGTATAGCTTTTATCTACAACTCATCCTGCCGCGAATGCCCCAATGGTTAATATATGTATATATATGTATTTGTTGTTGCAGGGTGGGGGTGGAGGTCAAGGGGAGGACGAGTGGGAGCCGCCGGGTGAGGATTGCCTTCTGAGGGAAGCCGACAGCCGGAAGATACCCAAGCTTCCGGTCAAGGTAGGTGCAGTATCCGATATCTCAGGGACTGTTCACTGTTTAAGTTATATACATTATCATGTTATACTCTAATACCGTGTTTAAATGTCACAATGTTGAAGCTTCATGATATTATTTTCTGGGAATGCTATCGATGAGAATCGACTACTGAAGCAAATATTTTATTATTATTATTATTATTATATATTTAACCGTATACCTTGTATATGTACACCTGGATTTACGCACTATTAGTCAATTAATGAAAACCTCGCCTGGGCGATCTAATCTGGAGCAGATTTCATCCGAATCATATATGGTCCCCAGAGGTTTCTTTGGCTTAATTTTGTCCTCGTATGCTCAAAACTGGCATAAAGCGGCAATCCTCCCGTACCATTAGGTACAGTTACCTTACGACAGACAACGGCACATAAGTTACGTGTGGCAATATCCCGCCCGACTGTATCGATAATCTCAAGATGATCGTTGTCTTATCTTGTCTTCCAGGTGCGAGAGCATTGTTTGCAAATGTTAGACAGCGCCCTGCGGACGAATTTTCAGCAGTACCACTCCGGGAACGCCGTCAAGATGGCTGCCGCCGACTACGAGCCGCGTATCTGTGCCATTGACGAGGAATACGCTCTATTCATGGCCAATAAATTGGACAACATTTACCGCATTTCCGTGATGAAGAAGGTGAATGAAATCAGAAACTGTACAAAAGAGAAGGATATACACATGGCTCTGGTACCTAAGGCAGCCGAGGTCAAATCGGAACTGTTCTCTAATGGCGTGTCGGGTGATACGGATAATTCTGATAGCGACCTTGGTCATTTGACCGTTCCTAGTCCGGCTTTTATGATGGCTAGTCAGTTACTGCGGGCGTCGGGGAAGAACCAACGTGACCATACCTCTGAGGAAGACGTCAGTGATGACGTCCCTGGGCAGGGGTCTAGAGATAGTGTCTCAGCCGACTGTAAGCTCAACTCCCCTTTAACCAACGGGACTCCCTTTGTGAAAGCGAGCGACCTTCTGTGTCAGTCTACAGATTGGCCGTCTGGGTCTGCGGAACAAAATGCTATACCAAAACATGATAGTGCCTCGCCATCGGGACGTTCGGACCAGGGTGATGCGCTGGGGATTTCCGACGCTATAATAGATCCAGCTCAGCTATTTGGAGCTTCTCCAAAGAGCGAAACATTTTTGTGCGAAACGGCGGCTGCGCAAGAGCAGCGTAGTGATCTCTCCAGCGCATATCCCAGTGAGGCGTCCGGTAATCCGCGGAGTGTTATTACGGGCGGAGTGAGTGATGCGGTCTCACCGGCGGCAGACGCCAGCCTGACCCCGGACGGACCCTCGGGGGATATCTCTCCCATGGGACCCCCGGCGCCGCAGATCAAATACTTCTTCGAGAGCGCGGAGTTTAAGGCAACACGGAAGGAGTCGGAAGCGGCGGCCGCGAAAGAGAAGGAAGACGCCATCAATAAAGCCAAAGAAATTAGGCGGAAATGTGAGCAGCTCCAACAGGAGAAAGTGGATAAAGCTCAAAGACATAGAGACAAAGGTCACAGTTCGGGTCGTGGCCCCCCAAAGGTCAGCCAATCCGCGCGCAAGCCTGGTAGCGACGCCAAAAGCAGACACGTGTCAGAACGTTCGGGAAGTAAGGCACCGTCCAGGGACCCGAGGTAGGTCACGTGGTGGTTGCCGGACCATTAAACATTGTCTAACTATCTGAAAGGAATTGATAATGATATGTCGCTTGGGCGACATTGAAAAATAGGTGAATAGAATCTCTATAGTCTATCTGTTCGCCCATCGCAATTTCTTGACTCCCGCTTTAAACCTATCAATATGTCCACGTATGGCGTTGTGTTTGCCGATTGGGTGTCCTGCAATCACTAGTTGTGTTGTTACTTGTGGACTACAGGCCCGGTAAAGAGACTGACAGCTCCAAGATAAGAGACCCCAGGATGGAAAGTGCAAAGCGAAGTGGATCTCAGGTGCTGTAGCTCTTGTTATACTCTGCAATCTTCCGCTGGTGGGATGGGGGGGGGGGGGGGCTATGATCCTAATGTGGTAGTAGCGTACTAAGCGTCATGCACTACATCTGGGGATTGGGGATTGTTTCACATGTCATTCACCTCCCCTCAATCTGTCCACAAACCTGGCCTTTAACATCAATCCACCCATACATCCATCAACTCTACCGCCTGTGTAGACTGCTCTGCGGCGCCGCTTTACAGCCAGTCCTGTCTCTGAGAGGCTGAGACGTGTGTTAAGGCACTTCACCGCCTGTGTAAACTGCTCTGCGGCGCCGCTTTACAGCTAGCCCTGTCTCTGAGAGGCTGAGACGTGTGTTAAGGCGCTTCGCCGCCTGTGTAGACTGCTCTGCGGCGCCGCTTTACCGCCAGCCCTGTCTCTGAGAGGCTGAGACGTGTGTTAAGGCGCTTCGCCGCCTGTGTAGACTGCTCTGCGGCTCCGCTTTACAGCCAGCCCTGTCTCTGAGAGGCTGAGACGTGTGTTAAGGCGCTTCGCCGCCTGTGTATACTGCTCTGCGGCTCCGCTTTACAGCCAGCCCTGTCTCTGAGAGGCTGAGACGTGTGTTAAGGCGCTTCGCCGCCTGTGTAAACTGCTCTGCGGCGCCGCTTTACAGCCAGCCCTGTCTCTGAGAGGCTGAGACGTGTGTTAAGGCGCTTCGCCGCCTGTGTATACTGCTCTGCGGCGCCGCTTTACAGCCAGCCCTGTCTCTGAGAGGCTGAGACGTGTGTTAAGGCGCTTCGCCGCCTGTGTAGACTGCTCTGCGGCGCCGCTTTACCGCCAGCCCTGTCTCTGAGAGGCTGAGACGTGTGTTAAGGCGCTTCGCCGCCTGTGTAGACTGCTCTGCGGCTCCGCTTTACAGCCAGCCCTGTCTCTGAGAGGCTGAGACGTGTGTTAAGGCGCTTCGCCGCCTGTGTATACTGCTCTGCGGCGCCGCTTTACAGCCAGCCCTGTCTCTGAGAGGCTGAGACGTGTGTTAAGGCGCTTCACCGCCTGTGTATACTGCTCTGCGGCTCCGCTTTACAGCCAGCCCTGTCTCTGAGAGGCTGAGACGTGTGTTAAGGCGCTTCACCGCCTGTGTAGACTGCTCTGCGGCGCTGCTTTACAGCCAGCCCTGTCTCTGAGAGGCTGAGACGTGTGTTAAGGCACTTCGCCGCCTGTGTAGACTGCTCTGCGGCGCCGCTTTACCGCCAGCCCTGTCTCTGAGAGGCTGAGACGTGTGTTAAGGCACTTCACCGCCTGTGTAGACTGCTCTGCGGCGCCGCTTTACAGCCAGCCCTGTCTCTGAGAGGCTGAGACTTGTGTTCAGGCACTTCGCCGCCTGTGTAGACTGCTCTGCGGCGCCGCTTTACAGCCAGCCCTGTCTCTGAGAGGCTGAGACGTGTGTTAAGGCGCTTCGCCGCCTGTGTAGACTGCTCTGCGGCTCCGCTTTACCGCCAGCCCTGTCTCTGAGAGGCTAAGACGTGTGTTAAGGCACTTCTCCGCCTGTGTAGACTGCTCTGCGTCGCTGCTTTACCACCAGTCCTGTCTCTGAGAGGCTGAGACGTGTGTTAAGGCACTTCACCGCCTGTGTAGACTGCTCTGCGGCGCCGCTTTACCGCCAGCCCTGTCTCTGAGAGGCTGAGACGTGTGTTAAGGCACTTCACCGCCTGTGTAGACTGCTCTGCGGCGCCGCTTTACCGCCAGCCCTGTCTCTGAGAGGCTGAGACGTGTGTTAAGGCACTTCACATATCCTTGTTCCAATAGGTTTCCTTTCCATGTCTGACACATACAGATACAAAATGGCGTCAAAAAAAAGACCAAACACCCGTCTCTCCGTCTGTGTTTTAATACCAAAACATTATTTCCGCAATACGATAACGTCAATTTGCAATTTGTTGTCAGCATGTATCGAATCAACACACCAAGAAAATGAAAATGGATGATGGGCAGAAGCCTTCGAGCACGCCGGTAAAGGATAAGGCGTCCCGGAGTGCCTCGAGCACGCCTCCAGCCAACCCCAAGGGGTCCAAGGAAGCAGCCGACTGCATCGTCAAGTACCTCACCCCGTACTACAAGGATGGACGGTTCGCCTCGAAGGTAAACTCACTGAGGTTTCTTATTTTAATCTTACGTTTTTTCCTTGTATTTATTATTCTACTCAGTTTGAATAATTGTTAAAGCTAACTAAAATTACACGAGAAGCGACGCTGTTTCATTGGTCGATCTTAACTTAGCGTTCATGGGTCAGCTGACGAGAAGTCAACGAGATCTGGTTGACCCTGTATTGGACACCACGTGACATATAACATGTCTATTGCCCTGATCGTCCAAGAAGTTCGACGTCAAGTTAAGTTTAACTTAAATTGCATCAGCTCATGCAATTCTTAAGGTTGATCTACATTGTGTATACTGGACGATGAAGGCCGTTAAGGGAGGGCGTGGTTGGGGCTGGACTGATGTCTGTCTGTTCGTCCTTCGTGTAGGAGGTGTTTAAGGACGTGGCCCGAGTGATGTCACACAAACTGCTTTGTCGGTGTAAGGACGTGCGAAACATCGACAATTGTAAGTAACTAGACACCTAGGACGATAATACATGATTGTATAGTCTGTTGGAACGTAGTCAGTAGCAAGACACTTGCTAAAATGTATATCTGTAGGTAGACGGCTCCTATAACTTTTTGTCAGCTGCTGTTATTTCAGCACGTACATTAGTAACTGTACACTTCTGACACACTTTACCTTTAGGCTTCTGCTAGTGTCCATGTCTGTTATACATGTATATGTTTATGTTTACTTGGGATACATACCTTGGGACAATGACCATTATTAATATTATTATTATTATTATTATTAATAAGTGGTAAGCCCTCTTGAAAGTGTGAAATTAAGTAACGAAAGTTTATCAGATGATATCCTATGTCCTTGTTCTTTTTCTGTGCCTATGGCTTGTGTAAATAGTTGTGTATGTTCTACCAGTAGCTTTGTTTGAAATGCCTGTGCTAGTCTTCAAAAGTTTCTCTGTGTAATTTTTTTAGCATTTGAGATTAGAACCTAGATGGATAATCCAATCTGTATTATATATGTATCATGCACGACCGCTGTATGACGTACGCGAGGGTCTTTGGTGAATGTCAAACGATACCTGCGTCATAATGTAACCATGCGAGGCTACAGTATCCGCGAGTTGTCAGATTCTGTGCATATATATATACAGCCAGACCGTCAGCCTGTCCTCCATCCTGCTTATATGGTTACATGTTATTAATCGGCCAGGTGTCGGCAGTTTGTATGAAAAAAACAATTAGTGAAAGAATATTTATATATCTTCACTCATTTGTTATATATTTATAATTATATAGTCGTTATATATTCTTTGCTTTATATGCGTTGTCTACTGCGCCAGCCGGCTACTTTCCTTGGTGGCATCGTTATAGCGCCCTCTGCGTTCTCACTATTGTTTAATGTGGCTATCTCTGTATCAGCTGACTAATAGGGTTGCTCGACCCTCGTGAACACGACCGTGTCGTCAATCCATGCATCGATCCATCCCGCCGGTGTACGTGTTCTGGCTACTGGATGTCCCTCCCCCTCATGCCGCCAAATAAAATACCAAACCAGCCGAGATTGGTTTAACCCTTTCAAACGCCGATTCTGCTGTAATATATGCTGTTAATGCCTTAATTATCTCACCCGCAGTGAAGACGTGTGCCAAGGAACTCGTCAAGAAGGTCTTCACGAACATCAGGAAGATTCACAAGGAGAACGAAGTCATGCTCATCCTCGGGTGACGTCACGTGGTTGAGGTCACGCGATGGCTCGTGTCAGGCGATCGTCTGGTCCGCAAACTTCGCGCGATCAGGTTGCTTCAACGGAAGAGCCTCAGTTTTCACAGAGGGAGTCTTTAGTTTGAAGGGAAAGAAAATAAGACTCTACTCCACACCCTCCTGCTACCCCCTACCGTGCCGCCGCCGCCACCACGCTCGGCGGTGTGACATTTAAATAGCGAAGTATCGACAATGGGATACTGGATGTGTCGACAATGGGATACTGGATGAGCCGTATCAAACAGTGGAAGAATCCACCCTAGCTTGCCCTTCACAATTCACAAGACTCCACGTGTTACGTTCAGTATTGTGTACATGTATTATGGAGCGTAGGTTTAACGTTTCCATGGAGATACAAGATGGCGGTGATTCGTCGTGGGTGCTTTATTATGTCCTGAATATGCTTTTTGTGAGGAGCGTCGGCTGCGTGCGAAGTGTCTTTCGATGTCAGATTAAAGGCTACCCGTGAAACCCGTGCTAATGGGGGCCTTGTAGCTCAAAGGGTAATTGGAGTAGGCTGATATAAATTTCTTTTTAGAAGGCAGTGATATACACAGTGAGCAGTGAGCTCCACTCAATGACATGGTTGTTGCCCGTATGCACATTAGCATGGTCCCATTATATAATTTACAGCCAGATGTCATCGCCCCGTTTTTTCATTGGTAAAAGGACCCCCAGCAATTTGGTTGTGTGGGATTGGTTTATGCGGGCCTCCCGAGTAGTCTGGTAACTGGGCATTGTGCTAGACCACCCACCGTGCCGGACTTTGGGGGTTCGCGCCCCGCTGTACAGTTGAATATATATGAAGGATAAAGCCCCCTGTTATAACTTCACCTATCACGGAGGCGACCTTGATCGTATAAAACGATATGACCGACATATAGTGCAACACTGACCAAATTAAACAGTTAGGATAATTACCTGTTGAAGAGTCGCAGGGTCTGTGTGTCGGAATGGGCGATTTTGACGGGTCGCAGATATTGTCGTAACATAGCCTATTATCGCCACCACGTGGGAAAAACGTTACGTCGGACGGAAGCGGAGTCTTCGCAGTCAGTATCACATAGGCGTTGCTCAGTGTTGCTTAGGAATATTTTTTCATAACCCGACACAACCATGCGCCTGACTGTAGAACGTCTGCCTGGATTTCACAAATGGTTTAATGATAAGGTTTACTTAGAAGCAATGGGATGAGAAACTGTTAGAATTCTTGAATATATGAATGGATTTCGCGGAATAAGTGTTTTAAGGATAAGTGTTACTTTTTATTACCCCAGTCTGGGTGCGTCGGTGATGTATTAGTATACATGGGACTACTGGTGGCTCCGGTCACCCCCCCCCCCCTTTCCCCCCTGTATATACCTGCGTAAGACTGCGCCTCCGCGTCACGGAATCAGGCTTAGTACAAATAGTTGCTCATCGCTCGTGTGCTTGTATTGGGTTATCATCCTTTGGCATTGTTTCTATCTTTTCTGTTCGTACAACGGCGTTGAGGATTTTCGTTGCCAACCATCACCGAACGCGTAATCCGTATTTTATGTTCAACTCATTATCTTTCTGAGCGGGATGGGGCCATATAATGTGCGCAAGGTTGGTCTAGAACACCAATTCATTGATTCATTGTTTTTCATATATCGTTGGTACAGTTTGTTCAATAATAATAACCTAAGCTTGGAGTTTAGTTACCTGTCTGATATACCTTAATTGACCCCTACCCCTACATTTATCTGAGTCCCATGCCAACAGACCAACAGCCCAGCATCACAGGATCAGGTTCACGTCTCAGATCAGCTAGTAACCCCTCACCTCCAAGCCCCTCGGTCGCCATCTCGTCCACCTCTGCGTTGAACCTTATAGTCCCTGTGCCTTACGATAAAGTTCCTAAGGTCTGTAGTACTGTTTTCCCAATCTGTGATAATGGATCAAGGATATAATAAAGATATGCTTGACAATTTGAAATTATTGTCTAAATTGTGTTCGGCAGTAACGTGACACCATCGCAATGTTGTGATCAGCAATAAAACACCATCGCAATGTTGTGATCAGCAATAATCTGACACCATCGCAATGTTGTGATCAGCAATAATCAGACACCATCGCAATGTTGTGATCAGCAATAATCAGACACCATCGCAATGTTGTGATCAGCAATAATCAGACACCATCGCAATGTTGTGATCAGCAATAATCAGACACCATCGCAATGTTGTGATCAGCAATAACAAGACACCATCGCAATGTTGTGATCGGCAATAATCAGACACCATCACAATGTTGTGATCGGCAATAATCAGACACCATCACAATGTTGTGATCAGCAAGAAGACACCATCGCAATGTTGTGATCAGCAAGAAGACACCATCGCAATGTTGTGATCAGCAATAATCAGACACCATCGCAATGTTGTGATCAGCAATAACAAGACATCGCAATGTTGTGATCAGCAATAACAAGACATCGCAATGTTGTGATCAGCAATAACAAGACATCACAATGTTGTGATCAGCAATAATCAGACACCATCGCAATGTTGTGTTCAGCAATAATCAGACACCATTACAATCTTGTGATCAGCAATAATCAGATTCCATCGCAATGTTGTGATCAGCAATAACAAAACACCGGCGCAATGTTGTGATCGGCAATAATCAGACACCATCGCAATGCTATGATCAGCAATAATCAGACACCATCACAATATTGTGATCAGCCATAAGAAGATATCGCAATTTTGGAATCAGCAATAATACTACACCATCGCAATGTTGTGATCAGCAATAATCAGATACCATCACAATATTGTGATCAGCCATAAGAAGACATCGCAATTTTGGAATCAGCAATAATACTACACCATCGCAATGATGTGATCAGCAATAATCAGACCCCATCGCAATGTTGTGATCAGCAATAATCAGACCCCATCGCAATGTTGTGATCAGCAATAATCAGACACCATCGCAATGTTGTGATCAGCAATAATCAGACACCATCGCAATGTTGTGATCAGCAATAATCAGACCCCATCGCAATGTTGTGATCAGCAATAATCAGACACCATCGCAATGTTGTGATCAGCAATAATCAGACACCATCACAATGTTGTGATAAGCAATAATCAGACCCCATCGCAATGTTGTGATCAGCAATAATCAGACACCATCGCAATGTTGTGATCAGCAATAATCAGACACCATCACAATGTTGTGATAAGCAATAATCAGACCCCATCGCAATGTTGTGATCAGCAATAATCAGACACCATCGCAATGTTGTGATCAGCAATAATCAGACACCATCACAATGTTGTGATAAGCAATAATCAGACCCCATCGCAATGTTGTGATCAGCAATAATCAGACACCATCGCAATGTTGTGATCAGCAATAATCAGACACCATCACAATGTTGTGATAAGCAATAATCAGACCCCATCGCAATGTTGTGATCAGCAATAATCAGACACCATCGCAATGTTGTGATCAGCAATAATCAGACACCATCACAATGTTGTGATAAGCAATAATCAGACACCATCGCAATGTTGTGATCAATACAAAATTGTAATTAATGCGATCGATTGTGTGCCATAATCATTGGTGAATAGCTAAGTATGCAGTGATCGATTTGACTATGAGCATGGTGTTCATTCATAATCTTGGAACAATGGCACTCATCGTATGTACGGGAAGTAATATAATTGTTCGTTTCGTGATTAATGCGCATAACATGTGAGAAATACTGTAGTGGGTTGCACATTGAACATATCGGCTTTAACGATTATGCAATTAAGTATTTCTTAAGTACTAGTTGAAGAACGAGCTGGAGTGCATTCGCCAAAATAAATTATTTAGGGAATGCACGACGGCGAGTTCTTTAACGTACTTATACAATTGTTATAACAAGGCATGACATGTGCTCACGTTTGGACACATGAATTGACTATTGTGTCAATTACACTGCCCGACGAATACACGAGGCACATTGTGGAAACAACGGTTCGTCATTGTGAAGCCCCCGGGGGGAGGGTAGGGGTGGCAAGGCCTGGATGAAGTAAACATGTTGGAAGTCATTGCGTCTTAGTTTCGTCAAAACATCGCCCCCTGAAAAGCGACATGACGGATATAATGAGAAATGCATGCAATCGATAACTGTGGAATTTCCATATCTTTTGAGATTTCTGATCTAACCCCCGTCCCTTTGGTGCTTAACATGGACTAATGCATTCTATTGTTTGTCTTGAAATTGGCAAGTTCTCTCAACACCAGCCAACTCGGTTCCGCTCAGCTCAGCTCGTCTGATTATACCGTGACAACTGACGAGTCAATATTAACAACTGTTCTTTATCTAGATAATGCACAGTTTTTCCGTTCATTATTAAAATAAAGCACTGTTTTACCGTTCTTTATTTGAATAACGCAAACTTACGTTAATACAACACGGCTAGGTCTGTTTTTCGATCCATTCTTCAAGATAATGAACACTTAAGACAAAGGCGTGACGTCACACAATTTTTTAAGGTCATTGAAGCCCACCATTCTATGTGTTTTAACGAATTTATGCCGAAATGCTGGAACCAATTTAAGGTGAGATACTGGGACCCATTTAAAGAATGTACGTGTACCTCACACTTAGTCCCTCTTTCGTGAGGCGGGAATTTATTCTTACTGCCAGTAAGTGAATAACAAGTGCGCTGTATCACATGCTGATTTGTTCAGATTTGAAGAGAAAACAAGGAAATAGAAGAACACATCAAAAGACACACACAGACAAAAGAAACAATTTATTTATACTGACTCGGTGTGATGATAAGACGGACCAGTGTGATGATCATATCATAAAACGAAACATTAGACTTTGCCTGAAATGCTTTCCATTTGGACTGTAGAATGGGAGAATACTCGTTCACAAACTAGTTCACCCAGATCAGGCAACGGGGTCTAGGTACAGCTGCTAATATCACTAGTGCAGGTATCCTTTCTATAGCCACTGTGACCTTGACCCACATCACAATGTCGAACACGAAATGTTTCCAGTTTCCAGCGAGACTTTCTCCGAAGACAATTTCCTCTGACGTTCTCGATATCTCCAGGCTGATCCTCTTACAGCCAATCGCCCCCATTAATCATATGTGTCCTTGGCTTGCACCTAGACCCGCTGGGCTTATGTCGATCTTCCATCCACTGCGCATCACGTACCTGTTGATCGACGTCCGCTCGTGTCGGGCCAGATAGGCTGGCTCACTGGCGACCTTTACTTGGTTACCTTCTTCCCTTTTCAAGGTCGGATCATTTAGGTTTGGTTACGGGATGAGCTGGTAAGAACCGGAAGTGTCTGAATGGCATTGTCTATGATTTAGATGTGTGAAGCGTTTGCGTGTGACGTAGTCGTCGGCGGACATTATAAATAACAGCTCAACGCACCGAATAGCCGTAAGCTTCATTAGTTTTGAGCTTCTGCATCAGCCTTAACGGCGGAATTATTTCCGGTATCTGTATCCCTTCTCAGCATCTCTATGATACTCATTCTATTCATCATCTTCAACACCTACTCTATAATGTCCGCACTATTCAGGTCTTCATTTCTCCATCATCTTCACAATGGTCACAATCTCCGTCCAAACACCAGCGAATGTGCCAGCATCTTTATCATCTTCACAATGTTCACCATCTTCATCATCTTCACACTGTTCACCATCTCCATCATCACTATCACCCTCGCCACTATGACCATCCCCATCTCCATCACCACCATCAACATCGCCATCTCCATCATCACTATCACCCTCGCCACTATGACCATCCCCTATCTCCATCACCACCATCAACATCGCCATCTCCATCATCACTATCACCCTCGCCACTATGACCATCCCCACCACCATCACCGTCATCATCATCACCATCCCCTCCAGCCTATCAATATCCCACCGTCACTATCACCATCGTCATTATCACCACCACCATCACCACTATCCTCATTATCACCATCCCCATCATCGTATTACCATCATCACTATCACCATCATCACCATCATTTCATCACAATCGTCAAAAGCAGCAACGTTTTCATTATAGTTCACGGTGTCTCCCCGGGTGTATTGGTTCCAATCCGAGGCCGGGCATTTCATCCATTCATACTTCATCGTGCCAATAAGTTCCTTGGCGCAGCTTAGACATTGTCTGCACAACAGCATCCTGAAACAACAATTGATTTCATTGTTCCTTTATGTGCCATAATCTCCATCCAGTACCAGCATCGTATCCGCCATAACTCCATCGCATTGCATGCAAGCATATCGCTCTCCAAACCGGGTCAGGTCTTGCCGACTAACCCCCAAGTGAATCACAGTAAACATTTGTCTTACCCTCCCCCCCCCCTCAAACAGCCCCCCACCCCACCTCACCCCACCCCCGCCACGCCTTTCCGATCCTTCCGTATCACATTCATGGCCCGACTGCTGCCTACAGTATGGGTCCTCTGCGAGGTTCTCTGAGAGGTCCTCTGAGGCCGGCCGCTGCGCCGTAATAGTCTGTCGTCCACCCGCGACCTTGGGTCTAGCCAGCCACGCCACACCCTGGGGGTATTTTTTCTGTGTGCTGATTGCTCCCTGACCATTCGAACCGACGCAGGCATCCCCGAAATACAGATTATGACCTTGTTCCGAGAAGTGACTGTGGTGGAAATGTGGCTTTATGTTCCCTAGGCATGTCGGTTCTCGCGGGTTCTACTTCCGGCCTGGCAGTTTGGAGACAAACAAATGAACAAGTGTTTTTTTCTTCAGTGTGCATTTTGATTCGCCCCCTGCGTAACAATAGATACCGCGCGCAGAGGGCTGTCATACTAGTTACAACGCACGACATGGCACCAGGCAAGCTGCGCGGCCGGCGCTGCGAGCAAGGGGTGGGTCGCAATTCGTCTTTCGTTCGTCTTAAATAAAGAACTGTTCACTTTTTAGTGTCAATATATTGGTAGATGACACTTAGAACTCTTCCCTAATACCGGCCACGCTCAGGTGATTCCTCAATGTTTTAACTGATCTTGGGTGATCGGGTGACAAGTATGGACAGGCATCACCGTGAATTAAATTGTTCCAATCATCAATGCAACTACCAAGGCAAATTTCGAAAGAACAATGTCGCATATTTATTGTGTTAACAATATCTTTTTAAATTGCTTCAATTCTTTTACATTTACATTTCACACATTTTCTTTGAATAGTGTCGCTTTCTACGGTTTTATGTAGTCTGTTAACTTTTTCATTTCTTCAGGTTTAGATGGCCTTTGCAACTACATACATGCACACTTGTCTAATTCATATTTACATACTTTGCAATGTTGTATTGGTATGTTCACTTGACTGTTTTACTTGCAAGACACTCCATTCGAATATTATCAAAAAAGCCAAAAAAATGCTTTGTTATCATGTTTCAAAACGTTGATGATTAATTTCTTGATTTGGACAAAACTGTAATCAAATCAATCGCGGTAAAATAGGTCTAACAAGAATTATTGAGCTCAAGTAGCTAAATCGTATCCGACTATTATCCATATGCATTATTAGTATGATGCTAGCAAACATTGATCGATCCAGATGTTTTGCCTGTCCTATACAGCCACAGAACTGGGGCTTTTCTTGCACCTCCATTTCTCCCTTGGAAACAAATTCCACTTTCTCGTTTATTCCGTCTTTCTTTTGAGCTAGTACACTCGACAGCGTCTCCTCCTCTCGTCATACCAACAAGTATCTCTTCAGTGTTCCGCCTCCGTATATCCTGGCACACCTATCCGTCCTCCTTCTTCTTCTGGACCTCGCACTTCCTCTTTCTTCTCAGGCATTCGCATTCGTCCCATCCCCCTCTTTTCTTGTGGCACTCCTCCTAACCCTACACTCACCCGCTCATTCTCATCCACGCCAACAACTGTCCCTTTTCCACTGGCACACTCACCCGCCCCATCGTCTAACACATTCCTCTCAATGGCTCCTCCTCATCCTCTACTGTATGGCAAGCCAAAGTGGACAAATGGAGTAGTTGCACATATGTCTAAATATTCGAAGATATTAGTAACTGATGTACAGATACTTGTATCTTTAAATGAATTTTCTCTGAATTAAATATAACAGTACTTCGAATGTGAGACATCTCAAAACGAATTACAGTTATCTCTAATCCATTTAAATATATTTGTAATTCGAATTGAACGCTCGCCTGGAGTAGAACCCTTATATGCGCACATTTTTACAATTTAAAATGGAGGAAGCGTCAAAATACAAACATTATCAAGAGTCGAGGACATTATCAGATAAGTCACGGGTCATATTCTTGAGAGTGTGAGGTATCAAATATTTGAAGGCGTGTTTAAGTAGTGAACGATATCTGCAACTATTTAGACATAACCAGAATCCTACGCAGCGTTCAGCGATGTACTATATTATAACAATAGCGCGCGACACTTTTATTGACAATTAGTGCCGCATGGTGTTCGCTTGACAGCCTTGAAACTTTTTTTCTGTGACTGTAAAAGTCAACAATAAACATTGGCCCGAGTGCTGTTGACCGACGAGATATTTTGGAGATATCACGTGAACGAACGTTGCTTCTTAGGCTAAGCGGTCATTTTACGGCTTTGACGTTCAACCATGGATCGATATGAATTAACGTAGACCCTACCTCTGCATTCCCTGTTAGTTCAGTCTTGTTGATCTCTTACTGACTGTAACGGAGCAGTTAAGCGACAGAGAGGGACGCTGCAAGTAACGGTCCGTCCCCTAGGGATGGACACTGGTTAGTCCTTATATTGGCACGGATCTGGTCATTTCCGCACACTAAAAGAGACCATACGGCGTTCGGTCCTACGTAGCGGGATCGGCTGTCGCCATCCTGGTCAAGTCGCTAAGTATCCATAGCTCAGCGGATTTAGAAAAATGACCCAAGGGTCGTCACATGACGACATGACATAAGAGCGAGCCGCCCACAGTACACATTACCTTGCCTTTGAAGCGCTACCATGGCAACAAAACTTTCTCTTGGCTAAGTACTGCCCTCCTTTTGACGAGCGCACTTTGAGGGCTTCGGTCTAAAACCCTCATACCGTGCGGCTATGATTATAAGTTGAAAGAGAATATCTTTCCTTCAAGATATATGGATTTCATAGAAATGTGACTTCTTACGGACATGGCCAGTTCCGGTCCCCGTCAACCCCTCACTGCCCCACCCGCCCTCTCTCTCCCCACCTCCACCCCCATCCCACGATCATCTGATTCGACCGGAAAATGTAATACAATGACTGTTAAAAGCAAGCGACTGCAAAAAGACAGGGACTGAAGGATCCGTTTATGTTTTTTATTTTTTATTTCACTGTGATGCGCTTACACAAATCATATCAAGCAGAAATCAAAGACAACATACACCCCCCCCCCGAAATACATGACATTATTCGCTTAGTGTTGCATAGAGAAACTGTCTGATACTGGTCACCATTTCTTATAAACCATCTGCACTAAAATTTAGTTTCCTTTCTACTCGCACTCTTAACGAGCTTACAGTGCTTAATGCAGTTTTCACGGACTGAAAAGGTGGAACCGTATTTGACCACTGGCAGTAATATATTTTGGGCGTTCCACTTAAAGCGGGTAAAAACGTTAATATAATTGTGAGGCCCTAATAATGTTTTGGTCCTAAAAGCAACTTTGCAAAACACGACACGTCTTAGAGAACAACAGGAAGTCAACAAAGTTAATGCCAATTAATGTTATATTTATCCGTAAATTGTTGTCCAGTCCAATAGCGACCCGTCACAAGGTCATTCATGTAACATACACCTTTCTCTATGAAATGTTTGTTTCTCATGATTAGGTTCTTATCTTTCATACGGTAAGTATTCCAAAGAGATCATTCTAAAAAAAATCATTTGAACCATTATACATGTCATTTTTTAGTTTAAAACACATTCTTAAGCAAAAGGGTACTCATTCGCCCCCACTCCCCCCCCCCCCGTCCACACTATGCTGAAATTTTACACCTTGGCTATGAGATACATAATATAGATTACTATAGAGCAAAAGATATATTGGGGACGAAATAATAGGATAACATAAATAAAAATTTGGCGATGGGCAGATTTCTCCCACGGTGGTGCGGCCTATAGACCTTGGCTTGGATATTACGTCGGGGTGGAGTATAATTGCGCCGGAAGTGTCGCTATGGGTCTCCAAGTGATACAGTCTCAGGGTACATTGATCTATTATCGTCCGCCTTGACACAATATATCAAGCTATCTGTATCCATAGAATCTCCATTTGACGACTGCAGACACTTAATTGACGAGAATCCCCGATGGCGACTCCTGACCCTGGCCCCCAATGCCAAGACATACAGCCGCCCGTTAAATCGTATTTCCTTTGGCCTTGGACGCCGTCCTTCCTCGTTCACGGTGAACAAATGTCTTACTCTGAGCCACCGGCAAACCCCCGAATGATGTCGCGTTCGTCTCGCGATGTCGCCGTGTTAACGAGACTATGGCGTGACAGCTGTGTAACCTTTCAGTATGGACTACTACTGCCCCGCGGCAAAGCTCAGCTCCCACGGTAGCTGTTGTCCGCCGCCCACTGAGACCCGGATGATAGACTCACGGGGATGGAAGCAGGATCCCCCAATGAAAGGAGACATCTGCAGAGCTTCCGCGCTGTTATTTCAAAGAAGGGCCTATTTCAATGGCGCAACGGTTCACAATGTAAAACAGATCCTGGGTTCAAGGGAAATGGATGCTGGGTCCTGGTAACCGACTTTAGTGCTACAGGGCGGGCTTGGCCTTCGGATACATTTTCTGGGGAAAGGATAACGGGTCTATCTTTCGGTGATGGTGATTGATTGTGGTGGATAGGGGCAGGAGTCGGTTTAGGGTGCGGGGATCGGAGATGACTAAAGTGCACTCGGTAGATCCAGGCATGCATCCATGATCGAGGCTCCATCTCCATGTTAAACATTGGGGGCTCGTATTTTTCCTTCTCAACCGGTTTACATGGGCATAACTTAAAACCAAAAACGAGCTGCTAAAAAGGCCATTAACTGGACGAGCGGGGACGCTTGCATAGACGCCACTACACTGACGTAACTCGTATGAATAAAATCCTCCGACAGAGGGCGCAATGACTATTCCCTTGCCTATTCGTATATTCACCGCCAGTAACCCCTCTTCGAGGGTTATACAGGAGGCAGGGGCTTGTGCAAGCATTCTTGAAAGTGGGGCACAAAATATGCACAGGTATACCTTAGGGTCTGAAAGGGGGGGACACGTGCCTTCTAACCATCCTCACCTGGACACGCCCCTCCGATGGTCCCCTCTATAGGGTTTACGAATGCTCCAATAGCGAAGGCGCCTCCCTCTAATCTGACGGAACCAGTCTATATCTGTAGACATATATGTTTATGATTTTTGTATTTCCAACCTCTTCTCCATGTCAAATAAGCGTATTCTGTCTTGAATTTAAATCCTGAAAGCCTGTGGGCTATCCGGAGAGAAGCAAAGTTGTTTACCGGAGCAGAAGTTGGTGGCCGACTTCATATCACTGCGCACCCGTTCGCTGTTCGGTATTCTGTGTGATGTCAACCGCGACTCGCTAGGACGTCCGCGCGCGATAAAATAGTCCGCGCAGTTTTATGTTGAAATTGTTGTTTTATAGAATCAACGAGATATAAAACATACGCATCATAATTTGTAGATCCTTTTTTGATTCTAAAATGTAAGTATTCCAACATGGCGCATGTAAGTAGGCTGCTCCGGTGGTATGATGTCCGTCTCCCAGTTCAATGGCCACGCACTGCCAAACGCCAATTCGTTGCTGAGTTTTTGATATACAGTGTACGCAGACAATACCTTCTCTCGAGGAGACATTCCCAGGGGCGGATAAAATGGACAAACCCATGAACCCACCCCCCATCCTCCTCCTGCAAGTAAATGCCAAGTTTAGGAAGTTTAAACAATCCTCAAACTGGCGCATGTCAAAGAAAATACAATAGCCTGTTCCCCCCACACCCTACCGTTTTTTAACCTACTCAGAGTGACACCCCCTCCTTAGCGCTATGTCCGGTCATACGTTAAGGTAAGCCACCCATAATAGCAAGGTAAAAAAACTCTGTATTTGTGATTATTTTATGAAAATATACCCAATTACACACCTTCTGGTGAATTTTTAAGATACTTTACCGTCCGTTAAAAAAATATTCTCCATTTTCCAAGTATACCCCCATTTCACAAAATGACCAAAATTTGACACCTGCCACGAATATGTAATTTTGCTACAATTCAGCTCAATATTAAGTCATTATCATCAGTAATAGCTCTTTGGAAAGCTTAAACCTAGTGCAATACAGCAATGATTACAATGTAAATAGTAGCCACAAAAAATAACAGAATGGCAATAATAAAGTGCAGTTATGCAAAAACAGGACCGTTTTTGCCAAAATTCGAAATCACCACCTTTACAAAATTGGCTATAATTTCATAAAAAATGAAAATCTTGACACCAAACCACGTTTAAAAACTTCTAAAAACATAGTTCTTGTAATAAAAATAAAGAAAAATACAGGTAGCCGTTCAAATTTCCCGAGAAACACGTCCTGAAACTTGAAAATGTAATTTCAGAAATATTTTTTGGAGCAGCTTATTCCACACCAATTATCAGTAATTTACGCCTTGTGCTCACATTTTAATAAATCTGGTTATATGTAATGGTCTCCGATATAATTATGATCTACAGAATGTTTTCTGAACTATTTACGTTTTCTCCATGTTTTTTTCTTGAATATTCGGAATTTATCACGAAGAACCATTCTCGGGAAAATACCCTGTGAATGACGTAACGAGTTAGGGAGTCTCCTTTCACTGACACCCGCCGATGTTTGTCGATGTTTACCGAGGTCTTCTCTAAATCGCCGAAGCTTATTATACGATGTTCTATTTATTTTACCTATGTCACCACTTCTTTTGCTGTGTTTTATTAGTGCTTTGTTTCATTAAGACTGCCTAAAATATCAGGGCTACAGCCCGCCGATGTTTGCCGATGTTTACCGAGGTCTGCTCAAAATCGCCGAGGCTCATTATGGGTGGCTTACCTTAAGACCATTCTTCGTGAAACCGGCCTCTGAGGTCACTTCCACCATCCGCTTACAGCTTAGCAATTGTTGTGAGTCTTCCGCTCAGCCCTTCAGCCCTTCAGTCTAATATTGGCATACCACCGTCGTTGGCTAGCGAGGCGGGTGGGGGGGGGGCGTAAACCCCTTTAGCAGCAGTGTTGAGGCGCCGCCCATTTAACAAGCCGCGTCCCCCAATGAGGCGTATGTGGCGACTTAGAGCGAAAGAATATTATCTTATTTTTTTCGCACTTTCAAACGGTGTTTAATGGCTACAATTATTCTAAAATTAATAACGGACGAGAAAGAAGCATCCTACGATGAATCATCTGAACGGTAAATATGACGGTGTACCCATTATATATCACAATTATACACAGGAATCATCACAGACGTCTAGACATTATGTATCACATTATACACAGGAATCTTCACAGACGTCTAGACATTATGTATCACATTATACACAGGAATCATCACAGACGTCTAGACATTATGTATCACATTATACACAGAAATCATCGCAGACGTCTAGACATTATGTATCACATTATACACAGGAATCATCACAGACGTCTAGACATTATGTATCACATTATACACAGAAATCATCACAGACGTCTAGACATTATGTATCACATTATACACAGGAATCATCACAGACGTCTAGACATTATGTATCACATTATACACAGGAATCATCACAGACGTCTAGACATTATGTATCACATTATACACAGGAATCATCACAGACGTCTAGACATTATGTATCACATTATACACAGGAATCATCACAGACGTCTAGACATTATGTATCACATTATACACAGGAATCATCACAGACGTCTAGACATTATGTATCACATTATACACAGGAATCATCACAGACGTCTAGACATTATGTATCACATTATACACAGGAATCATCACAGACGTCTAGACATTATGTATCACATTATACACAGGAATCATCACAGACGTCTAGACATTATGTATCACATTATACACAGGAATCATCGCAGACGTCTAGACATTATGTATCACATTATACACAGGAATCATCACAGACGTCTAGACATTATGTATCACATTATACACAGGAATCATCGCAGACGTCTAGACATTATGTATCACATTATGCACAGGAATCATCGCAGACGTCTAGACATTATGTATCACATTATACACAGGAATCATCGCAGACGTCTAGACATTATGTATCACATTATACACAGGAATCATCGCCGACGGCATGTTCCTTCATTATGCGACATGACACACCGCTCTCTGTACCTTACATTCACTTCCTAATCGTTACGGCTCCGTCTCTGTCGATTGCTACCAAGTAGAGCTAGAGATATCGAGAAAAAGAAGAACACATCAATTGTGAATATAAAAAGAGTACTATGTACCGGCGCCGCTAGGGTAGGCTCGGGCGGGAACGTGCGGAAAGTTCAGGGATCAAAACAAATTGCTTACAAAAGAAGGGTGGGGGGGGGGGGTTTATCTCGCGGGATAGGGTGGGAGGGGAGCGGGGGGCGGGGTGTTATCCCGCGGCATCGGGTGGGGTGGGGGGGGGGGGGGGCTGTTATCCCGCGGGATCGATGGATCTGTATGCGGAGTCGGCCACGGTAAGTGAGTTCAACGAGACAGGCCCGCCGGAACGGACACAGGGGCCGCGGGGACATGGTGTGGGTGTTAATGCGGAAACTGCCGAGTGGCCGTCTCACCGACACCGGTGCGTATTACCACATGGATGGTGACACTTCCGGTCTTTTCATCAACTTCTGCAGGCTGGGTAAGGCGTAAACTGCATTCCGAACCAGGACGCCACCTGGCGAACGAAGTTATATATATATACTATATATATATTTACCCAATCTCTCTCGCCAGGTGACGTTGGTAATAAAAAGGCCTTTATTCTGCACAAGTTTAGGCCAAAGGAACATGCTATTTAGCTACATGGTATTTTGTACCAATTTGTAGCATACACAGCGGGTAGAATTTGATAAGATCAAGTATTTGTGCAACTCAGTTGTGTCATCAAATTATAAAATACATAAATATGTGAATGCATAATCTAAACTACTATTGAATTCCACAGAAATTGTTGTTGAAATTGTTGTTGAAATTGTAATTTCGTATTTGTTTCGAATTTCAATAAATTGGGCGAACACATATAAGGTTTCTGTATAAATAACACTGAAGGCATTGTTGTTATAAATCATGATACAAAATTCTTCATGAGCGTTAAATTTAAATAATTGATAAAGTTTTTTAGATGAGTTATTACAACTTGCCCCCTCCCGGCCTATTGCAGGAGTATGGAGGGATGAACGAGAATATATCATTGACTGTTGCGTGCATACATGTTAAAAATAAAGATTGAAATAAATATTTTAAAGCGTAATATATAGAACTTTTCCGCATACTTAGAATAACAGGGCTTTTAAATCTGACATATATAAAGCGTGCTTACTGATAACAGGTGACAAATTCTGAGGAGCAGTGAGTGAGGGGACAATGGTAGCCTGTAAGTGAGGGTGTACGTACAATGTGGAATCGACCTTCCTACCAAACGGGTTTTGTAATGGTCGTAGAAATACCATGTCAACGGAGCCCGTTTTACCTTCCTAGATTACTGGCCTTGGGTGTCACACGGACGGATTATAATAGTACCCCTAGCCTACATCGTGCCATAATCTTCAGCCACTGGCCTCCATGCATTAGAATGCGCCGCCTTGACCGTACCATGCCCCGGGGCTTTGGAGTCCCGACCTCATTAAGTCTATGTCAGACCGCAGCGACCTCTGTCATGAGCGTGGTCTCATGCCATTTGGGACCTGGTCTCCTAATAGATATGCAGACTCCAGTATCGTGGTCCCTGACCCGTCAGGGACGCCGTCAGGGGACCCGACGTCTTAACCATGTAAGGCAAAGCAAACCAAAAATCACAAATTCGATAGATTCGGTAAAAGCACTGGGCCGCTCAATGTCACGACGCATAAGAACCGAGCAAACTATAATTATGATAATATAAATTTCGTCACACCCTCTCACGCAGCTTCCCACAGACATATTATCCTGTTGATCCATGGCTATCATAATTGATTAACTAGCACATGTGAACATCTAATGTATGACCTTCTTTACACACATTACAGGCATGCAAACACTGATGTCGGAACATAAGAGAAAGCGTACGTATATGTCTGGTTGCCACTATGGTTTCTTAGCACTGAAACAAGGCCTATAAATCGATGTTCATATCATTTTGCTTTTCCTGTAGACTATAGAACTCAGATGGCGGTCGACCCAAAACTACCCACAGCGTCAACAGCCATTCTTGTTTTACCTGAATTTCCCTTTTATCACATAGTATATATCAAACACAATTCATCCACGTCGTTAAAGGTCCATTTGGAACAAATACATTTCTGCTGCTTTTAGGCACCCTTCTTCGCCATTAACATGCATATCAGGCTCCCCAGCGATCTCATCCACCTCCAAAAGCCATGTAAGCCAGTCTAGCCTATCACATAACAGTTGTTGACCTTTTATTTGTGACCACCCTGCGACGAATCACAGCTCCCTAGGCAGCTATTGCCTGGTACCCCGACATTCGGGGACTGGCTCCGTGAGAGATTGGAATGAGAGCCAACATCGCATATTCAATGGCGAGCGAACGTACAGTAAGCCATCGCGCACTCTATCGCATGAGAATGCCACAGTTATACGGCCTGATTTTCTCATGCATAATTGCCTCCACATTCGCTTAATCACCCTTGGTCAATGACACATTATTATGATTACTATTGTAGCTTTAGATTTGATCTTTGTTTTGTGTGAGTGTTAATACATTAAGTTATTAGTCCACACATTCAATACAGAAGAACGAGATAGTTTATTCCTTGGCCTGTGTCAGATTATCAAGCAAATGTTATCTTATGTCTGTACGAATGTATTATCCTCATTTAGTCATTCCAGTATCTGGTAAGTGTTATGCAGTAATTAAAGATAAGAGTTTACAAGTGAGCTGAACGAATTTTCAACAACTCGTCTGTGATAACCTCGTCACTAGTGGAGTCTTCTACCGAAACACATAACGTAACGTTAGCAAAGGAACTTTGACATCGTGGCTTCTGATATTGCGACATAAGTGTTTTCTGTCAATAAAAGGTGTAATAATATATTTCTCTTGTCACAGGTGGGACATTAGATGCTCAAATCTCCTAGCGAAAGTTGCTTGATTTACCTTCTAATAACCACGCATATGCTAAAGATTGCCAGATATTATTGGTGTTTATGACACGGGGTTATTTGACCTCAGTTTGGTCAAGTAACCCTTCATGAAGCAAACTTACTATTCAGTGTCCGGGGAAACTCGCGTCTCACAGGAAGGAGATACATTATCCGGCCCAACCTGCAGCTGCGGGGAGCAGTATTAACATATAATTGGACGATTATTATTTTTTAAGTTTTATATATGGTCTACTATATATGGAACTATACTAGAGAATACCAGAGAACGGTGGCTCGATATCCTATGTATTGTCACAACCTTGTGATCCGGAGCAGGTGATCGTAAGAAGCCGCAACTGCACCGCAAATCCCCGCTAAAGCAGCCAAACTGACGCTATGGTTGGAAACCGGCCGGTTTGTTTGTCTGGATCGCCAAGGATTATGTCTAATGAGCACTTGGGATTACTACGCCGGAGGATCACCACATAATTTGGTTATTATGCGAGGATATCACTATGCGGTAAACAATAGACCGTTCCATCTGGCAGCTGTTTCGGGTAACTCAAGCTCGCGCTGCGCTGCATAACATGCAAAAGGCGAGTACTGACTTATAGCTGCATAATGTTCAACAGTTGATCGTAAAAAACTAAAACCCACTTTGCGCAGAAAAATATATAGACTATCAAGTAATACCATGTTAACAACGAGATTGAGGCATAAAAGCTGAGAAAACAGCTGATCTAAATGCCAACCAGCCAATTTAATAACTGTCACTACGCTATCTGTTACAGGAATACACCGACCGACTCCGTACCCATCCGGGTGTATATGGTATGATGACAAGTGTATGATGAGTGTTACAGATATATATAATGTACATAACCTAAATAGAACTCCAGGCGTCTAACCCTGCCCCACCTCAAAGTGAGATGAGGAGCCTGCCGTCTTGGTCGATTCCAGCTTTTCAAATAGGTGTAAGAGCTAAGGATGCTTTTGGTTACCAGCAGACACTAATGTATGGTTGTGGTCGACGCTAAGAAGTATATTACAATACTGGGACCACCTAATGGTCTGCCGCTTTAACCACCCATTTTAATCCGTAGTCATAGACATTATCCCCGGACATTATCCTGTTATATATGTAAGTCTAAGCCTTTCCAAAGCTGAGGGCTTCTGTGCCGTTCACCTTGGTATACACCACACAAGCCCCGTCAGCGCGCGTTGGCGTTGCTAGTCGGAATGCGCCAGACCTTGAGACGGATGAAATTGAATGAGCGGGCTCGTCTGATCCAGTTCTTCAGACATTATGGCGTACCCGCAGGATAACTAACCGAAAAACAGCTAAACCAACTAAAACTGGAAGATATTCACCGTTTACAAAAATTAAAGTTCTATCATAATTTAAAAAATAATAATCTCCCCACGTACTTCTCACAGATCCCCATAACACGTGCCTACGAAATACACTCACATAATACAAGATATAAGGATTATGCTCATACAAGTAGAGTTTACCATGATTATGCGAAGAAATGCACTAGACATTGCCAAATTGAAATTGTAAATACCGAACCTGCAATAATTTTAGATAAGATCAATACGCACAGCCTGATAGGATTCTCAAAGTATATCAAAGATAATATCATAAGCAATTATTCTGACCATTGTAGTCTTTTGAATTGCCATATATGTCAGAAATAAAACTAGCCCCTCCGCCTCGCCCCTCCCCTCCACCGCGACCGCTCCCCCGCGCCCGCCCCCCCCCTCAACATCAGCCCTCTCACAATTTGTAAGTAACATATAATAGAAAATCTCGTGCTTTTCTCACTGTTTGAGTTCCAGTTATATCATTCGTCTATGTTACAACAACTCCAGGTGGCTCAGACGAGAGCGCTGTTCAACCTTAATCTGAGTCTCCTGTGTTAAAGTGATGTTTATCTTTCATCTATGATCATTTATGTATAAAAAAGTATCGCTTTGACGAATAAATGATTTTGAATCTGAATCTGAATCTAACGTGTCGCTCGATGACAATCCGCGGCTGTCTACACGACCGTCTGAAGGTCAAGCCAAGACAATGCAAGGGGCATCCATCTTGTCCGTATAAAGAACAAAAGGAAGAGAGGAACATTGGTGATAGGAATCTGGGTTTAAATCACGAGAGTGCGTCCGAGAAATCACTAGTACCACCTGCTCCATTTGTGCCATCTGCTACATTTGTAACATCTGCTCAATTTGGGCCATCTGCTTCATTTGTGACATCTGCTCCATTTTTACCATCTGCTTTATTAATAACATCTGCTTCATTTGTAACATCTGCTCCATTTGTAACATTTGTAACATCTCCATTTGTACCGTCTGCTTCATTCGTACTATTTGCTCTATTTGTGCAATCGGCTCCATTTGTACCATATCCTTGATTTGAACCATCTGCTCCATTTGTACCATCTTTTTCATTTGTACAACCTGCTCCATTTGTGACATGTTCTTCATTTGTGACATGTTCTTCATTTGTGACATCTGTTTCATTTGTACCATCTGCTTCATGTATGGCATCTGCTTTACTTTTTTACTGGTACCATATACTCCTTCTTAACATGTTTCATTTGTACCATCTGCTTGATTTGTACCATATGCTCTATTTACAACATCTGCTCCGTTTGTACCATCTGTTTTATTTGTAGCATCTGCTTCATTTGTACTATTTGCTCTATTTGTGTCATCTGCTCCATTTGTACCATCTGCTTCATTTGTACCTTCTCCTCCATTTATACCATCTGTTCCATTAATACCATCTACTCCATTTATGCAATCTGCTTCATTTTTGTGCCATATACTCCTTTTAACATCTGCTTCAATTCTATCATCTGCTTCATTTATACCATCTGCTCTATTTGTACCATCTTCCACATTTGTACCATCTTCCACATTTGTACTATCTGCTCGATTTGTACCATATTTTAAATTTGTACCCTCTGCTCCATTTGTACCATCTGCTCCATTTGCAACATCTGGTCCATTTGTAACATCTGGTCCATTTGTACAATCTGTTTAATTGTAACATCTGCTTCATTTGTACAATCTGCTCCATTTGTGCCATCTGCTTCATTAGTACCATCTGCTCTATTCATGTCATCTGCTTCATTTGTACCATCTGCTTCATTTGTACCATCTGTTCCATTTGTACCATCTGCTCCATTTGTACCATCTGCTTCAAATATACCATCCTATATATACCATCGGTTAAACCACCGACCCGCATCACCACACAGGGATTACACATCTAGAGTTGTTGCGTTGGGTTTACATCGAACCGAAAACTTCATTTAAAAAACTTTAATGTTGCGTTCTGTCCCGAAATACAAATCGATAAATACGGCAATTTTTATTCAATTTCGTTGCGTCTTCCGAGCAATACATCAAATGAATACAACAGACAGGACAACAAAACACAGCTCGATCGCGCTACTGGATTGTAGACACATTACGACTTGTGGTTGGAGAAACACCTGGAAAGTCAAGTATTTAGTCTCTCTCTGGTATTTATAGACCACCGTGTGGCACTTACACTAAGTACTAGACCTATGCAAAAAGTTAGTTTGAGACAACATTTATATATTTTGAAAAACACCCGAGTTAGTTCATTCCGGCTGGGGACTTGAATATCGACTTGAATATGTACAAAATGAAGAGAGGTCTTAGGGTACTATTATTAAAACCTGGGGTGAAGCCAAACAGAACAAGAACAAGACAGCACACTAGGGGGTTACCTCGTTACCCTATACTATAAATAGACACCCATGCTGAACCGTTTTATAAATATGTGTCACTTTTGGATGAAATACTTTATGATAAGTATATATGATACATATTACTGTATTACTAGATAAAGCCTATTTCGAAACCAAATGAAACCAAAGGAACGTTTTTCTTGCTGTAAACGGCGTATGATATGTCATCATGTCTTACTCATGACTTGAGATGATGTACCCTGAAAAATCGACGTTAATGTCGTGAGACAGTCTGATGGATCGACATTAACATGTGATTTTCAGGCTACAGTTGATGTGGAATATGCTTATCATTATTCTGCCAAAAAGTTATTTCCGTTTACCACAGCGAGGCAGGAAAGAGCCTCTACGGTCTTTTATCTTGCTTGATGCACATGATTGGGCTGGATGTATTCCCGGACCATCACGATCCAAGGAAGTATGATACCACCAGTCTCACGCCGAGGGAGGGTGAGAGGGTGCATTCGACGCCTTCTATGCTAGCATTGATGTTAACAAGACATGGTTGTTTTATTAACCATATCATACATGTTGAGGACCCTAAATCAAAGCAGGACATGAACTCAAGACACTGCCGCTGCTAATCTTTCCGCTTCGTTAGCAACCATGTGGCAGCTTGAGCGGGTGTAACGCACTGTGCATATTAGACCTTGGCAGAGTTTTGGGAGGGCTCTCCTGGGAGAGAGGTCATGGTGGACATCTTTATGCTATGGGCAAGTGCAAATTTCACAAGTGCCGCCACAGCTCCAGTATTGTCCTCTACTGGAATTTTGATACAACCTTAATAAATCTAAAAATATTGATACGTAACAAGATAAAAATTAAACGTTTTTTCTGAATGCAAAAAAAAATCAAAATTGGCTGGAATTGAACATCAATCTGGAGAAGCGTTTTCCCCCTATTTTATACTAGATATAGTACATGGTCTGCATATGTATAAATAATATTCAGACTTATTACCTACAAATAACGTTACAAATGTCCATGCAGATGTGTGTATTTGTATCCAACTTTATTTATTATTTCAACAGGTAAATTATTTCACGACCCCCACCCTTCATTTGGTGAACTAAAATTTAGTATTTTCTTGTTGGAAATAGGCTTTTACTTAGCTATTCATTGGAGGGTGCTGTCACGTATAAATCGACCTCTTCAAGTTCAGAACAGTCCAGACCATGGCGAGTGAGGGACCATGGAACTGATGTCTGCATATCTAGGAGAACGGGTTCCAAATTCACATCGCCAACGCCAGTAACCAACGCTCAACGACAGGGGTCTGACATGGACGTGATGAGCTCTGGAGTTCAAAGCCAAGGGGCATGATACGATCAAGGCGGCGCATTTACTGCCTAGTAGAGATCAATGGCTGAAGGTGATGGTCCGATGGAGGCTAGGAGACCTGCTATAATCCGTCCGTGTGACACCCAAGTTCAGCAATCCCTCAAAATCGCACCTCAAAGCGGAAGTATCCACGATCAGAAGAAAAGTAATGTGGAAGTCGACCGTGGTTTTCCCGAACGCTTTCACGTCTTTCATTGTCGACTAAAAGCACTTTGCCTTTTAATGTGGCATCTCGTGTTATCCGATATCAGTCACACATTAAATATTTCCGACTACTACGGCTTGAACGATTTAAGTTAAGGGTTTTAAAATGTCCCCACAGCCTTTGTGCCAGGACCGATGATTGCAGCATTTCTGCTGACGTGCGTCCATCCCATAGGCATATATTGAACCAGACAGAGTTATTTAGAACTGATTTTCACCCCCTTTGGAGCATCTTCTGAGTTACCGGTTCAAACGTTCCACACGCAGTGTCAACGGCCGTCGGCAAGGGGAAGTGACGCTATGGACGCTTTTGTAGTCAGATATAGGCACAAGTTTTGACTCTTGTGGAGAGAAAATTCCTGAAGTTGGATTGTTTTGGGTCATTGGTGCGGGATATGTTAGGGGTTTATAATCTGAACCTCAGCGCCTCAGATTTGTGTTCTTAGCAACCCACCTCGAAATGTAACTTCAATAATAAGGTAATCTGCTATGATACTTGGGTGAAACTGGGGAGATAATACTTGTGATGAACCATAGATGAACTTGTCGTATCCATAGATTTGCCAAGTATTAATGTGATACATTATTATGGTATTATACAGAGCATTCAAAGACAAAGTAGAAACCTTTAATGGTACTTTAAAAAAGGCAAAACATGTTAGTAAACCTGCATATAAGAGTCTTCTTAGCAGAATTGCTACAGTACCGAGGACCCACTCCACGCATGGAGAGTTGGTACAGATGTGTCAGAGACCTATTATTTAGTTTCTTTTCAAAATATATTCAAAACAACACGGTGTGTGAAATTACAAGAATTTATATACCAGTTACTGGTCCGTATTTCATCAACAAATGAAGTATTATATAAATGGGGTCTGAGTGGCTTGGAAATAGAAAGGGAATTTCGATGTAAAATATATCCTCTTTGGTGGTAAAGATATAGCCATTGATTTCGTTTTGATGTTACGAAACACCATCTATAATCTTGCAAATGTAGTTCAAGGTTCCCAGATTTAAAAACATGTTTTGGCACGATTACGAGTATGCGCTGACTTAGATTATCGAATCAAACTACCTGACGACTAAGATAACATATAGATAACATATGGATAACATATGCGTCATACATATAATGACTACATAGTATTTGTCATTCAGTTGTTATTCGAATTTTTTTATCGTTTGCGTCTCTTTAAAATGCTGCATAACGGAGTTTTACGCTTGTGTGGTGGCAGACCACCTCTGCCTTCTCTAGTTTTATCATGTGAAAGAATTAGGAACAGTAAAATCATTTATCTTTGCTACTTGGAATTGATAAGCGTAAAGCAGCCACTTTTATGGGGCAATGGTTGTCAATCGAGATTAGCCTGCCGAGAAGAAGCAGGGAACCAGTCATGTTGGCGCTAATCGAGTAGCACGACCCTTCTCATTGGTCCGTTGTCCCCAGGGTGCCGTGCGCAGTCTGGCATTAATGGCTTCTGACAGAAACGGTGTCAAAGAAGCTGAAGAAACGTTATGGATACTCTAGACATCCGCTTCCTTTTTACACTCTCTCTAACATTCAATCGATAGCTTCGAACAAAGTGGTCTAGCCATGAATATACTAGTGGGCGGTTCGGCGAATCACATTAGCCAAACAATAAATGGATGAAGGCTTATTTTTTTGATAATATCGAGGATTGAAGTAGATTTTGACCCAAGGAAGCAGTGAAGGTGTTGTTGGGGAGCCGGTGGGGGAGTAGGGGGGAGGGGGATTCTACTCATGGGCTTGACTCCCAATTATGTCGGTCTAATATATCGCCTAAAGGTTGTAGCGCCATCTATTTTAGGTTAAATCGGTATGGGGTGAGGCATTGTCTGCAGGAAGGAAAAGCGTTTAGCTTAAGGAGAATGCCTTATTTGTACCTTTGCCCCTTTGGTACTCGACCAAATTGTTTCTCCATTGGCCATAGTTTTTACTTGTTGCCCCTGTCTCATCTGTCATCTGTCTGTTTATGTCCATCCTAACCACCATTTATTTATACCCTACATACCCTACCGAGTTGCGCATGGAGGAAATGGCCGGGGATGCGAGGTCGGTTTAGGTATGGCCATGGGTGCACAATCTAGGTGGGATGAGAGCCAGTTCTGTTGGAAGACCCAGAAGAAAAAAAGCTGACACGAAATGATAATGGGTAAGTAATTTACGACTTGTGTTCTGAGTAAAGGTAACGTTAAAACTGCGGACAGGCGGTGTTTGGTGTGATGTAAATCACGGGATCGTAGAGTAATCTGGATGTGTAATCCCTGCGGGCTGACGAGGATCGGCGGTACAGCTCAAGGGGTAAGACATTTGGTCATCAAGGGATTAAACGTTTCCTGGAAGCCTTCTGCTGCCTGTCGTATGTTGTCGAAAGCCGGAGACAGTCGCGTGATAGGCATTCAGGCGAGGTCCATGTCGCCGTTGATCAGTGTAGGCGGATCAAAGCTGGCAGCACTCCGGCGCCATTAAGCAACCCGTTAGTGAATACTTGATATACTCTCCAGTTACCGAAATAACTAACGTTTGTTCCCTTCACCACATCACGCATCTGATTCGGAATGTCATTGCACCGCATAAAATCGGCTTTCAGAAAGGTTATACTTGCTTTGTAAAGCTTTGCAGAACGCTACTCAGCCACTATAATGTCAAGTTTTATAATACTTTATGATATAATAATCTATATCCCATTTGCTTTACATTTTATATGTAAAACTTATGCAGGATCAATGTTTGGCTTATAGGCTGCCCTCGACAAGCTGTGGGTTGTTTGTAATTGGGGACTAAAGAGGACTTCACACATCGAGACGACCTCACACACTATAGACAAGTCAGCATTTCAAATGTGTGGCCGCTTTGATAGTTTCAATTACTGGAAGAGTGGCGCTGTGTGTAACGGGAGTTTTAGCTTTTTTGTATACATTCACATGCTCTCGTTGTACTCAACGTCATGCTTAAAGTGTTCGTGCCACGATTGCATGCCAGAATGCATGACCTAAATATACCGGATTTAAACTGTTTGGCTCCCAACCAAGAATCCATCGATTCGTTCCTCAATGACGTCATTGTATTAACGACAATTAAAACAAAATGTATGACCTAAATATACCGGATTTAAATTGTTTGGCTCCAAAACGGGAGAAATCATTGTCCGTTCCTCAATGACGTCATTGTATTAACGACAATTAAAACAGGAATTAAAACACAGAACACCGGATGAGAACTGTTTATCTTCTATGCATGACCTAAATATATCGGATTCCAAGTGTTTGGCTCCCAACCAAGAATTCATTGATCCGTTCCTCAGTGACATCATTGTATTGACGATGATAGGAGCATGCGAATAAACATGAAACAAATATTTCTGCGATTTGGTATCCACATACACGAAGAATAATCGTTCCATTGTTGAAAAAGCATTGAAAAAGCCTTGTTTAAAAACATTGTATTAAATATTGCTATGCAAGTGTACGCATGGGTTATCTGCATCCCGTGGTTGTTGTTATTGCGCCACAATGGGCCACTAAAGTGGCCACTATGACCTTGCGGCGTCCTTTGGAGGCCCATAACCGAGTTGCTGCACTCAGGTCGTCATCGGTGACGCTATACTGACCTGAGAAACGCTGGTTTGTCACGATTCATTGGCTGTTGGTTCCTGCGGGTCAGAGATCACTTCCGGCAATGTTATGACTTGAATGGATACATATTGAATATATTAAAGACAGTATTCTTACTCCATTTAAGAAAGTAACACCTCATGATTTACACCCATTATAATCATCTTCAATACACTGAGAGAATGCCGTATAATTTAACACTTTCTGGCAGCTCTCTTGGTCAGGTGATAAATTGATAGAAATCTTGTACTATCATCTCTTTGTAAAGCGATATCAAATTTAATAAAATTTGACATCTACCGTGTCTAGCAAGAACATAGTTAATAAGAGCTGTCGCAGGCGGCCATATTGAAGCAGGGGCGCCATCTTGGAACATGTCGGCTATCTTGCAATTTTTAGCCCATAATCTGCATCTGCACCCCAGAGAACATATGAAACTACACCAAAAACACTAACATCGGACGCATAGATATATTCCTAGAGAACAGGGTACAAATCGTAATTCTATCGTCGTGTGGCGACTATCTTGAAAAAATGGCGGCTATCTTGAAATTGTAACAAACCCGTAGTAACCATCTTTGTGCTAGCATAGCTGTCTAAAACGAATCAAAATTAGACGCCCACAAGCTATTGTAAGAATGTTGTAAATATAAGCTCTCGCTGGCGGCCATCTGGGAGAGTGGCCACTATCTTAGAAAAGGGCCACCATCTTAGTTTTTGATATACAGTGTACCCGGCCAATATTTTCTCCCGAGGAGACATTTCCAGCAGTGGATACTATGGGCAAACCCATTTACATCCCCTCCCCCCACCCTCCTCAAGCAAATTCTATATTTAGGGGGTTTAAACAATCCTCAAGGTAGCGCATGTCCCTCTTCACAATCTTGGATTCACTGTCGTTAGTATGCTAAATTTAGTCTTAGCGCTATGTCCGGTCATACGTTAAGACCACTCTTCATGAAACCGGCCCTTAACGTCATTGGCAGTCTAATATTTGCATATCACAGTCGTCGGCTGGCCAGATTGATAAATTTGGTTTTGCACCCAGTATTTGGGTATAGGAGTAAGGGTGGGGGAGGGGGCGTAAACCCTTTGGCAGCAATGTTGAGGAGTCGCAGCCCGTTTAAAAGGCTGTGTCCCCCCATGAGAGGTTTCTGGGGAATCCATTATATGGGGCTACCTGCAGCGAAAGATTATCTATTTTCTTTCATATTCATAAACAATGTTTAACGGCTACAATTATTCTCAAAGGTAAAACAAGGCGAGAAAGAAGCATCAATACGACAAATCATCTGATGGTAAACATGACGGCGCGCACATTATGTATCACATTATACACAGGAATCATCGCAGACGTCTAGACATTATGTATCACATTATACACAGGAATCATCATAGACGTCTAGGCATTATGTATCACATTATACACAGGAATCATCGTTGACGTCTAGGCATTATGTATCACATTATACACAGGAATCATCGCAGACGTCTAGACATTATGTATCACATTATACACAGGAATCATCGCAGATGTCTAGACAGTATATATCACATTATACACAGGAATCATTGCAGACGTCTAGACATCATGTATCACATTATACACAGGAATCATCGCAGACGTCTAGGCATTATGCATCACATTATACAAAGAAATCATCGTAGACGTCTAGACATTATGTATCACATTATGCACATAAATCATCATAGACGTCTAGATATTATGTATCACAATTATACACAGGAATCATCGCAGACGTCTAGACATTATGTATCACATTATACACAGGAATCATCGCAGACGTCTAGACATTATGTATCACATTATACACAGGAATCATCGCAGACGTCTAGACATTATGTATCACATTATACATAGAAATCATCGTAGACGTCTAGACATTATGTATCACAATTGTACACAGGAATCATCGCAGACGTCTTGAAATTATATAACACAATTATACACAGGAATCATCGCAGACGTCTAGACATTATGTATCACAATTATACACAGGAATCATCGCAGACGTCTTGAAATTATGTAACACAATTATACACAGGAATCATCGCAGACGTCTAGACATTATGTATCACATTATACACAGGAATCATCGCAGACGTCATGTTCCTTCATTAGGTGGCATGACACACGGCTCGCTGTACCCTACCTTCCCTTCCTCCTCGTTACGGCCCGTCTCTGTCGACTGCTACCAAGTAGACCTACAGATCTGGAAAAGAAGTAGAACACATCAATTGTGAATATAAAAAGAGTACCATGTTCCGGCGCCGCTCGGGTAGGCTTGGGCGGTAACGTACGGAAAGGGATCAGGGATCAAAACAAATCGGGTGGGAGGGGAGGGCGGCGGGGTGTTATCTCGCGGGATCTGGGGGGAGGTGTTATTCCGCGGGATGGGTGGATCTGTATGCGGAGTCGGCCACGGTAAGTGAGTTCAACGAGACAGGCCGTCGGACCGGATACAGAGACCACCGGGACATGGTGTAGGTGTTGATGCGGAGACTGCTGAGTGGCCGTCTCACCGACACCGGTGCGTATTACCATACTTCCGGCTTTTTCATCAACTTCATCAACTTCTACAGGCTGGGTAAGGCGCACGCTGCATTCCGAACCGGGGCGCCACCTGGCGAAAGAGGTTATATATATATATATATATATATATATATACTATATATATATATATATATATATATACACTATATATATAGATTTACCCAATCTCTCCCGCCAGGTGACGTTGATACTGAAAATACCTTATTCTGCACAAGTTTAGGCCATAGAAACATGGTACTTAGCTAAATGGTATTTTGCAGTATTTTGTAGCATACATAGCAGGTTGCATTTGATAAGATCAAATGTTTGTGCAACTCAGTTGTGTCATCAAAATATAAAATTCATATACATCCGAATGCATATTCTAAACTACTATTCAATGCTTCAGAAAGTATACTTCATAACTGTTGTTGAAATTGTAACTTCGTAATTGTTTCGAATTTCAGTAACTTTTGCGAACACAAATAAGTTTTTTTTTAAAATAACACTGAAGGCATTGTTGTTATGAGTCGCTATAAAACAATTATGAGCGTTAAAATTAAATAATTGTTCAAGTTCTTTAGATGGGTTAATACAACTGGCCCCTCTCGGCCTATTGCAGCAGTATGGAGGGATGAACTAGAATATATCATCGACTGTTGAGTGCATGCATGTTTGAAATAAATATTGAAATAAATATACGAGAGTGCGATGAGTGAGAAGTCACTAGTACCACCTGCTCCATTTGAGCCATCTGCTTCATTTGTAACAGCTGCTTCATTTGTAACCACTGCTTCATTTGTACCATCTGCTCCATTTGTACCATCTGCTTTATTTGCAACATCTGCTTTATTATAACATCTGCTCCATTTGTACCATCTGCTTCATTCGTACGATTTGCTCTATTTGTGCAATCTCCTCCATTTGTACCATATCCTTCATTTACATCATTTGCTCCATTTGTACCTTCTTTTTCATTTATTCAATCTGCTCCGTTTGTGATATCTGTTTTATTGTACCATCTGCTTCATTCATGGCATCTGTTTCATTTGTACTATCTGCTCCATTTATACCATCTGCTTCATCTCTACCATCTGCTTCATTCGCACCATTTGCTCTATTTGTGTCATCTGCTCCATTTGTACCATCTGCTTCATTTGTACCATCTGCTTCATTTATACCATCTGCTCCTTTTGTACCATGTGCATCATTTGTACCATCTCCTCCATTTATACCATCTGTTCTATTTATACCATCCACTCCATTTATGCCATCTGCTTGGCTTTTGTACCATATACTTCTTTTAACATCTGCTTCAGTTGTATCATCTGCTTCATTTATACCATCTGCTCCATTTGTACCATCTTGTACATTTGTACCATCTACTCTATTAGTACCCTCGGCTACATTTGTACCATCTGCTCCATTTGTACCATCTGCTCTATTTGTAACATCTGGTACATTTGTAACATCTAGTCCATTTGTAACATTTGGTCCATTTGTAACATATGGTCTATTTGTACCATCTGTTTCATTGTACCATTGGCTTCATGTGTACAATCTGCTCCATTTGTGTCCTCTGCTTCATTTGTACCTTATACTCCTTTTTAACATCTGCTGCATTTGTACCATCTGCTCCATTTATACCAACTGCTCCATTTCTACCATCTACTCCATTCGTACCATCTGCTCCATTTGTACCATCTGCTTCATATATACCACCAGCTCCATTTGTAACCTCCCCCCCCCGCAGGCTTTTCTATCCCATTTCTCCCCAAGTCTCCCCCTGAAGGCCAATCGACGATTACTCTGGCCTACGGCACCATGACCCGCGCGCGCAGAACCTCCATTTGTCACCCTGTTTGAATTCCACACCCGGGCACTGTCTTCGGTACGCTGCAGTCACCAGTCAACAAGGGGTTTCCAAGAAACAGTTAACCCCGTGAAAGGCAAGGCCAACCAGCCCTACCTTTTCCGTCATGAGTAGCGATCTTCCCCAGCCCTCCCGCCACACCAGTCGATTTGTCCGTCGCCCTCTACATACCCTCAAGCTTTCCTTCTATATAACAACCTGACATGGTCTGGAGGGAATGCGGGCCAAGTTCCTTTAACCTCACCAGTTAAACCCCCGACCCTCATCACCACACAGGGATTACACATCCAGAGTTGTTGCGTTGGGTTTACATCGAACCAAACACCTCCTTCAAAAAACTTGAATGTTGCCTTCATTCCCGGAATACAATATAAATACGGCAATTTTCTGTTAATTTCGTTCAGTCTTCCGAGCAATACATCAAATGAATACAACAGACAGGACAACAAAACAACGCTCGATCGCGCTCCCGGATTGTAGACACATTACGACTTGTGGTTGGAGAAACAAACACCGGTGGAAGGTCAAGTATTTAGTGTCTCTTCTGTATTTATAGCCCATCGCGTGGCACCTACACTAAATATCAGACCCTTACAAAAAGTTAGTTTGAGACAACATTTATATATTTTGAAAGACACTCGAGTGAGATTTGAATATCGATTTACAAAAAAATAACCATTAAAAATCAATATTGCGAGGCAATCTCAATCTCAAGTTCCCCCAAAATAACCCTACATACTTGATTCTCGTCAATATTGCTGAAACTCTGAACCCATAGGGTGCTATTATTACAACCTCGGGTGAAGCAGAAAAAATAAGACTCATCAAGACCAGGGGGAAGGCGGTACACAAACGTTATCGTCAACACCGTTTCATCCGTTCCTGCACACAACGCCTCGCCTCAGACCTATATATTCCGCCTCCTCCTGGTTCTCTACTCTAGCAAGCACGGTGTTCCATACCGCGCTGTATCAAGCCGATATATTCATTGCTAGGCCATTTTGTTTGCGGCTATCGATTGTATCTTATGTCCCGAAATGGCAGGCAATCTGCGAAGAGCCTTAAAAACGGAGCCGACGTCTGGAGTATCCATGACGTATCTTTAGCTTCTTTGACACCGTTCACCTCCGAAGCCATTAAAGCCAGGCTGCGCACGGCACCCAGGGGACAACAGACTAATGGGATGGGTCGTTCTACTCGATTAGCGCCAACATGTTTGGTTCTGCCTGGGAGGCCAATGTCGATTTTCGTACACAATTGGTGGCTTTACGCTAATCAGTTAAAGCTGGCAACGACTTTGTGGGAGGCAAATATGAGTTTACTCTTCCTGATCGTTTCACATGATAAATCTAAAGAAGGCAGAGGTGGTGTCTGGCAGCACACTAGGGGGTTACCTCGTTACCCTATACTATAAGGTGACACCCATGGTGAAGCGTTTTATAAATATTTGTTAATTTTAATGAAATACTTAATGATAGGTCCATATAGAACTTATTGATGTATTACAAGGTGCGCCTTGCTGTAAACGGCGTAGATATGTCATCATGTCTTACTCATGGTGTTATCTGGTTAGAGTAGCTGTCACATCTAGCTCAGCCAATTACCATGCTTTTATTTCTTATTACTCAAACTAGTTGGTCTCCAGCATATCATGTAAGTTGCAGAGGTGCTAAGTACATTGAGGGTTTGAAATTCTTTTGGTCTGTGATAACCAGGTAACAAGTGGATAAATGACATTAAGTATATAACTATGGATTTGACGTATATATACATGTGCATGCTTAGTATATAACATATATAATCCATTAATACCTATGCATGGCATAAAAGCCTAATGAATACTGCAAATATCTATTTTATAATAAATTGCTCCTAACAAGGTACTAATTGATACTAATGGCATGCAAAAAAGGCTGATCTTTAGCAAAAATTAATTTATTGGGAATAAATATTTTGTGATAATTTTAGTTTTCTTGTAAAGTATTTTTCATTGAACGTTTGTTATTGTTTGTGAGTGTGCAGGTCCCACTGATGGTGACTTTAATTAAATTTGCATTGATGAATTTATTCATATAAATTGGAGAAACCTTGTACCTAAAGACTAACAAAATTAGTGTTAATATTTTCACCTTTTTCTTACTAAAAATATTGTTATGGTGAGTAGTAGTCCCGGGAGACCAACTCCGTGGGTGAGTAGTGGCTGGTCCAGAGAGATCAAAGAGACCTCGGGTCGTGGGGTACGTCTGCCTTCAGCCCCCCCACCTTTTTTTTTGTCCTTTTTCATTTGCAAATTAGATGCCATTTTAGATATGAACTTGATAAACCAAATTAAATTGTGGCCAGGGCATAACATTTCAAGTGAACCGTGCCTCAGCCGTTCGCATGCAATTTTCAAATGTACCGCTAAATTGGATGATTCAACCTCCCGCGACACCCTCCCCCCTTCCCCCTTACACATCCTTGGATCCAAGCCTGTAGTCATGTAGCTAGGCTAGCCTACAATTAGGTGACGGTCACAAACTCGTACATATAATTCATAAACCCGTACTCACACTGTAACTGAGTCATTGTCTCTGTCAGTGTCAGTCACAGTGATAACTAAAAGTAAAATTGCCAGGATCAACTGTTCCTGACACTGACGCAGAGACTGTGTGTGTGTCTGACCCAGTGACAGCCTGAGACAGTAAAAATGAGTCTCACTGACCACACCGACACGGGTGGCAATGCACTGGTGCAGCCAGTTCAAAAGCTGTCAGACGAACAAACATACAGTTGCCAGAGTGCAAATGCAGGTCAACAAACTAGCGAATGGCGTAGAATTACCCGCAGTATTGCACAATGAATTAAGTAACACTTTTCTGTGATCGTTGTTTCATCACATTATCAGTTTCTGGGCTGTTAATTTTCTTTGCAAAACGGGGATTTCAAGCAATTTAAGTGAGTAGCAAAGCTAGCAGACGACCAGTCATTTTGTTACACGGGGACGCTTATAGTTTACGATTCCGGTGGGTGGCGTTCCGTTTACGAGGGCGACTTTGCATATGAACGCGAACCAGTCAGTAAAAGCGGAAACAGTCAGTTACAAGTCGGGTACCAGTCTGACCAGTAGAACACAGCCCGAGCGCCCTCTGCCGGGAAAGTGGTAAGGAATATTTACCGCGGCGCGGATCGTTAAACTCATAAATGTATTGTAATTTAAAGCTTAAATGAAGTTTTAGCGTTTCAATAATTTATCAGTTACCTTTCTAGGGTAGATAATTGTATTATTAAAGACTTCACATAACACATTTCGACCACGTTTAGGGGATAATATTTTGGTGCCGCTAAAATTTTCTCCTTAATTCAATTCAATTCAATACCATTTATTTAAGCAAGATCGAATGCATACAAACGTAAAATACAAAACAACATGATAACCAATTCTTACTCTGGAGACTCCTATTAAGACCACGAAGATCGCTAGCATAGGAGCCACCAAAAAAACCCCAGTAAAACAAAAATCATCGCGTAATCGTAATGGAACAGGTATGGGACAACATAAATGGAGTTATATTGCACTTATATGTATGTAAATGTAGGAATCTTGCGATAAAAAAAATGAAAGATTTACACGTAGCCCATTTCTAGAGATATATAAAACAGGGGAGGACCTCTAATAACCTAATCATTTTTACAAATATAACAATTAACTAAATGACATTCCGGTGAATACCTCTCGACTAAGAAATTTTTGATATATTTTGAGAATCCTGCCAGTACATGTGTCTCAATCTTATTCAATATAATATCTGGCATTTGGTTTCTACATCTAGCAACGTGATATCTCAAACATTGTTCGGCAAACTTATGCTTCACACGTGTAACTAACAGATCGTCCTTGTGTCTTGTGTTGTAATTATGCAGATCCGACAATTTAGAGATCAAATCAGTTAAATGATCAGATCTGGCAGATCACCGTGGAGATACTTGTAATAGAATTTTAGATGGTGGTAAATCACTATGTCAGCCAACTTCAACATACTAAATTGTTTAAATAATGGTTCCGAATGAGAAAGGTACGAGCTCTTGGCTATGATACGAATCGCCTTTTTTTGCAATAGCCTTATACGATCAGCTTGGTAACCCCATGCTAGAACATTATAATGTAAATGGGGTAGGATTAAAGAGTTGTATATAAGTTTCAGAACATAGGATGGTACGGTACGTTTTAACTTGCACATGACTCCAATAACCTCAGCTGTTTTAGAATATATCTTATTAAGGTAAGCCACCCATAATAGCAAGGTAAAAGAACTCGGTATTTGTGATTATTTTATGAAAGTATATCCAATTACACACCTTCTTGTGAATTTTTAGAATACTTTACCGTCCCATTAAAAAAATATTCTCCATTTTCCAAGTATACCCCCATATCACAAAATGACCAAAACTTGACACCTACCAGGAATATGTAATTTTGCTACAATTCAGCTCAATATTAAGTCATGATCATCAGTAATAGCTCTTTAGAAAGCTTAAACTTAGTGCAATACAGGAATGATATTCAACAATGTAAATAGTAGCCACAAAAAATAACAGAATGGCAATAATAAAGTGCAGTTATGCAAAAACAGGACCGTTTTTGCCAAAATTCGAAATCACCACCTTCACAATATTGGCTATAATTTCATCAAAAATTAAAAAATCTTGACACCAAACCACGTTTAAAAAAAAAAATTCTTGTAACAAAAGTAAAGAAAAATATAGGTAGCCGTGCAAATTTTCCGAGAAACAGGTCCTGAAACTTCAAAATGATATTTCAGACATATTTTTTGGAGCAGCTTATTTCACACTAATTATCAGTAATTTACGCCTTGTGCTCGCATTTTAATAAATCTGGTTATATATAATGGTCTCCGATATAATTATGATCTACACGAATGTTTTCTGAACTATTTACACGTTTTCTCCATGTTTTTTTCTTGAATATTCGGAATTTATCACGAAGAGCCATTCTCGGGGAAATACCCTGTGAATGACGTCACAAATTGGCGATTCCCTGTGAATGACGTAACGAGTTAGCGCCGATGTTTGTCGATGTTTACCGAGGTCTTCTCTAAATCGTCGTAGCATATTATACGATGGTCTATTTATTTTACCTATGTCACCACTTCTTTTGCTGTGTTTTATTCGTGCTTTGTTTCATTAAGACTGCTTAAAATATCAGGGCTACAGCCCGCCGATGTTTGCCGATGTTTACCGAGGTCTGCTCAAAATCGCCGAGGTTCATTATGGGTGGCTTACCTTAATGTGACCGTTCCATTTGAGATCCATTGATTGATGTGTCAAACGGCGAGAACACGGTTATTTAGAACTGCTTTTCCCCCGCTTTTGAACATCTGCTGACTTACCGGTTCAAACATTCCACACGCAGTGTCAACGGCCGCTGGGAAGGGGAAGTGCGCTCGCTATGGACGTTTTTGTAGTCAGATGTAGTTAAAGCTAGGGCGCCCCCTGTCGCACATGGTTATGATGTTGCACCAAAGGCACAAGTTTTGACTGTTGTGGAGAGAATATTCCTGAAGTTGGATTGTTTTGGGTCATTGGTGCGGGATGGTTATCAATCAAGATTAGCCTCCCGGGAAGAGGCAGGGAACCAGTCATGTTGGCGCTAATCGAATAGAACGACCCTTCTCATTGGTTCGTTGTCCCCAGGGTGCCGTGCGCAGCCTGGCATTAATGGATTCTGAGAGAAACGGTGTCAAAGAAGCAGAGGATACGGCATGGATACCCCAGACATCGGCTCCCTTTTTACAGGCTCTCTGCAGATTGTCTACCATTTCGGGATATAAGATGCAATCGATAGCTGCAAGCAAAATGGCCTAGCCATGAATATACTAATGGGCTAAAGCGGTACGGAGAATCACATTTTGCCAAACAATAAATGGATGAAGGCTTATTTTTTATGCTATCGAGATTCGAACCAGATTTTAACCCATGGAAACAAAGAAGGTGTCATTGGGGAGGCGGTGGACGGGGGGGGGGGGGGGGAGGGGGAGCGGGGAGGTAGTTAGCTGTGGGAGGAGGAGGAGGAGATGGGGGAGTGCCGACATCGAAAGGGAAACTTGATGCTGGTTGAATTTGAATTGTAGATAGATTCCACTCATGGGCTTGACACCCAATTATGTCGGTCTAATATCGCCCAAAGGTTGTGGCGCCACCTTTTGTAGGTTAAACTGCTATATGGGATGAGCCAGCAGGAACGGAAAAGCGTTTAGCTTAAGGTGAATGCCCTATTTGTACCCTTACCCCCTTGGTACTCGATCAAATTGTTTCCCCATTGGCCATAGTTTTATTAATTGCCCCTTCTCGTCAGGCCTTTTAATTCCTTTCTAACCACCATTTATTTATACCCTACATTACCGAGTTGCCCATGCAGAATGGGGATTGGAGTGGGGGAGGGGGATGGGAGGGGGGACGGTTTACGTATGGTAATGTGTGCATAATCTAGGTGAGACGAGAGCCAGTTCTGTTGAAACACTCAAAAGAAAAAGACACGAAATGATCCCGGTTAAGTAATTTAAGACTTGTAGTCTGAGTAAATTTAACCTTTTAAACGTCTGACAGGAGACGTTTTTTGTGATCGGGATCGCGGGATCACGGACTAATCTGGATAAGTAATCCCTGGGGACTGATGAGGATCGGCGGTTCAGCTCAAGGGGTAAGACCTTCGGTCATCCACGCCAGTTAGTGCGATGGGAATGGACTGCGGGGGGAGCGGGATTGCGTGGGGAGGGGTAGTTCAACAAATTAAACGCGGTCCGCTCCCAACGTGTCGCGCACCAACGTTTAATATCCTCGCTATTCTTTTCCATTAGCAGAGTTCCGACCTGACTCAGGTCGGGAGATAAGCGGGTCGCTTACCTTTATTTAAGCATGGAAATGAATGCATTAAATATATATTCCGGTAGAATGGTATCTTAGCTTTCGTTTCAGCTTAAATTAAAAGCAAAATGCGACATGAGTAAGGTTCTGCGATATTATTTTCATGCAGCCCCATCAAATTTGCGCGGCCGCAGCCCACTCGGTTGTTACAACGGCGCTATATGAATGTCAAGGCCGCGTCGATAAAGTTCTAAAATACGGAATGACATGTGTACCGTCTGACACTCATGCTTTGGCCTCAACCTTCCTGTTATTTGTTATTGTATATGCCCCAAAGTCAAGTTACATTTATTTAGTAAGATATGAGGCACTAAATACTCTCACGCAAGCCATGACATTGTGATTCAGACGCTCGCGATCATTCTCGATACAAAAACTATTTCATGTGACGTCATACCGGTATGCAAATTACATTGCAGGCTGTTCCATTTGTTGCACTCCCGCCTCATGCACTCGCATAGGCCAACATGTAGGGAACGTGCTTCTATGGGGAGACACGGCATCAGAATAAGTAGCGCTGATACAGCCGTGGTTCCTTCGTGGTCGCTTTCGTTGAGGTTGGGGGTATCAAAATATCAGAGTGGATTTCAGGTCACAGTCGTGGCATCCGTGGGTTGGTACGATATATATGGGCCGGACTGACTGACCAATGACGAATTCCCACGCTACCCCCAAACTCACTGGATCTCTGAGACAACCATGTAAAATCTGCCTGTCTACATTACAAGTATATATCGTCTGCCACACAGAGGGATTTGACAGCTTCACCGGGGAGTGAGGGGCCGGGGGGGGGGGGGGGGGGGGGGGGTTGCGCGGGTTTTGGCATTAAAACGCCCCGACCGACGGGATTTTGGCGTTGAAGTAGGGGAGGCTTTACCGCGGTACCCCCCCCCCCCCCCACGTCCACGCACCCAGCAATAACGCCCCCCCTCCCGCCCCTCCGGGACAGCCACCCAGCCGCGAAGTAAGGAACAAACCATTTGCTACCCATGATTGAGGCAGGGGGTGGGTATGGTTATTAAAAAAAATGTTAGACCTTAAAAGTTTCGCACAACTGTTTTAAAAAATCCGGTTAAAGCGCAAAGAATTCGGCCACAAAACCAAAAACATCACTCCATCCCACATCTTCACAGAAGCTAAAAATCAGGTCCCTCCACGGGCCTGGTAATAAAAGAATTCGTCCCTAGTCACAGTCGCATCCATTATCGCACCGCAAGCGTCATTGTTGTTCTTTCTCTGTGATTGTTGATGTCTAGTCTGAATACAGCACGCCATGCCCTGATGCCTGGCGGTGAATGTTGCCAGCGCATGCACGTAGAATTTGTAATTTGTACTCCGCTTTCAGTAGCAGCAAGTTCACATGCAGAGTTTTATATTCCCAGCATTATTGTTTCAATCCAAGTAAAAAGCCCCTAAAACATGTCACGCTAAAGTTGCTAACTTTAACTTTACCAGACTCGCGTCCTTTTCACGACATTACTGAGAAGAACGGAAAATTTATACAGAGATCGCACATGGACCTTTATTTTTGACGTCAACATCATCCTGCTACAAGCCGCCTGTTTACACCATATTCCTTATTTTGGTAAGTACAACTTTTGCTGAATATAAATTTTGCATATATATATTTCGTTATATACTGTGAAAAAAGCGCCAATGTGGCTAAAACACATCGTTATCTCCATAATGAAACATCCGCCCATCTTAACAGTTCAACTTCTGATGACCTCTGATAGCTTGAATACTTGAGCATTGCAAGAGTAACTATAAAGGTGACAAATGAACGGGATAGCGCCTGGCCACGTGAATGAGAATACCGGCGGCTACATATCCAGTAGGTTCCTGCGCAGGCGGTCCAGTCTTTTGCTCAGCTGCTGAATCTTGGGGAAGAATTTCCCGGGGTGCTTTGGCCCTTCGCTATGTTGGTATTCGGGAAATGCTCTGTGCTGCCTGCCTATGACCCTCATGCAGAGTCGTTCTTCTCGAAGCAAAGACACAAGCTGCGCCACATTTCCGTCTCGTGCGGCGTGACGCCTTCTGTGGCGGTATAGCTCTTTCTCCGCGATCTTTGAGTCAAACACAACATCCAAGGCCTCTCCGAGCGGACCGATGACTTGGCTGCACCGGGCTATTGTTTCGTCCGTGTAACGGCCACCTGCGGTGTCGAGAAGGTCCTTGAACAGGCGATTCAACATTTCGTTTACCAAGTCCATGGGTAAATTTCTACCCATGCCCCCCGAGTAGTTCACCGTTCTGTTCCACATGATGTCCATCTGGAGCTTCTCTGGCAGCCAGCCAAGTTGTCCCGCGATCAAGCGATGGGCCAATATTGTGTATTTTGGATGCTTTGGAAAAAAACTCGTGACTAAGTCATACTTCCAAAAGCTCAGCATATCCTGGCCGTCGGCTTCCCGAACGGCATCCCGACGAACTAACAGGGGCAGACCAGTCCATAGAAGTGCCATGGAATGGGCAAATTTCCAGTCTTGCTTTTTTTGGAGTGGCGACATTTTCTGTCTTTTGCTTCCTTTGGGCTTAGGGTGGCACGCGGCGCAACATGCCCAATCTCCACCAGGCACGTCGTCTTGTGTCCATCCAAGACAAGAGATGTGATACCATTCATTTCTGGTACAGTAGTCTTCTGCACAACATTGTACCATAACACCACCCTTGTCCACGTTACACGTGCAAAGCAAATACTCCGGTGTTCTCTGTTGGTATGCACTTGTGCACTCGTCGCTGCAACACCACTCATCGGGTAAGTTACCTGGATCAATGTTCTTGCAGCTGTAGTGAAACCACTCTCCATGAGGACATCGACCCCGCATTTCGCACCCAATGCAGTTCTCGTCAAGATCTTCTCCACAGCACCATACAATGGATTGGTCCGCCTCTTGAATATGATGGAACGCCGCATAGTTGATGTCATGTCGGCACATGTCAATCACCTGTTGACACACATCCTCAATGTAACCTTTTCGCGTATCAATGTCAGCGTCTTCAATGTCAGATGGAGCCTTGCTGGGTCGACTGTCAATGGCCTCCATTCCAACAAATTCCATAACGGAAGCCAGAGCATATGCCTCCGTTGTGACGCACATCAACTCCCAAGCATGGGAAACATTGTCGCTGACATCAGCCTTGACTTGCCGGAAGTTGAATACATTTCGAATATGGGACAGCGTTCCGCGGTCAGTAATGCTCTTGCCTTGGAAGAACTCATCGAAATAGTCTTTCAGTAAAAGCATCTCCTTGTGAAATTCCTGCGCACATGGTTCTAAACCTTGTAGTCGCTCTCGTTCGTTTAACCCATTGCTTCTGGCCTTTTGGGCATCATTTCCTCGCTCGCAGCTGAGTCCATCACCAAATACTGGAATGGGATATGCTCTCCCATTAACGTCTGGAACGTACTGATGCAGTCTCTCATAGATGCCGATTGCTCCCTGTGTAGTCGATGGGTTTTCAAGAAACACCCCTAGATTAACAACCGCACTTTTTTGTGCTGACTGATTGGAGTGTTCATGTAGTATGTGTTGGGCCACACAATCTTTGAAATGGGTTCCAAACCATGGTAGGTGATGGATGACAAGCCTGGCAAGGATTGTAACCATCCTTCCGTTTAAAGCATACTTGTCGTTGTCGGAAGGTAAAAAAGACTCGGGAGGAATATCTGCTGCTGGGGCAAGACCTTCCCGGGTCCAGTCGTTATGTGTCGTTGGGACACGATTAACGGCTATAAAACCTAAAGCCCAATTGTGGTACGTGTTCTTTGTATCTTTGGTTGGATGCCGGGTTATGACTTTTTTTCCAACATTGTCCCAACATACGGTAAACCCTGGATGCATTTCTTCTACTTCATGTGATGATGTCTCAGGGGACTGCTCTGCACTCCCTGATGATGATGCTTCCTCAATGCCCGATATTGATTCCGCTGTTTCGACATCACTCTCCGTTTCTGTTATTTCTGACTGTGCCACTGACTCTTCACTATCTTCATCTCTTTCACTATCCTCCCCAGTTTCAGCAATTTCTTCCTCTACACTCAGGTCTTCTTCTTCAGAGGCAGACTCTATGTCTTCCTCTAAATTTATCGATGCATCGGCTAGGTATACAGCTATGTCGTCTTCATCCTCGGCATCATGGGGGGTGGAACTGGGACGCCTTGTTCCATCTGTCGTTCGAGAATACGCTTGCACTCGAGCGCTTCCGTGTCATATCCGGCGCGCAGGTTGTCGACGGCACTGAGTGTCCCTCTATAGCCCAAGCACATCCCTAAAGAATTCAGCTGCCCGATACTCTCTCGCTTTAAGCGCCCCCTCCACAACTGCATGGATACGACAGACTGAAGGAATTTGGCTTTTACCGGAAATCGGGCATACATCAGTGTCGCCAGAGCCGAACCTATGACCGGTCTCAAATTGTTTGCTTGACCACGTTTCAATGTACCTTCGTTTCCCTTCTTTGTGGAAGAACCCAACAGTGAAGCAAACAGCAATGGGGCCGTCTCTGCGACTGTATCTAGCGTTCTGTTCCTCGAAAACCTTGAAATTTTACTCAGAGAAGGTGACTGACACAAGGTCATCTCCGTGTTGCACAATTCTTCAGTCTCACGTCGAACCTCTTGGGTTACGAAATCTTGCAATGCTCTCTTCGTGCCCGGTGATGCTTGATAGAAACCTCGCATGAAGCGGCCATGCTGTCGTGCTCGCACAGCATTGGCCAGTGTATCCCACTTACTGGTCGACGAGGTGGAAGGACGTGTCTCTGTGACATCAGGCGTCACAGACACCGTCAACTGTCGGTGACCAATCGGAGTGCTGGTGATTAGACTACTCGCAGTGAAGCTGCCACATGGCTGTCCAACAAGGGAAACACTTCGACGTTTCTTGCCAATGTAACTGTCATCACTCGAATGTTTCGAGAATGTATCGCATGCCTTGTGATACTTGTACATCTGTGAAATTTCACTCCAACATGAAGTGCATAAGAAACGGATCTTCTTTCCCACTGGCGCTGGGGTCAGAGATGCGTCCAGTACTGTTTCAATGGCGTCTGCAACTGTAGCATTAACCCCTGGTAACGTTTTGTCAAATGGATGTCTGTAATAACCTTTTCCACCGGCCTTCAGCTTGAATATGTCGCTACAATTAGCGCATTTCCTCTCGTCTGTAGATGGATCCATGATCAACTGAAAATATGGACGAAGCCGGGTTAGTTGCGACGTACAACGAAAGGAAAATAGAGCATGGAATTACATATGACTTAAAGAAGGAACAGATTGCTGTGGTCATGCAAGTGTTGAAGGGGCAGAATGTTGTGGCATTACTCCCAACTGGGTATGGAAAAAGTATGTGTTTCATCGTCCCCTCAATTATTAATAGACATAAAGAGCCAGTGACTCTGGTGATATCCCCCTTGGATGCCCTGATTGAAGACCAAATGGCACAGCTACGGGAGTGGCAGTTCTCCTGTACAAAGATAGATTGTACAACAAACTTGACTTCAGACTTGCATAAAGGTACAGTATATTGCATAGTTTATTCGCACGACTTTAGTTAATCAGAAAGGGGGGTGGGCATGCGTCATTTTAGCGTCTACATGCCGCTGACAATTGACGAAATAGACTTGTTTTATGCTATATTTCGTCGTGAACGGGAGGGGGGTACGTTGTCCCTTTGCCCCCCCCCCATGGGTTTGTCACATCTTCATTGGATCCCATTTTCGTATTCATTGACTAACAGTGTCCTCTATAACGCAAGTTAATAATTATTCCTACGTGGTGTGCTGGTATTATCATTTTTATGTAACATATGTATGTTGTAGCAATCAAGGCCTGTGAATACACGTTTGTCTTCTCATCGCCTGAGTGTGCCACGAGTAGCCACTGGCGGACAGTCTTCAACAGCAGGGTATGGAGGGAACGTATGCAACTTCTAGTGGTTGATGAGGCCCATTGCATATCAGAGTGGTGAGTATCTGTAAAACAATACCCTGGCAACAATGGCACGAAAATGTTTTCTTTAACAAAAACGTTAAGCTAAGGGACTCGATTTTGTTTACGTAAGTGGCCGGGGCGGATCCGGCAATTTGAAATGTGGGGGAGGGGGCGTTAAAAACTGCGACGGGGGGGGGGCGACTGAACGCCACCTCAAATGGCGTTCATCTCCCACAAAAAGCAGGCGGGGTTGCATGCCTCAGATGGCCTAAATTTTGCATTGGACAACAGCATTCTTCGTCAAATAGAGGGGTGGGGTCGGACCCCCTGGTCCTCCCTCCACTGGATCCGCCCTTGTGTAGTGTAACTTAAGTGCGACGTCCAAATATACGTCTCTGTAACTGCATTTACATGTAATCTGTTTCATGTATTTCTACCATTTTGTTAATTCACTAGGGGCGAAGATTTTCGCGAGTCATTCAGGGACCTCCACCACCTGCGCAGTATATTTAAGTCCCCGGTCTTAGCATTAACGGCCACGACAACCAGCAAGGTCAGAAATGATATCACTCAACATCTGCACCTATACACCGATGATACCAAGACCATCGCGAGACTGCCTGATAGACCCAATCTCTTCATCGACATGAAGAAACGGGAGACGGTAGACATCATGGAAAGTCTAGATTGGTTGCTTCAGCACATTCGTGATAATGGTGTCGACGCGAAGAAAACTATCCTCTTTTGCAGGAATCTAGACACAGTTAGTGAAATGTTTGTCACTATGAAAGACCTCTTAGGGAGTAGCGCGTTTGCCAATGGGATCAGAAACTCTGACCACCTGCTGGTGGAAATGTACCACA